>KZ308726.1:237840-320121 GCA_000376725.2 Ladona fulva
AACTTCTTAAACTTGAGTTGGCATTCACTCATGACTAAGTTGTGGTCAGAATCTATATCAGGACTAGAGTAAGCTCTGAAGTCTTTACTTTGGTTCCTAAGTCTATTTTTGACTAGAATGAAGTCTATCTGGTAAAGTTTATGATCACCAGGTGCTCTCCATGTGTAACGTCGTCTCTGATGGTGTTGAAATAGGGTGTTAGCCACTACAAGCTGGTGGTTGGTGCAAAACTCCACAAGTCCATCTCCACGCTCATTCCTTGTACCAAGTCCATAAGGGCCTACCACTCTTCCATCAGCTCCCTCTCCAACAACAGAATTCCAGTCACCCATTACAAGCAAATTAGCATCTCCTTTGATACCATACATGGCGTTAGCCAGTTCTTCATATGCTTCTTCCAACTGGTAGTCTTCTTGATTCGATGTGGGCATATATGTCTGTATTATCACAGTTTCTGTAGGTTTGGTATCTATTTTGACTAGTAACGTTCTTCCACTATATTGCACATAACCGTTTACTCTCCTTCCCATCTCTTTGTTCAGTACCACTCCAACACCTCCTTGCCCTGGTTTGTTCTCTATGGTTCCTGTGTGAAGTCTATTCTAAGTATACATTATAATACCGGGCCTTAATTTCCTTCGCCATTATTTCACCCGTGTAATTAAACTGTAACGAGCTGTAACAAAGTTTGGTTGCTAACGAAGTTATTCGACAACGTTTGTTAAAGTATATAAACCAAATGATCGAGGAAACCGAGGTTTTCCCAGACGAAATGGATTCAACATTGCCTCGCTGAGAAAACCATACGGTGAAGACATCACATTTTTATTCTAAGAAGATATTTGATGTAAACCAACAGAATTGTAATAAAAAGGATTGAGGTGTAGGTCATTTGCCTTTGATAGTAATTGTGGCATTGAGTGGAGATGAGAGTGGGCCACCTTCACGAAGACCGGAAGCTATGATTTCCTCAACTCTCTCACGGCCGTCTACCTCTTTCCAAAAGACCTCGTTGAAGGGAAACGCGCGTGTCAACACGGGACAGTAACCATCTCATGATTTAGAGCTAAACAGGCGCTTACATTTCGAGTCGAGATATTCGGATAAGCAATTCTTAACGATGGAACAAGAGCAAAATCAAATCAACTTGTTCAGGCGGGACTTCTCCGTAAAGAGACACTTGGTGAGTTCCTCAAAAGATATTTTCATTGCCATGCGCGATTGGTTTCGATAAATCGAAACATTATCAGGACTAAACTAAAGATAAAAGGGAGTGTTTGGTGTACCTTTAAAGCAAGTTCAGTGAATCAAACGGTGAGTTTTGGGGTGAAAGTATCACCAGAAATAAAATACTGTTTAGACATTCCCATTTTAGGCAAATTACTGGATCGATTCTAGTTTCAAGTCCCTTTTTAGATTTCATGGCTCCCAAGGAGACGAAGATCTTACTGAAGACATTTTAAATGAGTCTAAATACTGCAGCAATATTAACCTAATGCTCTTGATCACCAAATAGTAGACACGGGAACATAAATTCACGGGCGGCTTTGGCGGAAATCCATAATGCAGAAGCGACAATATTACAATTGTCACTAATTAACTTGTTATATATGACCAGTGTTTAACGTGTTTTCGCTAATAGTGTTAGGAGATCATTTTATATTGTCATGCGTTTTCATAAATAACTACCAATGCTGACGTCGGAGGGGTCAAATACTGCTTCACAATTGAACGAAACGGTAGAGCGAAAAATAACTGTAGTCTCATTTCCACGGCGAGAAAAAGTGGCAGTGGGAAACAAACGCCAAACGATGAAGACAGAGAAACATTTAACGACAGAAATGTGGAACAATCATCATCTAGTTAGAGCCAAAGGAAATTGAGCCAAGAGATAAGAAGAGGCAAGTTGGAAGGACGAAGATAGTCAAATTATTAAAACAGCCTACTCTGAAAGATTTTCTACAAAGAATCCCAGAAATTGATAATCCAAGTGCGACGAGATGTCCTTCGACTGAATATCACAGATTCCAACTCTGCAACACTCTGCAGAATCTCTCAGTTAAAAATATTCGCCATTCCTTTAGCCGCTTCTTATTTTCCCTGAGAATCGGCAGGAAAAGTACAATTCAACCTCCAATGAATGCAATCAAAGAGAACGGCTTTACTTACTCACTTCAAGGGAACGAACGCAATGAATGGTATCTGGAAACTTACCTGAAAGAACAAAAGGGAAAATATATAAAACTTCGGATAATTTTGCAAAGAAATACATGCATATTTCGACATGAATCCATCAAAATAGAAAATTCATAAGTAATAAAAAAGCTAATTAATTCGTAGCCAAAGGAGGATTCCAGTTTCATGGTCGACAGGAAAAAAAAGGATTTTTTCACAAAATCACTCTGCAATGACGGGTTCCCAAAAGAGGCGGTAATTGACTCATACGATCTTCTAAATGCAACAATGATTTTATTTATGGCTGCCGATTTTCAAAGGGAAAGAAGGATTTCACTTTTTTCCCGAAACGGAAGAATTCTCCCCACCTTCCGATAGGAAACCCAAGGGATATCATTAAGTGATTTAGTCCGTCATATTCCTGGAAAATTGCTCGCTTTGCGAATTCATCAGTAGCCATAGTGTCCCCCTCTGGATCAGCCAATGGCAGTGGCAAATAATTTTCAGAATATAATAATAATAGAAGTATCGCAAGAAGAAGTGAAAATAAAATAGTATATAATAATATTGTTAAGCGATAAAAGTAACAGATTCTTTGGCACTGAGAATTCCTTTAAAGGTTTAAAGGAAAGGAAGGTAACTTTGTAGGTTGAAAACCTACGGAAATCCCAAAGGAGTAACAAGTGTGAAAAATAGCGACACGACTGGTCAGAATACCTGCCCGGAAAGTGGGAGACCTGGGTTCGAGTCCCAGTCGTGTCGCTATTTTTCACACTTGTTATTCCTTTGGGGANTGCCAAATTGTCCTCAATTCTATTTTAAAATGTTTTAGCAGAAGAGTTAACTCTCTGATCAGTAGTCACTGCGCAATCCTTAGGAACAGATTAAGTGTTAATGTATAGTAAAGTGCAATACAAAGAAATACATGTCTGTAATTGTAAGTTCCACTAGAAATTGTATACATTTTGACTCTGAGTCCATACTTCTGAAATATTAGGTAAATGTATACACTGACTGGTAATGATAAACATTTGCTAAGTTGAAGCTATTAATATAACATATCTAAAAGATCATTGTGTTTTTGAACTACTTATTACAACAAATCAAGCTGACATAGTTTAGTAATAGAATTTTAAAATTATTGTTGAACATTCAATCTTTAATTGAAGAAATTAACAATTTATTAAATGAGATATTTAACTAACACAACTCAGCAGGATCAATTTTGCCATCATTAAAAATGAACATCCAGCAGGATCGTAGAAATTATTCTCAGAAATTAAAACTAGAAAGTTTGAAAACATTTCACAACTTTTAAACAAATCGCGATACTTAAATACATAGGAAAGTATGGGAAGTAAACAGCAATCTAGATTTTACCAAATTTATCCTTCTCTTCATCTGATCTTCTTTCATACATTTTATTACACTGAATCCAATGCTTTCACAGTCGTTTCTATGAAATTTTCACTTTCTCTCTTCTAGGAAATAGAATTTCTAGGATAAAGCGTATATCTAAGTTTCTCGCAAGCTTTTTACTATTTGTATTGTTTTAAAATCGCTGATATTACGAGTCGTATTTCCCTCGTTTCGATTCATATGTGGCACAACAGCGCCATGGCTAAAAACCATACTACGTGAAAGGACGCTACGTAGAGAATAGCTATCAAGAGGATAAATTTTCTGCGCGACTTTGAAGAAACGGATAAAAAACTAACTTTTATCCTTTGAAAACCAATCCAGAGGATAAGATGAAGTTTGTAGAAAGCGGCCATAAGTGCCAGAAAGGATTTAAGTATCAATTATAATACGGTTTGTTAGATTTAAAGTGGAGATTTCACTTAAAGCTTATTCTTCTTCTTCAGTTAGCAATCCGAAGATTGGTTTGCAATAGAGAAGGGAACAATCGAATAAATACATTCGAATAAATCGATTCTTCGCTTCCATCGAATTATTCGAATAAAGTATTTCGAAACCGAATAATATCAATCGAATGATTCTATCCGAATAACTTCCTTCGATAGTTCTATTCGATTTTTGTTTCACTTCTCTTCATCAAGGAAGTATTCGAATGAATTCATTCTTTTTTTGCTTGTTTACTCTCCACACAATCAAGAGGAGAGGAGCGTGAGCTCTTGAGGGTTGCATAGTCTAATTCGCTTCAATCGAACTATTCGAATACAGTGTTTCGAAACCGAATAACATCAATCGAATGATTCTGGGCTCCCGGATAGCCATGTGGATTACGCGTTCGATTTCAGTAGAAGTGATCCCGGGTTCGATTCCCGGTGGGAGTCTACCAATTCTCAAGGTAAAGTGAAAGACGCGATGAAAATTCAACAAACTGCCCGAGTAGTGATCGTCTGACACAATCGAATAATCGTTAAAAGATTCAACAAAAATTCCATTGTTTCTTTCAATCGGTTTTCCTCTCTTAATGTGAACCTCTCCTCTTCTTCCCTAATTTCATGATGTATTCGAATCTATTATGGTGTAGGTTTCTGGAATGTTCAATACATGTGAATTAATATATTCAGTTCCGCAATTCCAAATCAAATCTGAGAGGACTGATAAACTATAATTGGCGTCTGCTTCATATGTGTAGACATTTTTTTCATTAATCTCAATTTCCGCGAGATATTTTATCACTCCTTTTCTTATTAAACCTAGGCATAAAAATAGTTTTAGGAAATTCCGGCTAAATTCTGATTCAATGAAACTGATTCGAATTACGAAAATTCCATATAATTTACTTTTTACAACAACGATGAAAAGATATAGATCTTTTAACGATACGATAGATTTAATTTTTANTACATCCGACGTCGGATTAAAAATGGCTGATGATGGTAATGACATATACCTAAAACAGAATATTTATAAGTTTTCTTCGTTATTATTAATGCTTCAATGTTAGTTAAATTAAATATGGCATCGCTGCATCACGTGAAGTTTCTGGGATAGCTAGAACTCAACGGGAAATTTCATCAGCAATTTCTGTTTTCAGCAAATTATCAAAAGAATTCAGTGGGCGCGAATTTCTCATTATTTCTACCGATAGCAATGTATCTTTTTTGAAAATATACCTTAAAATGATTAATCAGTTCTCTTCTGCTCAGAATTCATAGCAAGCATGCCTCAATGACTAAGAATTGCAACCTAATACCTTTTCTTCATCGCCCAAACAATTTCCACGCTAAAAAATACAAAATTCTGCAATTCGTTTAATTTATATATAACATAAGTTTCGTTTAATATATTTAGACCACTGAAATTGTGAGGCAATATTAATGAAAGACTAGTTAACCAAGAGAAGGGCGATGTTATCTATTTTATTTTTTCAATCAAATCCCATCGGAAAATTGTTTTTTTCGGTGGGTTCGAATTATGTGGAAATCTGCGACTCCAAATCGACAGAAATGACTATTCTCGCCCTGGAGTTAGTCAATAACCAAGCGAGACTCTCACGCGAGCTAGCGTGTTTCCTTCGCTCTGCCTCTATTCCCGCTCATACCTCAGCGAGGCATTTATAATTTTAAAAGTTGAAATATTCCTCTCTCGATATAAACCGTAGACAAATCACCATTTTGTAAAAGAGATATATCTGACGTGCTATTCCGATCTTTCCAAATGCGACATTTTATTACTGCTAAAACTATTAAATGAACTGTTAAAATAGTAGAGTTATATATCAACTGTTTGACGCGTTACTTTGCGGTATTCCATGTCTTTCTGTAAAGTATTCAGTCCGAATGCCGGTTGGGTTGGGTTAAATATCTTCTTCTTCGGTTATCAATCCGAAGATTGGTTTGCAGCAGTTGTTTTCCGTCTCCACTCCTCCCGATCTTGCACCAGTCTCTTTAACTCTAAGTGGGAATGGCAGCCCATATCCTCCACAATCCGATCGATGTATTCCTTTCTCGGTCTACCTCTCGCGTTGGTGCCCCTAATTGAGCCTTCCAATATTGTTGCAAGCAATCCTTCACGTCTTAGGATGTGGCCTATCCAGGAGTCTCGTCTCCTTCTCATTGTGCTCCACAGGCATGGCACTTCTTCAGCTCTCTGTAATACTTCTTCGTTGGTAACCTTATCTACCCACGATATCTTGAGGATTCTCCGGTAGCACCACATCTCAAGTGCCTCTCTCCGTTTTCTTCCATCCGGACCAAGAGTCCATGTCTCGCTCCCATAAAGTAAGACGCTCCATACAAAGGTCTTGAGGAGGCGTTTTCTTAGACACAAGTTGATATTGTTGGATGTGAGGAGAATTTTCTTTTTATTAAAAGCCGCTTTTGCCTGATTAATCCTACTAATAAGACCTTTATCACTTCGACCACCTGACGTGATTTTGCTTCCAAGGAACTTGAACTCCTGTACTGCTTCAAGTCTTTGACCACCTAGCATAAGTTCAACTCTTGTAACTTTCCTGCTCATTACAAGGATCTTTGTCTTTTCCCTATTGATGTTAAAGTTATATCCAGTGCTGAGTATGGCCCACAACTCACTCAGCATGTATGATAGGCGATCTTCACTTTCAGCCAAAACAGCAACATCGTCTGCAAAACGTAACATATCAATCTGTTTCCCTTGCGACCATACTCCGCCATTTTCTTCCCATCTTTCTCGTGCTTCATCCATAGCTCGCTGTACGTATACGTTCAATAGTGGTGGGGACAAAGGACAACCCTGCCTCACTCCCTGTCTTATTTTAGCCTCTCGCAAGTGTGGGCCGCATCTTATAACAGCTACTTCATCTTTGCATAAATGCCAGATATTTCTGTGGTCTTTGCACTTCATTCCTGCCTCCCTCAGTATCTGAAACAACTGCTGCCATTGTACCCGATCGAAAGCTTTCTCAAAATCTATGAAAGAAACAAAGATGTCCTGGTTCTTCCGACCTCCCTTTTCCATAATCAACCTTAATGCCAAGATTGCCTCTTCCCTTTCTGAAGCCAAATTCGTCTTCAGTGAGTAATTCCTCAATCTTCCCTTCTATTCTTTTCAAAATTATTTTTGTTAGTATTTTGGAGACGTGGGAGACAAGACTAAGTGTGCGATACTGTTCACAGCGTTTTGCTCTGGTTCTTTTAGGTATTGGTACAATGACACATTTTTTTAAATCTTCGGGTAATTTCCCTATGTCATAGATGGTACACACCAGCTGATATAAAGTGTTCTTCATACCATCACCAGATGCTTTGAAAAGTTAAGCAGGAAGCAAGTCAATGCCTGCGGCCTTCCTCTCCTTCATGGTCCTAACTGCATAATCAAATTCATCTCGCAGAATACTGTCGCCCATATCTTGTTGGTCTATGAACCCCTCATCTTCGACCATTCCTAATCGTGTGTCTGTCTTCCCCATACAGTTTTTCCAAGTAGTCTCCATGCCTCAGCTATTTCCTCCTGTTCATAGACTATTGCATTATTTTCTTTTAATAGGGCGTTGCAAACTATCTTCCTATTCTCATAGAAACATTTCACTGTTTTATAAGCCGTTTCAAATTTGCCGGCCTTCATGAGGTCCTCAACCTTTTTGCACCTGTCCTGCAGGAATCTTTCTTTGTCCTTTCTTACTTTCCTAATTACTGCATTGCGTAGTTTCCTGTATTCTTGTTTCTCTCGTCCGTTGTAACATTTTTTAATTCCCTTCTTCGTTCTATCATTAATACCAGTTCTGCAGTCACCCACTCTTTATTTTTTATAACTTTCTGCTTTACAAGAATCTCGTCTGCGGCCTTTGTCATATCCATTTTGATCTTAGCCTATTGAACTGCAACATCTTTGTCTTCCTCAATAGCCATACTCTCGTACGTTTTGGCAGCAAATAATGTTTTTATGTTTCCATTTCTTAATTTTTTTCTGGTTCCATTTTGTGGGCTTCTTTGTCTTTTCCAACTTCTTAAACATGAGCTGGCATTCACTCATGACTAAGTTGTGGTCAGAATCTATATCAGGACTAGAGTAAGCTCTGAAGTCTTTAATTTGGTTCCTAAGTCTATTTTTGACTAGAATGAAGTCTATCTGGTAAAGTTTATGATCACCAGGTGCTCTCCATGTGTAACGTCGTCTCTGATGGTGTTGAAATAGGGTGTTAGCCACTACAAGCTGGTGGTTGGTGCAAAACTCCACAAGTCCATCTCCACGCTCATTCCTTGTACCAAGTCCATAAGGGCCTACCACTCTTCCATCAGCTCCCTCTCCAACAACAGAATTCCAGTCACCCATTACAAGCAAATTAGCATCTCCTTTGATACCATACATGGCGTTAGCCAGTTCTTCATATGCTTCTTCCAACTGGTAGTCTTCTTGNGAAATGACGTCACTGCGTGGCAGCGAATTACGGTCGAATGGAAAAGAATATTCTAACTTTTGGAGAAACAGGCGGGAAATCAGGGCTAATAAACACGTGCGACTAAATTTATCATAAAAAAAGACCTTTGTTTTATCCAATTTCGAACTTAAGGGAACTTTGAAAGACTTGAGGGATATGTACCGAGAACTACGAAATCTCATACATATGGGAGATTTGAACGCTCTTGTGGGTAAGCAGAGAGTGGGTGGGGCTGTTAGGGAACCATAGCAATGAAATAAATATCGCCTAGCAGTGTACGCAGATTCTAGGAACTTCAAGAAGATAAACCAGAAGCCTAAACCATGAAGGGAACAGCACAAAATTCGATAATTACACCAATATGAGAAAACTCAACATGATTTATGCCATGGATGAACAAGCCTTTTTACAAGCATCTTCAATAACAGAAGCTCTAGAGCAGTTTCCCAACCTTTTTGGATCACGTAACCCAATGGACTTCAAAGTAGACCAACACAAGTCGCAATACGAAATAAGTTTTAACATTAACCTCTATACCAACATAAAAAAGTACGGAAATGTTGCTAAACAGAACCAATACGAGATGGCAGAGAGAAGTTACAGAAACAACTACTTTTGGAAAACTTTAATAGCATTATATCCTGATTCACCTTGAATTCACTCGACCGACCCCCAAGGGTACGAAAAGTTATCTCAGGTTGAGAACCCTTTCTTAAGAGCCACTCCAACTTAGGACGAAAAAGGATTGCGTGGAACGTGAATAAAATATCTAAGGAAAAACAGGAGTGAAAAATAGCGGGATGACTGGGACTCGAACCCAGGTCTCCCATCTGTTATTCCTTGGGTCATAGCCTTCTTAAATATCGAAGGCGTTTAAAAGGGTATGTAAAATAAAATTCAAACATTACGTAAAGTTAATGTTCGTGGTTCGCATCACAGAAATTCTTTGCAAAATGAATAAGCAATCGCAGAGTACTTTAGTATCTTAAGCAAAATTTACGATAACGCCACAGTAACACTGCATAAATGAAGAATGCAAGAACGAGATTGCAGTAGATTGACTAAACTCCGCAGATAATAAAGTGCAACAGCAGCATAAAATAAAAGTCCAATAATTGAAGAAGTAAACAGAGCGGGCGAGGGCCTGGACTCAGCATAAAATTAGCCAAAACAAAGATAGCATACAATTCTTTTGCTGCCATAACAACCTTCAATGAATCTCAGCAGATATATATTCAGAACGCGATTAGATTTAGGCTATCAGAGGCCATAGGTCGGATTGAGGCCCCAAATTAGGAATCACCAGAGTAGTAAAAGCCCATTTTTTAAGAAAATACGATGAAATTCATACAAAAGATAACTGAACTCCGGAGAGAATATACAAACCGTTGATTTCAAAGGACTACTTTCATTGATTACAATCAGTAATAAATAGACTTTACATTATCTATAAACATAATATCTAATAGATATTATGGATATATTATGAAGAATCGCTTTACATATAAATACAGCATTTTTTTTTTTGAAGTAAGAAAACAAGAATCCACGAGTACCAACCTAACAAATTGGTGGGAACCACGATAAACAAGGAGGACTCATAAACAACTTCACTAAATAACTTGCCCCCAAAACGCATGTCCGAATCACCTGGTAAGAGCAAGGCAAGTTAGGTTATATAACGGGAAATCAATTAAAATTAAACTGGAAATATTAAAAGTTACTTAATCGTAGGTTGGGATGTCACGTAATCATCCAAACGAAAAGAACGGCAAAAAGAGAACAAGAAGAGATATCCGATAGTTGGGCGGAAGTTTGGAAGTCGTTAGGCGGACCAAACAATATGACTCATTTTCCTTCCAAATTTCCTTTCGAGACAATCTTTCGCCATAAGCAAGATAAATTAGTGCTTCCACAGTGAGTGGGTGGGCGACGATCCTAAGCCACACATTCGGAACTCTCACTATCTTCGTCACCTATTCTCTCTTTCAAGAAATTAATCTCCAAAGTAAATAAATTACATTTCCAGAATAAAATAAGTTTCTCGTGAATAAAAGCGAGGCAAAGAAGTAAAAGTGAACGAAATTACACGGAACTTTTGTAAAATTTCAACAACCCCTTCGGTCGATGGATTTACTTCTTAACTTAAACAGAAGAGCTCACTGTACGTATTAAGAATCACAAGAGAGAGAATGTCGTTAAGATTTCTTTTCTTTTCACGTTTCGGACAAAATAACGTAAAACTTAATAAAATGTACCGAAATTCGTCACTTCCGAGAGTCTCCGTCCGGACGACAAATGACACTGTTGAATTTGAGTTGGTAAACGCCGCTCAAAGTGAAATCCGTTAGAAAACATCTGAGACGAGGACGTCGATAGCAGTCGTGTCGCTATTTTTCACACTTGTTACTCCTTTAAAGGTTATTTAAAATTTAGTTAATATTGTTAGAGTGTATCAATTATTTGATGTCTTCTTAGTAAAAGATGTACGTGATTATTATAAATAATGCCGTACTCTCAATCAACTCAACATTATAATTACGCACATTAAATACAATATCGTTATAGTTAAATTAGGTACTCTCAATAAACCCAACTTTGTTACAAATAAAATAACGTGCGGTAAAAATGATAAATTACGTTTGTCGATAATAATTTAAATTTGTAGAACCTTTTAGTTCTATAAACTGAATCAATATTTACGTTCAAAAAGTCTATGGCTGAAATCATTTAATCCAGCAAAGCATATTCCTCGTTGAAGGCCAATTCTCATTATATTTGCTATATTTCCTTTTCCGTCAATGACTGCAATGTTTTCCGCAATTTTTCAGAACATTCAAATCACGTTCTGCGCAGAAAGCATTTCCCAAACTGCAGTAACCATTCAGACAATAAAAGTCACATTTGGCCAGGAAACATTCGTAACTGCTAAAGAAGGCAATACATGAGGTCGAAAGGCTGGCGTCAGAGAGACGGAGAAGGCTGCTTAAACTATTAACGGTAGGAATAGACATTAGAGTAGGTTCTTGTCACCGAGTTCTTCTTTTGAAGAAGAATTCAGTGACGAAAGAGGTGGAGGAGCGAAACGTGAGGCAGGGGAAAGATAAACAAGGCCTGAAGACTACGAGAAGAATTTACAACACAACACAAACGTCTTTTTACTGGGTGAAATTGGGACTAGAGAGTCCCTTCTTCCATTTAATCCTTGTCAGAATTTTGTACAAACATAGATATAACATTACGAGATTTTATACCACAATATGCACATATTTTAAGAAACTCAGCGGAAATAGAATTAAAGGAATGAAACACGGTATTGGTTTTATGGAGGAAAAAACTGATTCTTTTATCACAGAAAAATGTTTCCACTGCAGGAAAACACCCACAAAGAGGAAGGGGAGTAAAAAACCTACGAAAGTTGAAGGAGAGAGAGAAAAGGAGAGATTATGTAAAGGATAGAAAAATTACAACAGCTATAGTCGTATACATCAAATGTCAGAACGTAATTATTCTTTGTCATTTAAAGTTGAATATAAATGAAATTTAAATGCAGTGCAGAGTGAGAAATAGCACAGTACAGGTAAATAAAATATAAATTACATTATACCATTTAATATACATAATTACCCAAGAAGGCCGTCAGTTTTTAGCATTAAATTATCAGGAGGTTGCAGAGGAAGAGGATAGAGAAGAAAGAAAGAAGACCCGCAAAAGGGAATTATCGATGATAATCAGATATCAATTAAATGGTTAACGGAAAATTTTCCAGAGCAGACTTAGAGAAGTATTTCGTAAGTTACGGGTACCGCTGGTTCACAGAATCGATAGCAGACGTCATTGGGGAAGTTAAAGAAGGCAGGGTTAAGAGAAGCAATGGAGTGACCCCTTCAATTGAAAGGACGAGCGCCTCCCACGCGCAGAAATGACGTCACTGCGTGGCAGCGAATTACGGTCGAATGGAAAAGAATATTCTAACTTTTGGAGAAACAGGCGGGAAATCAGGGCTAATAAACACGTGCGACTAAATTTATCATAAAAAAAGACCTTTGTTTTATCCAATTTCGAACTTAAGGGAACTTTGAAAGACTTGAGGGATATGTACCGAGAACTACGAAATCTCATACATATGGGAGATTTGAACGCTCTTGTGGGTAAGCAGAGAGTGGGTGGGGCTGTTAGGGAACCATAGCAATGAAATAAATATCGCCTAGCAGTGTACGCAGATTCTAGGAACTTCAAGAAGATAAACCAGAAGCCTAAACCATGAAGGGAACAGCACAAAATTCGATAATTACACCAATATGAGAAAACTCAACATGATTTATGCCATGGATGAACAAGCCTTTTTACAAGCATCTTCAATAACAGAAGCTCTAGAGCAGTTTCCCAACCTTTTTGGATCACGTAACCCAATGGACTTCAAAGTAGACCAACACAAGTCGCAATACGAAATAAGTTTTAACATTAACCTCTATACCAACATAAAAAAGTACGGAAATGTTGCTAAACAGAACCAATACGAGATGGCAGAGAGAAGTTACAGAAACAACTACTTTTGGAAAACTTTAATAGCATTATATCCTGATTCACCTTGAATTCACTCGACCGACCCCCAAGGGTACGAAAAGTTATCTCAGGTTGAGAACCCTTTCTTAAGAGCCACTCCAACTTAGGACGAAAAAGGATTGCGTGGAACGTGAATAAAATATCTAAGGAAAAACAGGAGTGAAAAATAGCGGGATGACTGGGACTCGAACCCAGGTCTCCCATCTGTTATTCCTTGGGTCATAGCCTTCTTAAATATCGAAGGCGTTTAAAAGGGTATGTAAAATAAAATTCAAACATTACGTAAAGTTAATGTTCGTGGTTCGCATCACAGAAATTCTTTGCAAAATGAATAAGCAATCGCAGAGTACTTTAGTATCTTAAGCAAAATTTACGATAACGCCACAGTAACACTGCATAAATGAAGAATGCAAGAACGAGATTGCAGTAGATTGACTAAACTCCGCAGATAATAAAGTGCAACAGCAGCATAAAATAAAAGTCCAATAATTGAAGAAGTAAACAGAGCGGGCGAGGGCCTGGACTCAGCATAAAATTAGCCAAAACAAAGATAGCATACAATTCTTTTGCTGCCATAACAACCTTCAATGAATCTCAGCAGATATATATTCAGAACGCGATTAGATTTAGGCTATCAGAGGCCATAGGTCGGATTGAGGCCCCAAATTAGGAATCACCAGAGTAGTAAAAGCCCATTTTTTAAGAAAATACGATGAAATTCATACAAAAGATAACTGAACTCCGGAGAGAATATACAAACCGTTGATTTCAAAGGACTACTTTCATTGATTACAATCAGTAATAAATAGACTTTACATTATCTATAAACATAATATCTAATAGATATTATGGATATATTATGAAGAATCGCTTTACATATAAATACAGCATTTTTTTTTTTGAAGTAAGAAAACAAGAATCCACGAGTACCAACCTAACAAATTGGTGGGAACCACGATAAACAAGGAGGACTCATAAACAACTTCACTAAATAACTTGCCCCCAAAACGCATGTCCGAATCACCTCGTAAGAGCAAGGCAAGTTAGGTTATATAACGGGAAATCAATTAAAATTAAACTGGAAATATTAAAAGTTACTTAATCGTAGGTTGGGATGTCACGTAATCATCCAAACGAAAAGAACGGCAAAAAGAGAACAAGAAGAGATATCCGATAGTTGGGCGGAAGTTTGGAAGTCGTTAGGCGGACCAAACAATATGACTCATTTTCCTTCCAAATTTCCTTTCGAGACAATCTTTCGCCATAAGCAAGATAAATTAGTGCTTCCACAGTGAGTGGGTGGGCGACGATCCTAAGCCACACATTCGGAACTCTCACTATCTTCGTCACCTATTCTCTCTTTCAAGAAATTAATCTCCAAAGTAAATAAATTACATTTCCAGAATAAAATAAGTTTCTCGTGAATAAAAGCGAGGCAAAGAAGTAAAAGTGAACGAAATTACACGGAACTTTTGTAAAATTTCAACAACCCCTTCGGTCGATGGATTTACTTCTTAACTTAAACAGAAGAGCTCACTGTACGTATTAAGAATCACAAGAGAGAGAATGTCGTTAAGATTTCTTTTCTTTTCACGTTTCGGACAAAATAACGTAAAACTTAATAAAATGTACCGAAATTCGTCACTTCCGAGAGTCTCCGTCCGGACGACAAATGACACTGTTGAATTTGAGTTGGTAAACGCCGCTCAAAGTGAAATCCGTTAGAAAACATCTGAGACGAGGACGTCGATAGCAGAGTGACATTTTGCCTTTGAATTTAGATTAGACAATTTATCGATTACGTTCCGGAATGTTTGCAAGGTTTAGTTTAATAAAATAAATAAATGGATAGCGACCCATTCGAGACCGTCTTAATGAAGCTGGGAAATGTTTCGAAGAAAACAGAAATCAACGCCCAATTTGACGAATTTAGGGCATTTCTTAGATTTCTTATTTGCAAATTTTCCTCTAATATCATCCCAACAACACCCAAGTACAATATACGGGAGTCTTTTGAAATTATACAGGAATTTTGAAGTGGTAATAAAAACAATTTCGAAACCTTTGCCTTTCGTGATGCCACTAAACTTTTGTTTTAGAAGATAGAAAAAGAAACGCAAAGAATATTAAACAATAAATTTTATGAATTGGAGCAGTAAAAAAATTGCTTTTTACAAAACTAAACTACTTCCTTAAATTTGGCGGAGTATCCAACAAGAAAAATAAGGTTTCTTTCGTTTATGCAGTAAGACCTGATTGACGAGAAAATCCCTTCAAGTTCGCCGATGCGCGAAGAATTTCGCAAAAACAGTACAACGGATCTCGACTGGTCACAACTTTTGATTTCAAATTTTTCGGAAAAAATTGAGCGCTGAGAAGAAGAGTCATAAATCCAAAGCACCGAAAGTACTTTCGCACATAAATTTGGTTAAATGGAAATCCGAGAACACTCTGAGGAAGGAATACAGGTAAGTGTTGCTTTACGAATGTTTGTATTTGAAGAATGAAGAGGAAAGACTCGAAGAAGAAGAAAGGAAAGAAATACGTCGAGTCTTAAAAGAGAGCGTCGCACAGCGGTTTATGTTGTTTCTGATATAAAAGTCGTCACCTGCGCCTTCGTGCGGATAACCGAGGAACTACTCAAAGCCCGCGCAACGGAAGTTATGGAAACTACGCCAAAGAGAGACCAGTTGTCAATTCATACACAACAAAGGGCTCGAACTTCCTAAAGATCATGTAGTTCTAATTTTTCACAATGTTGTTAGGATCCATGTTGATAGCAGGAAACCAATTTTACAGCTTCGAAACATTTGTGCAAGCTGTAAAATTTCTAAAAAACAGCAAATGCACTTGCACTTTCTTCGGCTTTTGCTCAAAATCTCCGTAAGAATGCACTCTACAGAATAAGTTAATCGATTGCATTTTAAAGTGCATTAAATTTCCTGCATTTCAAGCTCAAAAATGGCTCCACATGTTCAAAATTTTCCGAGAGATAGCTCTTCAAATATTGGGCATTCTTTTACACAAAATGAAAATGTTTCATCTTTGGTCGTTTCTTGCCAAATTTCAGGAATTGCACACGTCCCACGAGGAAACTTATAAGAAATGACTTTGTAGTACATTAATTTAGCTTTAATTTGAATTCAAAAGAACGATCGTAATCGCAACAACCAACCAATTATTAACTAGGTAATCAAATAAATAATAATTACTTTTGCATGTGCTGTGTAAATACTATAATTATTATCACCGCAAGGACGAAGGAGATTTACAAAACTCTTACTCCAGAATGTGTAATTCTGCAGAAAAGTAAAATCCTAGTAAGGGCTAACGTTCAATTCCCGCAATCACAAAAGGAATGAAGAAAACGATCAATAACTCAATATATGTGATGGAAATCCTTTCGTGATAGACTAGCAACCAAATAAGCATTGAATCCAACGGCGACTTACGTAACATCTCATCTTATGTAAACTTTTTCATTCCACCGCAATGCGAAGGCAAGTTTTGAATTTTAAATCTGGAAAAACTTAGAGAATAACCAACTCTGAAAATGTGCACAAAAGATCGTTAGGATTAGTTTGATTAGCATAAATTTGATCTGAGTGGTTGCTTCGGTTTACTGGTCACCGCAGAAAACAAGGAGAATTTGAAAAGGAGCCCAGTTCCATTTGGAATCAGCATTAACTGATAATCACTTAGAGATAGCCACTGATCAATGCTTAGAAAACATACTAATACAGAATATTCTTCACTTTTTGGAGGATTTTCCGTTCTGAAAAATGGGAATCCCATCAATTTAATTCCCGAATATTATGTGATCGGAAAGAAAGGCGATCAAACATTCGCCAAATATAAGGAGAGAAGGACATCCGATGCAAATAGTTCAACGAAAACAAAAGAGAAAAGAAATTTATAGAGCGAGCAAAGTGAAGATGGGAGAAGCGTGTTCTCAATAAGACGATGGGGATCATTCCATTGACGGCGGAGGTCAGCCTAACAAGTTTCGATTACCAGCTGATGTGTGACGTCACAAAGAGACACATTGCTCCACCTATCTGCGCAATTGTTATCTATTGAGACTCGAATGTACCCTAAAATTATCAATCATTTTTTCTAATTTATTCGAAAACAAAAACGAAAGCGGTGGTTAGGTAAAAATAAGCAACTAGAAAAAATTCCATAAATATCCGCTCACAAAATTTTTCGAATAGACTGAAAATTTTTAACCGATTGAAGCAAGGATCAAGGGTAATTCATTGGAAGTAAGTATGACCATCCACAACTAAGCAAAATGAAAACGTAATAGTTTATTCTTCTTAGTACCAAAATATTGCACAAGTAGTTTCCAGTTCCTTTGCATGTTTCCCTTTCCCCCATATTTACGATCTGCAACAGAATAATCGTCGAAATCTTTGTCATTCTGCTCACACGTTCTTCCCTTTTGCTACAGATTCATTTTATTATTATATTTCAATCAGGTTAAGTATTTTAAAGTAATTCGTACAATAACGTTTCTCAAAAATGTTTTTTTTTCTACTTTCCTTAACATTCTCATTGTATTCTTGTATTCTACTTCCTCATTTCATACTTGTTGTCCATGTTTAGAATAACAACTTTTATAAAACTATTACATTTTTTCTTTTAATCCTCCAAAATATAACTTTAAATTTGTTTCTTTTCCTTCTCGAGCGAAGTTATTTTTTGTTTCAAGAAATAACTCGTCAAAATGAGTATACGCTGAAATCAGCTTTACTTGGTAAAGTATATGAGAAGTTAATCAATTACATAATACCCACGTAATATTACCGAATTGAATTTGAGTAAAAATGTTTGTTGCGACATTTATGGCTTGACGAAATAATCGATAGTGGGGGAAGAAAATCAACAAATGACAACCAAAATGCGATTCGAAAGCTATAAATTACACAATAAATGAAGAGCAATTAAACAAAGATGTGCATGGAGGGGATTTCGCTGGAAATTATGCAGTTCGTGAGGATTAAATGAACTCACAGCATTAAAACCTCGCGTGGGTTAAAATTTCATCAGTCTCACAAAAATCTTCCCTTTTTTCACCATAATATTTCTTCGCCATCCTGACCGTGCATAAGAATGTCCTTTGGTTGATTGAGAAACACCACTACATGGCCGTCCCTACGACTCGTATGCTTTACAACTGAATCACATTGTGACGAACCAAAGCCAAGAATGGTTGCTAACGAAATCGTTTACTGAACAACGACTCTTGCGGTAAATAAACGCATTAACAGAAGTGACGCTTTTCCGTACGTAAAGCGTCAGAATTGTATTTTCCACCGTCTAAATATCTCTTTCGAAATAAAAGTGATCAAATCATTTGTTATATTCAGTCCGTGCGCCAACATTGCTAAAGCATTCTTAATCAAACGCATGACTTAGCCTATATTACCATTGAAGTCCTGCAAATGAAACATCAGAGGAAAATATTCCTTATCATTTGGTTCCTCAACGCATTCGAAATTGGATTTTTTCTCGACATCAATCATTCCCATCGGTTGCCATTTCGAACAGGAGCACTTCATCCCAAGATAAAGTCGAACCTCCAAAAAGGAATATAAAAGGTTCCGTTCATATTTGTGAAGCGAGTTCGTTTTGTTTGTGGATTCTTTTAGCGCATCTGCTGACTAAATATTTCCCTCGCACATTCGTCTCGGATTTCCCAGGGCGGAAATAAAAGCAATTAGACGAGCTGCACCCCTCTGCACCCACCTCTGAAAAGGGAGAAATGCGATGGCTGAGACAGCCCTTCGAAAGAGAGTTGATTTGAAGTGAGCTCTTCTAAAGTATGTACCAATGACGTGGAATTTTAAAACGGCGAGTAGTTTATTTTCCAAATTGCTTTCAATTTTTTGGTGGCAAATCGAGTAATGCAACGCTGAACTATTGGGTATTTTCATACGTTATCAAAATGTAAATCCGAAATCATAAGGAATTATTCTCATTAACAAATATTTTCAAGTTACTAAACTGACTGAAAAGGAGGAAGTAGGAGGTGTAGACAAATTATCTACATGGATACGAATTTCTATCGTTGAACCCGAAAAGCGAGAAATTGTAAATTATCCGAGTGCAAGTCACCCGACCCGTAACTTTCTTTTTCATCTACATGTATATTCATATACATCATACTGCAAGCCGCCTTTCAGAGCGTGGTGAATGCATCACCTAATATTATCTCCCTATCGCGTTTAGTTCGAAGAAGAAATGCATTATTGAAACGACTTGTGCCATCATTAATTTCTCTCAGTATCAGAACGACCTATGTAACAGGGAGAACTCAAAATGCCCGCTACGTCTTCTAATAATGCAGTACCTTTTCTGAACTTACTAAGTAAATTAAGCTTTTAAATCAAGCTTATCTTTGAAACTTCTATCTTCTAGATATTACCATCCTGCGTCCTAAAGCATTTGAGTTACGCTCTCTGATTTTTCATGACAATATTTTACAAATCGCATCGCCTTTCGCTGTACCTTTTCTAATTTGTGAATACAACATTTCCGGCGAAGACACTAGCTGTACCCTCAAGGCTAGGCCTAACTAATGTAACGTAACATCGCTCACGGACTTTTTCTTCGCTCCTACCGACGATTCTCTTTAACGAATCCGAGTTTCTTAAGAACTCGTCGCTTATTTACGGATGCGAGCACTCCATGTTACTTCTCGCGCGTGTGGGGTAAACTGCAGATCTCTGGTTTAGACGGCAATTTAAGAGAGTAAATCTAATTCGACACAGAACTTTTGCAACTTCACAAAAACAGAGTCCAAGGGTCGAGAAACTTCCATCAAAAGGATTTGGTTGAATAGATATCAAAATAGCAGTTAATCTAATGTAAAATATTAAGTAAGATCAACAGAAATACTTCAGGAAAAGCCAGAGAAAGAAAGCAGTGAAAAAGGACGACCGGATGAAATCTCCGAAGGGCGGCCGCTGTGATTCGTTAACGGTCATAGAGTGCGGAAGGCGCCGATCTTCGACGGAAACGATCTCAAAAGCGAACAGTGCGCGCTATCGATCTTAGCTGTTTAATTGCAAACGGAGACTTCGTTTGGAATTCATTTTAAAACGAATTGTGGACGGTCGAATCAAATTCGGACTAAAAAAGATTCAGCGAAAAGCTTTGCTCTTAGTTTATAATGGCAACGAAAACCAGCATCTTCAAGGTATTTCATTGTGGGAATCTTCACAGGAAAGACGTGTAAACCTTAAATCCCTCAATTAATATGAAAGTGCGTGGCCGGTATTATATTTTTCCCTTTGAAATTTGACACAAAGATAACAAATAATGTTGGTAATTAGAAGCTAAAGATTCAAGAAATAACAATTTCCAAGAATGATACGAGACACTGTCAGATTAACAAAATATGTGGACTTCATTGGCCCGTATAATCTTCAGCCAGGAGGCTGGTTTGAACCTCATCCGTCCACCATAAGCAACGAAAGGCTTAGGAGAGGGGGATGAGGCGACTAGGAGAAATGAGGAGTGAGGTAGTTTGCCATTGTTTTTCTCACAGAGACAGAATGCTATAAGTGGGACTAGTACACGACAGTGAAAGACAATAACTTTACGAGTAACACTTTTCGTAGAATTTTATAAAGAGAAACTTTAATCAATGCCATTATTCGGCATCGCTCATACCTCAGTACCTTTCAAATGATCACAGCCAAGGATAAGACAAAAGTAAATGAAAGATAAAGGAGACGCGTAACAACGTATGCACAGGTATCACTGTATATGCATAGATCACGTAAAAAGTCACGATCGTCAATTCACGAAACGATGCTTACTAAAACGAAACTTTATCGACGCAAATTAGCTAATTAGAGGTCTGTGACACTCGAGAAAGTAATGAAAGAATGGCCAGAGATATTCAATAGGAATTAACCGGCCATTTTGGCCCGATTTATCACTAACAAGTAGAGTAACAAACGTGCGCAACAGGATCACTAGAGACTGTCAGGGTGTGCTGTGTTATGTTAAAGCCACGTATTTGGCCCTTTCTACCTATTATTTCACTTCTTTTACATCTAAAATCGTGCGGTAGTTATATTACTGACTAAATATCAGATTTCTTCCACGAACATCCATTCCAAATTTCACCAGGAATGTTCAGGTAAATTTAGGAATGAACCCTGTTTCTGTCAAAGACCATTACAATTTTATTTTTAATCATTTTAAGCGTATATTTATCCTTACTTAATTACATCCATTTAGTTATATTCTACAAAATTTATAAATTTTCTCGCATACTCTAAACATAATTACATTTCGCTAGCAGAAGAGCTTTCTTCTTTAAGGCAGAAAGGCAGCCATCATAAACAGAAACGCAAAATTAACATAGGTACACGCGCATTTCTTCTCTTTTTCAACTACGAAAGGAAAGACAAATGAATTAAGTGAGCATAAATTGAGAAATAGAGGAAGCGCTCGGAATAAATGAGAGAAATCTTTCGCCCACACTTTTCCCCGTATGTTCAACGAGGAGGACACTGGCTGCCGGAAATTAACCACATTTCCGAGGGAACTTCCAAGATACGGATACGCGAGATTATGTATGACCGAATCGTAAAATGCATACAGATCTAGAAAGTCACTAACTCAGATAACATCGCTAAAAAAACATAGAAACGTTTGCACAGCATGACAATGCAACAGATGCATAGACCCAATCTGAGTTTTTTGTCCTCGACGGAGAAAATGTCCGTCAACTGTCTCTTGGACCACCTGCTCATTCCAAATAATTTGGATCAAGTTATTTCCAGTCCTCAAGAGGAGACCAAAATTAATTACGATTTCCTAAACGCCGCCAACATAGAGTAGATTCGTTCGTTGGTTTCATAACGAAAACGACAGAAGATCGCAAAAGAATCGTAATTTCATCGAAATACGATAAATGTCGTCCGTACTCTTCAACATTCGCTTGGAACTATTTTCCCGTTTACTTTAGGGAGATGAAGCGGACGTTAAATTCAGTAGTGAGATCGATGCTTAAAAGCTTGAAATCCTGCCCCGAAGAAATATTTTCGGTGATTCATCGACAATCCATAAACGGAACATTAAATAAGGTGACCACTCACGAGTTCGAAGTTTCAGAAGCTGTGGGAATAATAGAAACTGTAAACAACTGGAAACTTACCGGAAAAGAAGAGATAAACCAAAATGAAGATGTGGATGCATTTACTTTTCGATCGGAAACAATGGAGGACTCACGCAAATTTGACAGACTCGACTTTACAAATTGTGTGCCTTCAGAAACACTTCCTAAGATACGGCTCAACGTTAACTGATTAATCGAAATTTGTATCTGACAAATTTTAACAGCATCTCAGTGAAAGCCGTTCGTCATTACGATTTCATGAGCATTTCCGTATAAATGTGAATTCTTTAGGAAAACTATGACTATTTCAAGTAAGTAACAATCGTCCCCCACAAATAGTGCAAGATTTTGTCTTATGGATGAAAACAACCAACACTGAAACATATTGGTGGCGAAATTCTCCATTCGTTCAAGCTTCAATAAATGCCGCGTCACCGCTCCTCTAATAATCCATTCAAAGTAAAATTAGTAGCAGTGTTTCCCGATAGAGCGACGTGTGCCAAAATGAAGCCCTTTCGATGTATTGCGTGCTCGCCTCTATTCACGGACACCGTCACTTCCCATTCGCCATTATTCGCTAACTACGCATCTGCTCATTTTGGCGCTAATTTTAGAAGGGTTTCTCAAGTATCTATCCCTCCTCAAAAATGCATTTCAGACGCCCAATAGCAAATAAAGTCTCGCTCTGATTCGCAAATTGAGCGTTTGATTTGCGGAAATTAAAAGGTGACGCAACACGACCATTTAACGAAGCAGAGATTCGAATTTGGTCGCCATTACGCAATAATTACACCTGTTCACCTTTTCCGCTTCAATATTACCGTAGTTTACAGCTACAATTAGTAATTATAATAATAACTTCTTCAATGGAAACAGGATAAAATCTCAATTATGTTCGTTTTAATATGTAAATATCATTGCTGAAGAACACACGCAACAATTTGCTAGCCAGAACATTTCGATTACCATGGAGATCTACGAAAGAATTATACATAACCGTTGTAAATACAGCATCAACTGTGTCCATCGAGGTCGACTATTTGTGCGGGATCCAATATTTTCCGATACTTCTCTGCTACCGCTCAAATGCTTCATTATTTGCAACTTAATTAGTCGCGTCATTGTTTTCTGCAATGAGCAGTAGAACGCATCTTTATTAAGACGTTTCTGCCACAGTCAGGTATTTGATGCCTCATTAATCCGAGTCATCTTGTTCTGCCTCTCTTTTCTAATCAAATTTCTCTCTTATATAAGACACTTTATGTTGGAGAAGTTAACTTTTCTGTGTTATTGTAACGTTCGTCTTTTTATTACAATGCGTATCGTTACTGGATTTACTCGTCCGCTCCGCCGCGCGGATATCGCTCTTGCATCGCCATCGAAAATTCGGTATACATATACATCGGCGTCGCAAGTTGTCGTAGGATTTTATTTCAGATTCCTATTCAGGAGGCTTCAAAGAACTTGGTTGAATAAGTCAGCCCGTGTACATCGTGGTACATCACTATTATTTTCCTCGCTTTAGGTTAAAATTTTCCTTAAAATATGGGTTCGCCATTTAGTCGTATAACTTATGCAAACATTCTACTGTGATCATTCAAACCAAGTACATAATATAAAGCATAAAGAATAGTTTCATAATACAGCATCGTCTTTTACCCGATGATTTTGCTCATTTGGGTTCAGTGTTGGCTTGAAGATGGAGAAATTTGTGAAAAATCAAAGATAGGCTTTTTTCGTAATATTTGGTCAACTTTGACCCCTGTAGAATTTTACTGCACGGGAATAAAAGTAAATTATTATGTAGTTATACTCAGAATGCATTTAAGAATAGCCATTCGAAGTTTCAAAGTCCGCGCTCAAAAAAACAATTTTCTTATTTTTGGCCAGCTTGTTTCGATTCTAGCCCACTGTGTCGTCGTCCTGATTCGCTCGAACACATGACGGAATGATTCTTCAGTAACAACGGCTGATGCAGGAAAACGAGCAGAAGTGATTTACCGATTACAATGATACCTCCTTTAACGAGTGGCCATACTAACAAATATTTCGAATGTTTTATTGGATGCTAACATAAACGGCCTGGGCATTCCAGTATCTTATCTTCTCCGTCTTTAAAGAAATGAGCTGACCACATCACATAGGGGATGCCCGCCAACCCAAATGGGTTCTTTATGTTGAAGACAGTGAGAAGTGATAACATCACTTTCTGCCCACGAATGTGACCCCGGAATGAATTTTCTTCGTCAGCAGAGTTGTCATTGAATTCAAATTCAATGACTGCGGCGCACCCAATCGCTCCTCCAGTTACTTTCGATAAGAAACCGCATTGCGTCGCAGAATTAACTCTTGGCTTCTTCAATTCGAGTCTTAATTACTTAAAGAAGGAATTCTTTTTTCCTCTCTTCTGGGTGTTTGCTTTAAAGAAGATGACTGAGTCGCAGGGAAAGAATAACTTATGTTCTCTCGGGAAAACAAAGGTTTATTTCGGAATTTCAAATGAATGAATCCCTTTGTCTGGTCTATTTTCGAAAGAACTTCTGAGGCATAAATCGCGACTTCTAAATGTGACTTTGGTTTATCGAGAATTCGCGGAATGTTTTAATTCCGGCGTTCCTTATTCATGGAAGGCCCCATTTTGGAAAACATTCCTGGATAACCGGAGGCCTTTTTCCGGCGGTCAATGCGTTTATGTATCTTCCTTTCAGCATTTAGTTCATTACATCGAATATATGTAGTAGTAGTAGTAATTTTAAAAGTACTTCGACAGCTAAGGTCATTTCGCACTTGAGTACCCTTCGGGAACCCGGGACCGCTTTCACCGAAGTCGAACGCCTAACCCACATGACTAAACGGAGGCCCCAAAATTAAAATAAAATTAATATCGTTTTCCTTTCTACCATATCGATGCTTACGTTAACGAATACGGACAATATTCCATTAAAAAGCGGCCTGAAATGTTCATGTGCTGCCTAATGTTGGACTGCGATCGAATCCAAACACCACTCCTCGCTGTGATATCATATTTACGTGCTCAAGAGTAATATTTTATGCGATTTTAAAGAATTTCCGATTATCCGGGTTAACAATGCGAATTATCATCATCTCTTACCGTTATATCAAATCGTTCCAAAAACCTATTCTGAATTTTAGTCTCCCGACCGCGGATATTTAAAAGAGTGATAGCGCCTTAGGTCCCACCATCATTAACTCCCATTATATATAACTCTATTAATCTACTTTCATCATCAAATTCAGTTTTCTATCCGTAGGTTTCGCAGGTTTTCCACACCCCCCTTCTTGAGGGTGTTTTCCTGCAGTGGAGATTTTTCCCTGAGCTCTTAGCTTAGGTTTTTTAATCCACAAAGTAGTTTTCTTCTTTGTACTTTTGCGCAGCCGGAACTTTGGTCCGCGGAGATTTGGTCCGCTACGATTTGGTCCCACGACAATTTGGTCCCGCTACGATTTGGTCCGCGACGATTTGGTCCGCGGCGGCTGGGTGCTACGAAGATTTAGTAACGACACGCGACAAATTTTTTGTTGGGCAAGGCTGAGATTTCTCATAATTAATTGTTACTGTTGTTTTTGATAGAATTCAGTAGTTTTGTTTGTATTTAACCTTTTGTTAAACAATAATTAGAAGTATGCCTTACTAGAATCGGAGCGTGCAATAGGGGAGGAAAACAGTTATCCGGACGTAAAAATATGACAAAAGTATTGTTTATGTATAAATTAAAGTCTTTGATACGCAAGGAATACGCATCCCGAGATAAATGAGTTTTGTTTCAGAGATGAATATCGAAGGGAGGAAATTGGCATAGATGATTAATTTGAATGGTACTTAGGAAGAGAGACTGCAAATAACCATAGAAATTTACAATAACAAATTTATGTTGCTAAAAAGATATTATTCATATCGAAATCATTGGGAGAAGAGGAGGGTAGACAATTTCAGGACGCTGACGTTTGCTATAAATCTCCTGGCAGTTACATAAAGATTACTCAAATGGACAAACGGAAATGTTTATTTGTAAGGCGGAGGAGGTGGGGGAGGGAGGAGTATGATACATATGCGTGTGAATAGGTTGGTAATGGGTATCAAACCACTCGTACCGTTCTACAGATTGTGAATAAACAATGCGTAACGCAATAAATATATGTATAATGGAATTGGTTGGAGGAAGTTTGGGTTTCATTACCCTCATCGCCCTTTCTTATCTGGAATTTCTGAGAAATAAACATTAACAAATTTATGAGGCTAAAAGGTATTCGTTCATATCAAATTCCTTGGAAGGAATCTTAACTATTAAATTAATTATTATATTAAAGTTTGATTTTTCTTAAATACCACGGAAAATATCGACGAAGAGTAAAAAGTCAAGTATGCACAGTTAATCTTCTCAACAGAAAAGCCACCCAAGGATAATCGGGAATTCACTTTAATACCTTTTTATTTCATATACCGACATGTATAATGTATGAATGAACCCCGAAAAATCCAGTAAAAGCAATTTAATTTTATATTATGTAATTATTACGTAGGTGTAAGGTATATATCATTTATGAATGTAACAGTATAATAATATTGCAGGTATTGTGTGTATGTCATGTACCTATTGAATATTTATTGTGTAAACATCTATATATAAGTAGGTATAAACTGCCACCAGGCATCCAGCCCACCCGCAGGTTGTTCGTAATCAGAGCAGAAAATGAGCGACAAAAAGTCAGCCGGTGAAAAATACAAAAGGAACGTTAAATAATTGTGGGATCAATACTCTAAATAAGAAATCGGTTATAAAATATTTTGACGGAGTTTTCATCTCTGACAAATCACAGCCAAAAGGTCTGTCTATGTGAGTAATCTGCAAGCCGCCTTTCGGCCTGTGGAAGGGGGTTTGTTAAATTTAAGTTAAAGTTTGAATAAATGAATCGCACATTTAGATGATTCCACAAATATTGGTTAACTACGTTTTTTTCAATCAAAGTAATAACAATAGTGTTCGATTCATCTGGAGGTAAAACAACATCTAAATTGGTGAATAATCAAGAAAAAATAAATATATGTAATTAATACATTGATTACAATACAAAATTACGATTAAGTTGTTCGCGGTCGTCCCTGATAAAGAGTTTTAAAATTGCTCTTTGAAAAAATTTTGATTTTTACGAGTGAGGGGATATTTGCATTCCAAATCGAGGGCAGATTAAAAGATTGCACTAATCGTTTACCTGAATAATTAGATATGGACTTATATACGTTTAGATGAATTAAAACTAATGCTGACAACGCGGAAGAATTAGAATAAAACTACACGTTTGAGACCTCTCATCTCCTCATAATTAGAAATTAAATAAACTCACCATACATAATTTTTCAATTGCTCCAAATTAATAAAAAATATACAATTTATAAAAACAAAAAAGATAGTAAAGCGACGAACTTGAACCGCCCAAGAGTTGACGACTAACAGAAGTAATTCGAGAGAAATGTGTTATGAAAAATATTTAACGCTCTTCCGCGATCTGAGGTAGGAAATGGAGAAGTGCGGTTCGCCACTCACGAGAAGAAACAACAGCTCGTCCTTGGAGACAATTGGCTCGCGATTGGAAACAATTGGTTCACGCTCAGAAGCAAGGATAAAGTTTAAGTGGTCCTAAGTCGGGTCACGTGAGGGTACCGTATGAAATCGGTACAACGGAAAGATTCGAAACTACGCTTGTCCAATCAGGTAGTTTCTTCATCTTCCTAAACATTAAGAGTATCAGATTAAGCTAACAACTTTCCGTATTCACGCGGAATAAATCATATTTACTTCAAAACTAACCCTCCGTGAACCAGGTGGGGTTAAATAGACCCCAGTAAAGTAAAACTTTCTTTAACTCTAAAACAAGATGGCTATTCTTTGTTTCCCAGTCATGAAGCATTAAAAGGTTGATCGTACCTTACGATTTTCTTTTATTATTATCAATAAAATACTATAGATAAAAATATAATTAATTATTCCTTAACAAGATATTGTACGGGGTCCGAGAGACTCCACGTGGTCAGGATGTAACATTCGATCAATTAGAAGAGTTAAAAGAAGGATTCCAACGATCCAAAACCAAAGCACCAAAATTGTTGCCAAGTTCTCTCCGGTGAAGATAACCTCACAAATTACAAATTCTTCTAAATATTAGCAATGCCGTAGCGATCAATTTTGACTCCAAAAACCGTGCGAATAACTGTTTTCGCACGGTTAGGTAATAGTTCCCAACACCCCACAGGTTGGGCGTTTTCAGGTGGGCGATGAGTGTTTCATAGACGTTGAATCGAAAATGTGTGGAAATACAAAATGCCGTGCGAACGAACGACGATGAAAAATTCGTCGAAAAGTATTATAATAAGACCGATGCTTTTATGTGAAGATATAAATATATGAATGCAATTATGTACACATTTCTCGAATATAATTTCCTTATATTGCTGTTACCTTTGCACTGTAATTCTTTGGAAGACGATATTTTAGAAAAAATCATTTATATTTTATAATGTAGGTCACGGAGAGACCAATTTACATGCAATTCAATCGGCGGTCAATGCAGACAAATCCCTTTATAATAGTACCATAACATTATAATCATTGTGAATCCTTTTTTGGGGAATGTCTTCAATAATCACTGAATTATTCTATCGGGACATCGGCGGGCGATAGGGAAATTGTGCCGAACGAAGGTGGTCGAACACAGGTCGATTGCTTAAGGAAACTATTTAGCATTTCACCGATAACTTTCGTCTCCTTCCTTGGTCAAATCAAAATCGACCTCACATTTCTACATCCAATCAAATTGTGCAAATTTGAAGTTCTGCAGAAAAGGATTCGCGGTAGATCAGTCCGCACATGATCATAAGTCAGATAAACGCAAATTCTTCAGGTTTCTACGGAGCACAAACTCCGGCACCGATATTAATCGCATAACAAATTCGAAAACTTTTTAAGCCTCTCTTGATTCGTGGTAAAGTAAAGAACAGATGCGCAAAGAACTTCTATTGACCTTTTAGGTGAACAAGGACTATTTTTAGGGAAATATGTATTTATCATTAATTGGTGTGTTTTTTAAGCCATGAGACATCAGTAATGTAACAATGAATTGTTATAGCTAGGAGATACCTTCAATATTAACTAGAAAATGCATGTTATGTAGAAGTATATTGTGCAGCTTAATAATGTTTTGCAATAGCAAAGAAACGTTGCATTATTGTAATTACCATTGAATATTTTACTGTAT
Source organism: Ladona fulva (assembly GCA_000376725.2). Taxonomy (NCBI): domain Eukaryota; kingdom Metazoa; phylum Arthropoda; class Insecta; order Odonata; family Libellulidae; genus Ladona; species Ladona fulva. The sequence continues at coordinate 267,324 of KZ308726.1, forward strand.
GATTGTACAGCTTAGAATTGAAATAGTTAAAAAACAATAGTGATAAATAGTTAATTTAAAATAGTTTTCAGTATACTGGACTATTATTCCATCTTTAACGCATATAAATAATAAATAATTTGGACGAATGAGAAAATCTACACCAAGGAATCTTAGATCGATAAACTCAGAGATCTAAGGAATCACTCGAAAGGCCGTTTTGGAGCCAAATGTAATGTAAAACTCATTATCTATTCACCAAAAAAGATTGCATTCAGCCCAACCATACATAGCCTACGCCTACGGGCAAAAAATACTTGCTGTAATCTGTTTTCTATAATTGCGTTAACTGAATATTTCTCCGTCAAAAATAACTGAATCGCTCGAATCCTCGATATTACATTTTTTTCACGAAGAAAAACATTATTTATTTTACATTTATTTGACGATGATTGAATAACGAGTAAAATATTCAATTTCACCAAGTTTGCTCTATTTCTTTCAGAGCAATGAAAGCAACGCGCGGGAGTGACAGAAGATGAAATACAAACCACCATTGCTGCTCGTCTCATTCCAGAAAAAGCAGTAAAAAAGTGCAGGCAAGAGGTGATTCCTCCTCACTGACGGTCGGATTGCACACCTTCCCAAGTGTGCAATTCGCCATCCCTTCGAAGAAACTCAGAACTGCAAAAGTGTTTTCGAAAGGAGAGTCTATCCATCGCTTTGCGGGCGTATTTTTCCTTTCGGAATCAATGCGCGACCGAGTGACCTACTTGAGAGATATTAGGACTGAACAAGATAAAAAGCAGGGCCTCAGAAGGTGGCAAGTCAGTGGACGTTACGCCTGCTTTTAAAGGAGTAATACAAGAGGACTCAAAGCGTATTGACTCATTTCTGCAACTGTGAAAACGATGTCCGGTAAAGTTATGGTGCGTATCGTTGTTAACTCACTAACTAGCTTCTCAGTCAAGGGGCAGTGATAACCGACTGGGTTTTCGAAAGTCGCGGTAGTGTGAAACTCAACTTACGCTATACGTTATCGACTTGTTATAATTCTGTTGAGAGCGAAAAGCAAGAGGAAACTATTTTCAATGATTTCTTCACAACATTCACATAGCAAATCTTTCTTCTGCTGTTAAAAATACAATAGACCCCTTATAAGCGTTTATAATTAAGGCAAATAATTATTAAGAATTATTTCGGAACACAAATATTGGTAGGTTTTACGAAAAATTAAGGAATACAACTATGAATTTGACGTTCTGAACGAAAACAAAACCGTTACAATGCCATCCTTCAGAAGAAAACTAACCAAATAAAGATCGAGGACTAAACTTCAAGAGAAAGCCTTATCGAAGAGCTTATCTATAAATGTATTATTAAGAGCACAGATATGATTGCTCGCCAAAACCTCGAGATCACAAAGTTCAATAAATCTCTCAATATAACACGGCGACATCCCGCAGATAACGAACAACTGCTCGTCTTTAAATCCTTCGCGATTACAAGCAATGTCATTCGGTAGGCCTCCGTTTAAAATATACACGTTAACCAGAATAGCCTTCTGAGTTTATTGCGAAGATAAACCAGAGGCATTCAGAGATAAGCAACATCACGAAAAAGACAACTTATTCGTGATTTCAATTGAATTTTAATGCATCGCACGCTGTTTTGATTCACTAACGAAATACGCAAAAAAGAAAGTCGACGCCTATTTTATAAGATAGGAGATACATATAAAGAAAGGCTTAATTAGTTCAGAGAAAGTAACCTCTAAGAAGATGTAGAGAGTAAATCAGTGAGTGCTATTCAAATGCTTCAGGACGCAGGATGTGAATCTCTAGAAGATACAAGATTTTAACAAAGATTCAATTTACTTAATAAGATCAGAGAAAGTAGTTTCGTAGAAGATGTAGCTGATACCCTGCGTCCTCACTGTTACGTAGGTCGTTATGATACTGCGATACAAATCAGAGAAATAATTGCTAGAACGAATATATTCCAGAATTCATTATTTCCGTGAACGATACGCGAAAATATTCGATTAGGGAAATAGAGTCATGGTGCATGCACCCCCTGCCACACGTCGAAAATCGGCTTGCAGGGTATTTATGTAAATGTAGCTGATATTATAAGACCTCCCTATTACATGGGCCTTTCTCATACAGCGATAAAAATCAGAGAAACAGACGCTAGAACTAGTTGCTTCAAGAATTCATTTCAACGAACGAGAGAAGGAATATCCTTGGGGATTAATGGTGGATGTGTCCACTGCCACACGTTGACAGGCGTCGATTCTGACAAATAGCAAATCCAAACAAAGGACGGTTGTAACGGACGTACATTTCCTCACAAATAATTCGAACTCGTTTTTTAATACAAAGAAACATCGCATTCAGAAACAGTTCAATCGCATTTAAAGTGAGTAGAGAGCTCTTCTTAAAATTATACGGAAGAGTCAAAATGTCCAAGCGAATTACAAACGCACCAACTCTAAGGTCTAAAGTAACGCAAAAAGAACATTTCTCTCCTTTTATGTCAAGTGACCCACTTTCTTCATTTCAAGACTCTTCTAAAATTCGAACCCAGCGGTTTCAAACGGAGATTAGCGCTTTAACGTCACCAAACGGAGCAGAAGAAGCGCAACTGCTAATGCCGCAGTTTCGCCAAAGAACGAAAGAGTGCAGTCTGTTTTATATAATCAGCTCATTATAGAATGGATCGCTGGTGGTTTGCCATTCCACCGTTGGCGCTAGAGTCGGCGCTTCATCTTCATTTAGGGAAACCCAAAATGTCCTCATTTGCAGTAAAATAGCGGAGATTACTTACAAATAAATAGCCCAATTTACTATCGCCAATTAATAATTACTAACGCTGTATCATATGTTCGTATACCTGACATTGCATCCGTGGTACCTGACTGATACAATACTTTGTTTTTCTATCAATCTAGTTGTGCATAGTTGTACACGTTTTCCGCTTTTTCTTTGTGACATTCTCGGACATCTCCACAGAATCATACTTCATCTGTTTTTCATTTGATTCGAATTATTAGGGCGGATGATTCAGAAAGATCTCGAGGTGTGTCACTTCATTTGCGCAACTCTTAGAATTCACTATTATCATCCGTTTGTTTTTCTTACTTTCCCACGTAGAATATTATTCTTAACAAAACATGAAGCGGATGATATATTCTATTATTCTGTTGCAAATGACAACGGAACATAAGAACAAATTATAATCTTCGGAAACCGATATTGTTTCCGTAACAGCATCGCGAGATTTTTTGCAAACTGTTGTGTAACCCCTTTTTATCTCCCTTAGTCCAAAAATTAACTCAATAAGAACACAAGTAGGTGCAGAGTATTCGAGTAGTATCCAATGAAGTCTTCGAAGAGCAAGACATTTCGTTAATAAGTACTTCTTTCAACATTCAACTCAAATCCTTTTGGCGTCACAGAGAAAAGTTAAGTTAATGTCGTACGCCTTTGCCTAGTGAATATCGTTCTACACCTCATAAATGTATCTTCTTGGAGCACAGTAGTTTTATATTTAAAGAAATCCCCTCTTTAATGGTTATTTTATTAGTTTGTAAAGCAATATTTAACAAGAAAGACCCATTTCATAGAAAGCTAAACATAGAGTTCGAGACATCGAAATAGAAAAAAAGGCTCATCGAACACAGATGCACACGAGGAAGACTGAGAAGAGCTGCAACCTGAAGATGATGAAAGAGCTCTGCGGCAACATCAATGGATATTTCCAGAGGAAGGTCGAAGACTATTCCGTGGATCATTCAATGAAAGAGGCGATGCATATCTCAGCTGATTCCTTCTCGGCGAGTTTTTCTTGCTTTTCAGCAGAAATCATCCTAGTACATTTGGATGATTTTGGAGATGATATGATCGAAAATTTCTTGACAAATCTGACAGATCAAGGATCAGCACCGAACCATGACATAACAAAGAGAGAAGTTTAATTGCGCAATTAATTTGCAAATGGGATATGACGTCAGAGACTCGGTCAAAGACTTTCGGTCGATACGCCTTTCTTTCCCCAAACGAAACGGTTGTCCTAAATTTACTGACAATAGTAAAGAATCCAATAAAAGAAGACGGCAGCAGAATTTGGAAAATAACATCTTTAGTAAACCTTCCTCCGATTAAAATTGAGTACAATTTACATCGTAGAGAACTGAAAATCGAAATGGAATAAATGACATTTTTCGGCTTCGGTTGAATTGTTTCAATTTTTCCGGCTTTAACTTCGGTAAAAAACCCGGCAAACTCCTCTTTCCGGTTCGGTTCGACACCCTATTACAATCTTGGCTCCCGCACTCTTTTCGCGTAGACAAGAGGCGCCGAATAGCCAACGGCTGTTCCATCAGTTTCCGTACACGGAAGTGGACGAATACGCTTCCATCCATGTTAAACGCATGGATTCCGGTTACATCGCGTGGAAAAAAATGGCCACAGTTAGTTTCGTGTCACGATGGCGAGAAACCTCATGAAAGAGGCTGTTTCCGGTTTCTTGGAAGCCAACCATAAGAGGACCAACCTATGGTCTCAGAAATGAAAAGGGAAATTCACCCAAACAAACATTTTGCAAAAATTCAGTGTATTTGGGCATTTCCCACGTATTTCCGAGCGATATTTAAAAATAATTGAGTTGAAATCCTCCGGAGCGTTGCGATCTCGCCAGAAGATGAAAAATCTAAATAGCACATATAAAACTATGCCAACGAGTGATGACAGGTAATGCAACTCTGGAGTTGAAATTCGATTAATCCATTCGTATTAACACTGAAGTCACTCCTAAAATAAGAATTGCACGCAGAATGGCGCATCGAAAATTAAAAGGTCTCATAAAAGCAAGTTAAAGGAGAAGAGCTTCGATGGATACTTAAAGAGAATTAACTCTTCATTGAGCAAAATGGACGACTTAACCTCTTTCGGCTAACAGAAAATTCCTCGATTTTCGCGAAACACATCGAAACAAAATAATAACTGAAACAGTAACTTATATAGGAAAGGTTTTTGCTGATTTATCTAGAATAAACGAAGAGGCCAATTTCAACTTCGGGTATCAAAATTGGTGGCAATTACCTATTTCTTAAATTAAACGACAGACAAATCTAGGGAAATAGGGCCGACTCTAAAGAATGGGTGCCTACTTTTTTATGAAGAAATTTCCTATGGAAGTATACCAGAACCATACGACCCTTTCCTTCCGAAATTGAGAGCAATAGTAACATCGAATTTTTTTTTCAGATATCTGAACAACGAACATGGTATGGAAATACAGTTTAAGAAGTAGAGGAAACTTTATGAAGAGCAAAAAATTAAGCAGCAGTAAGTTCAATACCGTTTCCAGAAAAAGGGCTAAATTACTCCGTGGAAAAGGCTGCAGCGTTGTTCTCAAAAGGGTCACATCCGAAAGGGAATTCTGCAAACAATCGCAATGCGGATTAAAATGATAATGACTATGCGCTCTGTCAGGAAACAAAAGACAACTACGATTCGTTCATAATGATCGAGTTAAAAATGAGACACTAAAAGACATTACGTATAATGGAAATTTTTGCAGAAGTAAAAATATTCGTTATATGTAATAAATTGAAAAGTATATTTGAAAATTACAGACTACAGAGCACCTGTAGTAATTCGAGGAATTAAATCATTGATCATTAAGTACCTTCTAGGCATTAATTATTGCACACATGAAGAATAACGGCCACTCAAACAACGATACGATAGTCGGTCCAAGAAACTGCGAAGATGCCATTTTCTTAAGAGGATGATTCGTACCCCAGTGGTTTGCTGTACCAAAACTGTTTTTCAGGAATGGTTTTATTTTGCTACAGCATAAGAATTTGAAAATAACCATGCCATTGGTGGTGAATCGGTGAGCACTATGAATGTTACACTCTTATAATTAATTAATTTTATTAGTTAAGTATGATTCTCCACACATTTCTCTCGAAAAATAAGAATTAACAGTTAATAAGCATTTCAATACATGCAGGTTAATATCTAAGGTTAAACCGCAGAATAGGCCGGCCCTCAATCACTTCTGTTACGAGATCAGTGGAAAATCGATCTTCTCTGGCTTAGAGAGATACAACACGTGAGCAATAAGCGAAGCTAAATCACGACTGGAAATGGAGACGACAGAGATAACAAAAGCCATTCATTCGAAATTCATAAAGAAAACATATACGAAAATTCATTTGCTTTGTTTCTTTGGTTTCAATTTCATATTCAGAAAATACTCCATGCCGCACTGAATGTCACGTCTTTTCTAAAAAATTACAAAAAGGTAAACTGAAACATTAAGAAACAATCGCTGAGAGTGAAAATGCAATAAAATTAATTGGCGCTTATTTTTAGAACACTACTTTCAGTTCAGCATTGACGTTGAAAAAGGCCTGAGGGGCCTTTGGACGATCTCTCAATCTTCACCAAAGAAAGATATGCCCATTTTCATACGAACAGATGATACAAAAGAAAGGCTATGGAATGTTAAACATCGACCTTTCTTCCGGCATATATCACTATGGTGAAGTTACTTCGATATTTCGAAAAATACACAGCGATAACTTTACAGCCTCCAGAGGCCAAATAACAGAAATGAAAAATCTTGGAGTAATCCTCACGAATGACTTAAAATGGAGTCAAAACACTTAAGAAACTCGGATTCGTGAAGAATGAAGTCGGCAGAAACGAAGAAAAAGTCCGTAAACAATATTACGTAGCGTTATTTAGGCCTCGCCTTGTGCATGCACGCATTGTATGGGATTGTGTCGAATAGTGCTGCATTCGAGAATTAGAAAAGGTGCAGCGAAAGGCGATACATTTGTGAAGAATTGCTACGGCAAATCAGTGAGTGTTATGAAAATGCTTCAGGACGCAGGATGGGAATCTCTAGGAGATGGAAGACTACGACTTAATTAGCTTAAGAAGTTCAGAGAAGTTTAGAAGATTTAGCCGATATTATGCGTACTCCCTGTTACATGGGCCGTTCTGATTATGAGAGAAATAGATGGTAGAACAAGTCGTTTCAAAAATTATTCTTTTTCACGAACAATTCACGAAAGTAATCGATTAGGGAAGTAGAGTCAGCACCCCCTGCCACACACAGAAAGGCGGCTTGCACGGTACATATGTAGATGTAAATGAACTTTAAAGCAAATTTCTCTATGGATATATAAGACTGTTCTTCATCACGTTATCAGAACCTAACATAAGCAAATAGCAGAGTAATAAAAATAATCAAAAAAGCCATTCATTCAGTTTAAATCTAATTACCTCATTTTAAGTTATAGAATATACCATAGAAATTTTCGATTAAAAAACGAACCAAAAAGTAAATATCTGCATGGTACTCGTGGACATATTCATTTAAAAAGAGCATTGGTTCAAAAGTCCACTTCAAATACCAGTTATCCGTGTAATTTTACTTTGCAGTGATCCGAAAAAATTCTCTATCATTAGTATCATACTGTTCAAAATTAATAGATTTTTAAGAATTTTGCTTGTATCTATATTTACGCGCACTTATTATTGCACAATGGTGTTACCTTGGTATATAGTTGTTCAGTGCATGCTATATATATATTGTGAATGAATCCACTGATGCTGTCGCATCATTGGGTTTACAACCATTTGAGTCCGACCGACCGACTGAGGCTAATGAAGGACTTTCGGCGAAACGAGTTCCGTGCAGACATATTAGTACTAGGACTAATACTGAGGAAACCAACAGTAATACCCAGATAAGGGAATTGAAAAGTTATGTTAAATGCTGTGGCTGTGCACATTAATGTCAACAAAGCTATCCTCATCAACTACTTACTGCGAAAAGGAAGTTGTCAAGAGTGTAGCGAAGTAGGTAGTCGTTTAGAAAAGGCTGGAAGATGGGAAACTTTACAATATTTAAATAAATCAATGATATGTTGTTATTTGATCGTTTAATTAACTGTTTCTTGACAAACAATCGAAACAGCAGGAAGATTGTTCACGTCGCAGAGGTAGCCGCCTGAACGATCGCGGCCCGCGCCGTGAACAACCAAGTGATCATCACTCGAATATAAAAGCATATGATCATTAGACGACGACAAAGTTCGCGAGCGATGTTATCCTGCGTTAGCCAGACCTCATATTGAGTATGCGTGCAGTGTATGGGACCTTGCCGATAAGTGTTGTATTCAAGAATTAGAAAAGGTGCAGCGAAAGGCGATACGTTTTGTGAAGAATTGCTACGATAGATCAGTGAGCGTCACTCAGATGCTACAGGACGCAAAATGGGAATCATTGGAAGTTAGAGGATTTCAACAAAGGATCGGTTTACTGGATAAATTCAGAGAAAGCACGTTCAGAGATGATGTAGCAGATATAATGCGTTCAACATGCTACATAGGCCGTTCAGATAATGCGAGAAAGATCAGAGAAATAGATGCCAGAACGAATAGATTCAAGAACTCATTTTTTCCGCGAACGATACGTGAAAATAATCGATTAAGGAAATAGAGTCATGGTGCATGCACCCCCTGCCACACGCCGAAAGGCGGCTTGCAGGGTACAAATATAGACATAGACATTAAATGTCGAAACGTATATCAAACGGAAATGAACAAACATCGAAATCCGTCAGTGCGATAACCGAGGCGTAGAAAACGACAAAGCTGGAAGTTTCAAACCTGCATTTAAGCACGAAATATGAAGGGAAATCTCTCTAAGAGCCGAAGCAGTTCTGCAACGTTTTTCTCACAGCGGTGCTACTAGTAGGCGACCGATATAACAAGGCCAGCCGCCTCTAAATCTTCGCGTAGTAGTTCCTATTCTCAGTTTGTTTTCAGTGGAAAATTTTCAGAGAATATCGAAGCGGCTTTGAAAGAAGGCATGAACGGCGTATGACGGCGCTCAGTGAAAGTGCCGCCTGAAAAGATATTTCACGCTCAACGCATCGAATATGAGCAGATGAGCCTACGGTTGCTTCGATTTCAGATAAACCGCTTATTATTTAAAACTTGTAAACGTCCCCGCCAAGCATGACGGAACTTAATTTAGTTTAAAAATATATCTATTATCGAATATATCTGGTCCTCAGAAGCCAGAAACAGTCCGTCGTAAGATCATAATAACTCAATATATTTCTTACCATTATTTATGTTTATTCTGCTGTTTTCAAGTCATGAAAACCTTCCTTACGTACATTTCTCATAGAAAAATATAAGAACTGGTTATCCCCATGCACTTATATGGGATAATTCATGGAATCAACATTAAACAATGGCCCTAGTCGTCAAAGGGATGGGTTGTTTACTTCCAAAAATTTTTACGAATTTTTCGTGTATTTTATCAAAGTTCTCGCAATTTCGAAATTATAAGAATGTTCAACGACTAAAATAAGATTCTACTATCATTTTCATTTCTTGTGACACTTGTCTCAATTTCGTAGGACCATTGTTTCTAATTTAATTTTGTAAAACAAACAACCTCTGCAAGTCATGAAAACGTAATTTACGTTAATCTCTTATGGAAACGTATTATGGGCTCCTGGGTTCGAACCCTGGCCTTTACAGAGATGAGAATAGTTTTCCTGAGGGATTCAGCAACGTAGAAATACAATGCAGTTAGTTTCAGATCTCTAAGTCAGGCCCTTTCTGAGATAAATAGGGGGACGGGCAGACGGACAGACATTTGTTTTTTGTATATATGATATCTCCATAATTTAAAAAGGCGAAAATAGTAATTTCAGCTAAACTTTGATAAATCATTAATATATCTCCATATCGTAGAACGACAACGAAAGGTTGGGAATAGCCCGAATATGTTTCTATGCAATCAGGTCACCGCAAATGTGTTAATATTTCGACAATATTCAAATAGTGGATGGCTTTATACATAAGAATCGAATCTCAGGAACATAAAGATTTAATATTTTATTATTAAAATCATTAATATATAATTTTTTTATTAATAACTTTACCTTTGCAAGTTTTAGTTAGCGGAATAATAAAGCCGAAGTAATTATAAAAAGAGTAATATTTGGTAAATATTAGTCATAATTTTTATCAGCAATTTTAGCTTTGAACTCATAACCACATTAGGTAAAATTAAAATTGATTTCGGTAAGCAAGATTATGACAGAGAAGTGTAGTTATTATTTCCGCTGTCACAATAAATTAACAAAATGTGTTTGTTAAGAGAGAAAGAATACACCATAAGAATGTATGATACATTTGAAATACTTTAACTTATCTTCGATTACCCAGATAAGTGAAAGCAACACGATGATGTGATGGACTTAAATCCTAAGGCATCGTAGTGAAGTGGTTAAAATACAGGAAAGGGAGACCTGGGTTCGAGTCCCAGTCACATCGCTATTTTTGTTTATCCTTGGGAATTTAGCAGAGGTTCATATTCTTAGTTGCTTATTTCTAGCTGACACTAAAGATGCGACGGCATTATTGCGTGACTAATTACAAGAATAAATTAAAAATAAATTCAAAAGGAAAATCATAACGTGAGTTTCATCTATGGAGAGAATAATTCCCAGCAATGAAGAAGATGTAATGCAACCATCACTCTTTCCCGTGTGAGGCGAACGTTATTCAAAGTCTAAGGCTTTTACGATACACATTAAAAGCTCTATCCTACGTGTAATAAAAAACTGAATTCGCAGCTCATACCAATCTATACTTAGAAAACCTCCTTAGAGTTGGTTAAAACTGGAGTCTCACGAAGAGCAGCGGACGGAATGAGAGACGTCGACAAAGAGATGTGTTTTACGAGGAGATTGACTCACGGATGCTGCTCACACATTATATCGATGAAAAACCTTCTTCAGGGAATTGCACAGATAACAGCCTTCGTGGTTGTCTTCCTTTCTCATGTCAAAAATAACTCAGTTAAGAACCGATGAATCGACCTTTGGAAAATTACTACATGAAAACCTTCCTTCGATTCTCGCAAATTCAGATTCCCTCCGAATTTTCAATGGGAAATCTTTACACTGTCATTAGCGACGGATGCCGAAGTAACGTGGCGCCCATCTTCAAACAAATGGACACTGCATTTTCTTAGGGAGACCGACATTGACACTAACTGCTCAGAGAGAACGGTCTGACATGTTGCAGCAGACTGTGTATTTAAAAAACATAAAATGAGTAAGTATTAACGTAAGTAAAAGTATAAACATCACATTTTCAAATAAGAAAATGGTTTCATCACATAGATGTCATCTCAATGGAGAAATTATACCAACATCTGATCACTGTAAATATTTGGGAAAATACTTGAGTTGGGAAAAACACACAATTCACTTGGTAGCGAAGGCGTATGGGACACGTCATGAGAAATTTAAGGGCAGCTGAAAGAAAGCATAGGAACTGGGGCATCTAACCTTAGTTAGGCCGATCTTAGAATACGCTACGGCATTGTGGTACTTATGAGAACTGCCGCATAAAGAAATTAGAAAATTTGCCAAGACAGCTCGTTATGTTATGGGCAGGTTTAGGAAAACTGAGAGCGTCACAGAAATATTATAGGAACTAGGATGGGAAACGCCAGAGAATCGGAGAAAGATAAATAGGCTGGGTTCTTTTTACCAGATAATTGCAGGCATCAAGGGATGGAGTAAATGCTTAATTCAAACACCAAAATGTTTTAGGAAGATGTCACAACCACAAAATCAAACTTAGAACGCAAAGAACGAATATAGCATAATAATCTTTTTTGAACAGAGGCATAGCCGAAAAAGTTACCTGGATCGCTCTTTAACTCCTTTCTTAAAGATCAGAATTTTTAAAAAGGAATAAGCCAATATGTGGTAACTGTAAAATAACTGCAGTTGTTAAAATATTTGTAAAAGTAGTGTTAAATATCAAAGACGAAATGTGAGAGTAGTATTTAATATTTAACGAAAACTTTGTTGGTCGACGAATAGCAGTGAAATGTTTATTTGCAATTAATAATATATTAAGAAAAATAAAATGCAAAACGAATAAAATGAAATGACTTCAATCTGATACAGTGCCACCAAAGAGGCTTCAAAATCACAGTAATAAAGACGCGTTCCGAGCGTTAAGAAGGAAGACCCAAACGAAGATCAACAAAGAATTACAAAAAACACAAAACCTGAGAATTTTTACCAAAGAAATCCTGAATAAAAAAAGCAGCTTGGTAGGTCACATGTTCATTCCGATAAGGAATACAATTTACCTTTGTTTTGTCAGGTTTTGTGCAGTGTATCATCAGGAGATGATACACTGCACATATTACTGCTATAGAGGAAGAAGTTGCACGAAAGGATTCATTGGGAATGAACCTACCGAATCCGCAAAGGCCGAAGAGGAATTCAAATGAATTTGCGATGCGCAGAACGGAAGAATTGCAAAGAAATGGCGAAAAGGAATTTAAAAGGGAATGAATTAATAGCCTCTTTGTCGGACACATCTCTTCCGGTAAAAATCTCAGCTAACTTATCGTTCAGTATTATTAAGAACACTAAACATAAATACATTAACACACACAAACATAATTGGGACAGGCATACGAAGGACACAAAAAGGGACATTAAGAAGCAGTAAGAGGTCAAAAAAGTGAGTTAGAAAACGCGCGGGGAAGCTTAAATTACTTTTCAATAAAGCAAAATATTCCACTTTTTCTTCCGATAAAGAGAAAAAACATTCAGCCACTATCTCCTTACGAGGTAACGGCTGTGTGTGACGTCATAGATGCAGCAGATGAAGATGACCCCGATAACAGCGAACTCTAGAGGGTGTGACCTTGGGAAGACGAGGAAGAAACTTGCTCAGGAGCTAAGTGACGCCACTCAATGAGAACAGCTCGTCTCACTCGGTTTTATTCGGGATCTTTTGCCAATTTCAGTTCATCAAAACAACGAAAAAATTGGAAAGAAAGAAAACTAAAATCAAATGAATAAATGTGACGAATCATACTTCGATACATTACTACAATTAATGCCACATGCCGGCTTCCAGGGTATTAATGTAGATACACATCTACTTCGTAAGGAATCTACTTTGTGATGTGGCAGAGATTTATCCGAGTCAAAATGCCTACGCGTCTCACCAGCTAAAACGATGTCTCTTTATTTTCCTATAAATAATCTAACAATACCGCCGTTGCTATCAACAAGGCCAAGCGCGCCAAATGAGAAACAAATACAGGTAGCCCTCCTACAACACGGCATCCTATAACACGGTTTCGCTCTAACACGATAAGAAAATTGCAAAAACCTTCGTACAACACGGTACTTCTGTAGCCGCGGCGAGGCTTGCCGTCTTAAAGACACAGTGTTGCGGAAAGTGTTTCTTTTCATTTCCGTGGCCTGAAAACAAAAGTGTCTCGCGCTGCTGGTCGGCTGTCTGCGCCGAGCCACGGTGTGTTGAAGAACTTTTTCGCCTTTAAAACATTAAGTTTCATTCCCAAGCCATGTCTGATAAAGATAAAAAAACAACGTTCAAGAGGCAATTTATTTCTTTAGAAGTAAAGATACAAATCTTGGATCGTCTTTTAAAAGGAGAAAAAGCATCACACATCGGAAAAAGTCTTAATTTGAATGAAGCAACAGTCCGGACTATTAAGAAAAATGAAAAAGAAATAAGAAGTGCAGTTGCTGCAGCATCGACGACATCCGAAAAACGTGCAGCTCGCCAATAATTGAGAAGATGGAAAAGGCACTCGGCATTTGGATTGATGATGGCTGTCAACAAAGAATTCCATTGGATGGTAATATCATTAAACAAAAAGCACTCAACATTTACAAACACCTTAAAGAACATAGAGAATCCTCTGTCAACCCAGATATTGTGGTAAGTAAAGGTTGGTTCGAAAAGCGTTTTGCAATTCATAGCATAAAAATTCAAGGAGAATCTGCGTCGGCTGATCATGAAGCTGATCGGACGTATCCAGGAAAAAATCAAAACATTATAGAAGAGCAAGGATACACAGCAGATCAAGTTTTCAATGCCGAGAGAACTGGACTTTGGTGGAAAAAATGTCCAGTAGAACCTTTATATCGAAAAAAGAAAAAACTGCACCCGGATTTAATGTGTTTAAAGATCGTCTAACGCTACTTTTGTGCAGTAATGCGTCGGGGGATTTTATTACAAAACCCTTGCTAGTTTATAGATCTTTAAAATCTCGTGCACTTAAAGGTGTAAATAGAAACACCTTACAGGTATATTGGAAAGCAAATCCAAGAGCTTGGGCGACTGGAAATTTATTTAAAGATTGGTTTTAAAATTATTCTGTGCCAAACGTTGAACGTTATTTAAGGCAGAAAAATTTGAGCTTCAAGGTGCTATTACTATTAGATAATGCTCCATGTCACCCACAAGATTTGAATCATCCCAACGTCAAAATACTGTTCCTACCACCTAACAACACTTTGTTGCTCCAACCATTGGATCAAGGTTTTAATTATACCTTTAAAACGTATTACATAAGAGGAGCATTACACTAGGTTTTAGACGTAACCGATTTAAAATCAATTAATGTAATGGAAGCTTGGAAGACATTTTCAATCGACATCATATCTTTGTAAGATTTCAAATTATCAAGATATGGCCCTCTTCAGTTGAAATAGAAAACGTGTATGAATCGCCAGAAAATGAAATTGGTGGCACATTAGAACTTGATAAATCAATCGGAGGCGAAGGTTTTGTGGATATGGCTATTGAGGACGTTCAAGATTTATTAGTGGAAGAAGAAGTTGACGAAGCGGATTTGATGGAAATGGCATCCGAAGCTGTAAATCAAATCGATTCTGAAGACACTAGCATTGATGATGATTGCGCAGTTAATAATTTAACATTTTAAAAATTACAAGAAGGTCTAAGCTTAGATACAAGAACTTTAAATGAAGAAAAAAGTTCTGTAAGAGATGGCGATATCATTCCACCGAAGAAACGTTCTCGGTTGATTATACATATTGAGCAGTGACGACGAAGAGATTTATTAAATTAAAGTTCCGTTAAATTAAAATAATATTTTTCGTTTTTTTGTTTTGTGTTATACGTACATTTGTATTTTTAATAAAAATCAAGTTGTTTATGTAGAATAAAAAATATTTGTTTTTAATAAGTTTTCGGAACGTAACTCCTCTTTTTGTACTGGCTCTGGGTCTCATACAACACGGTTTCACACAACACGGCATTTTCTAGGAACCTATCCACCGTGTTAAAGGAGGGTTACCTGTATAATAGAGTCGACTCTTAAGATGAAAGCAACTGAAGAGACGCCGATTTATAATAACCTGAAATTGCCATTAACAACCAGCAATGGAACAACTGCTCATCGCTCATTAGAAAGAAGAGATGATAAATTAAGTACTGTTAAATCTGTGTATACTTGTAGGCAGAGGAGACTATTACGGGAAACTATCTTGGTATTGAACCGCGGTGTTGGAATATACGTATAAGTGATTCAAGTATGTCCATTGCGGAACATGTTTACGGCACAATTCAATTCTGCCTAAGGCAGAAATCACAAGGGAACGATTTAAAAAACCCTGGAATTGAGTCATCCAACCTCGCCTTCGCCTCACACCAGCGTGATTTCCATTCCTTGCGTATTTTTCTTCAAGTAAGAATCAGATTCCAGACTTCACATTCACCTCATTAAGTTAATGAAGCTACATAAATATTTATCACAAATAATGCTCGAGCTCTTGAATCAAACGATGTCTAGTTATTGCAGGAATATTGCGGCGTTTAATAAAATGGATAAGAAAATGCTGCCACTTCTCATCATCGATAACAATGGAGTCTATCAACATCTGACAAAGGGAAAAAATGAATTACCAAGTACCGGTCGCGTTAGTGGCAAATGTAAGGGGGATATACCTCCGAAGTTTCGAAGTTGTGAAGAAAGCGCGTGAACCAAACGACAGATTCGAAGAATAAAAAGCTGCAGGAAGTCCACAGCGCCCTCCAAAGCGCCTCTGGGGAAGGTCCGTCTTTTTGTGGACCGAATTCGAATATGAAACTGTTCTTATGTAAGCGAATGCCACAGAAGGTGTAAAGGAGAGAGTTGGAACCTATGAGCATGCAAGTGAGTTTACATTTATATTCTTAACTTAGAATGCTAGTTGTAACTGCTAGTGCAAGTGATTAGATGGGGAAATCATTAAAACCATGTGTCGAGTTCATTCTCTATAGTTCACCCGTCATTCACCAAAAGAGAGGTTTACAGTGACTGACGTTTTCATCCACAAACAACACGATCCCGTTTTATTCTAACACAATACAACATCAGAAGGCGAAAAGTATGCCTACTCAAATTACCTTTGTAAATGAAAACCATCAGTTACAATAAGTTATATATACTCCGTATCCTTGCGTAGTGGATGGTCATTATGAGTTAATAGTTCACGTTACTTTGATTATCATTATGTTAGCAGCAACAGTATCCGGGAAGTGCCAATGAAACACGTAAAACTATTTGCAAATCAAGAAAGACTCCGATCAAGTCTCTATAAATATATACTCCAAAACCTGAAGAGGATTTACGATCGGTGCCAGAAAATCTTCCATTGATTCCAATTCTTCGATTAAATCCACTGCACAAATATTCCTTTCTCGTCTTGAGTTATCCGTAATTCTTTTCACTAAATGTTTGCAAATTTCACATCATAATCTCTCCTAGATAAGACGTGTCTATCATACAGAAAACAACAAATAATGATGTTGTAATGATAATAAGGTTGGCTACGCATCTGTTGCCGCCATTCGGATACCGCCACCGCCCGGGTGCGATGCACCCCTTGGACTTCTCTGTCTGGAAGGCCGCTTAATCTCTTTCCAATTTTGGTCTCAGAGGGTAGCCGCGAACTGCCGGCGAAACGGTTTTTGTGACGTATAAAACCTTCAGTTAACTAACAACCGCCTTCCAGTTTGTTTCTTACAGCCAAATATAAGAATTAAATAATAAAATTCACCTAAATATGGAATGAAGATGCATGTTTGAGCATTTTCTAACGTTACCTTAATCTACAGGAAAGGTGACATTACAACCAAAGGTGTTATGCATGCAGAAACAGGAAATTGCACTGAAATAAAAATTGTTGAGCAGGTTGAAAATATCGTCGATAAAAGAGATATTGTGAAAGTTCAACTCACATATAATATTAAATCTTTCATTCGGGCGATGCCTTCCCCGACTCTGAGTCGGCTTCGATTCGACCGACACACGAGTAAATGCGATAACTACGAGATTTCTCGAGCAAAATTAATAATTCACTTCTGAGATGGTTTAGCCGCTCAACGTATTCAACCGATCGAAACTGGTTGCACCAACCGTTGTCAGTCCTTTTCTTTTTTCCCACGGCGACGGAAATGAGGTCAGCGAATGTTGGCAAACCGCTATTGAAGACTCCTTCCCTATGAGAACACATTTTATGATATTATAACAGTGATATAACACACAACTTACATTACTTAAGGCACAGCATCAGTATTCGTCGATGATTGTATTAATCTGCTGCAGATAACGATGTTAGAGTTGAAAGTTTGCGATAGCATATTCCGCTGTAGAGAGCAAGGAATAGAGTTTGTATACGACAAGATATACGAAAAATTGTCATTATAATGTGAATACTGCAGAAAATCCCCGCGTAATACTTTAAAACTGTGCGACTCCCATAAGCATAGCAGCAATTCTGCATCAATTACGAGGGTAGGTCAAAAGCAACGCCCCACATTTATTTGTCAAAACTATTTTTTCTAAAAAAAGTGAAAATAACAATTATAATAGAATGATATTTTATAAACTTAATCTATTTTTCCACATAATCTCCTCCAAGTTCTATTGCCTTCCTCCCGCGTTTCACTAGAGCGTGTATGCCCTGTCGGTACCAGTCCTCGCTCTGGTTACGGACCCACGTTTTCGCTTTCAACCGCCTTCTGATTCACTCACCCTCCATACCCAACTGTACCCCTATTGACTGCAGATGTTCCATAGACTTCGCACAAACGTAAACGTTCCCTACCGTTTTTTCTCGAAGCACAGAAATTCAATCACTGCTCTTTGTCTGTAACGAGTATCACGGTCAGACTCTACTTAGGAAGCTTCCTACAGCTGTGCCATCTGCAGGAGAAAACTGAAAATATGCACATGCACACGCGAAACGTTAGAGAATTGGAACCTACATTTTCGAATTACTAGCACTGGTTTTGTCCAACCCTCGTAGTATAGGGATATCCATAAACTGCCCTCCTTATATTGTGGGAGAGGCCCTTGAGAGAGGCAGTTCAAAATACTAACTTAATACAATACAAAATACGAACAAACTCAGAAAGAGCAAACTGACAACATAAACTCATCCCAATGCGCTGATATTCTAGTTTTTATTTCATTTTTGCTTGCCACCATTCTATAAGGCCGGAACAAAATGGTTTTTAGTTATTGTTTATCGAAATGTTTAAGTTGAATCTGCATTACTTTGAATGAGGAACATTAATTCGGACTTAGGATAGATTATAATTAAAAAACTGAGTGGATAACGAAGGGTATGGCAAATCCGTCTTCCTGAAATCACCGTAAAATAACGCGAGATGGAGGCACACTAAAATAAAGTGAAAGTGGTCGTGTGCAGGGGAAAGGTGAGATTGGAACTGATGCGTCACCGAAGAAGAAACTTTCGCCGAGCGAAGGCTTAAGAGATCTGTACGGTTCCGCTGCCATACAAGGCTCTCCTCTCCTACACTTTCTCCCTCTGCATCCCCCACCCTTGGGAAAATTATTTCTCTCGAGAAACGATATTTTGTTTTGATTCCACTTTCGAACATTTACTCTCCTTCTGTCAAAAGGCGTGCCCTTGAATTCTGCATCACTTGTACAATTACACACAGCACATACACAATTGAAAAGGAAACAAACAAACGCAGCGATTCCCAACTTGTAGTCCAACCAACTTTAGCTTTGGTTTGCGTAAATTTAATCTCATTTTACAGCGTAACTTGGAAATTAATATCATACAGTCATTATCGAATAAACAGCTGGAAAGGCTTTTAACGAAGTCCATGATACGAATTATTTATTCAACGGCAATATATAAAATAGAATGAAAGAAATTAATAACTGCCGACTATATTAAGGCTGAAAGAAATACGAGTGACAGCTTCGTTCCGTTTCTCAGCGCAAAATAGAAACTTCATCTTTCTCAAAGCGGACGTTTAAATCGTCCTCAACGAAAGTGCTAAAGCACGTGCCCTTTCTCTCCAACGGATCACTCAGATCGTTGCCAAAACATTGTCACAACAACGGCATTGCAGACGATAAGTTAAAAACAAAACACAATATAGTCAGCTAAATTCTGAGCATAAATATATGTTGTAATGATTTCAAGGGTAATGAAGCGCTAGCGAAAATATTGTTAATGATGAATATGAGTATTTTTGAGGGAACTGAGAAAGAAAAGTGAGTGCGATCAGCGTTTTCCTCTCGAGTTTCACTCATCACTCAAATGCTTCAATTTCTTTCAAAACTTTCCTTTTCATATGCCAGAGATGGCATACACCACCGATTCGATTTTCTGAATCAAAACATTGACAAAAGACGGGAAATATTTGAATCACCACAGAATTACTTGAATCATTCGAAAACATTTACTTTTTTTAACTTGCTCCTTGGGTTACTTAGATTATTTTATAGTATTAGTTCGCATTTTTAGAGCCTAAAGAACTCTCCCGTAAATTCGCAGTGCGTGGATGCGTTATTGAGTTAATTATTCGTAATTTATGGGTCAGAAACATGTTAAACGTAATAGAATGTCATTTCGTGTGTAACGAAAGAGCATTTCGCGGGGTCAAAGCAAAGCGGAAGCGGAAACGTGACCTAATTTCTTTGGGCAATGTTTTAAAACTAATGGAAGTGGTTCCGGAAACGACATCCGCATCATCATACGGAGCAGCGAACAGCACTTATGAAATATTCAAAACAAATGAAATGTCAATCAATAATTATTCCTTGCAGGAGCTGATTACGACGAGAAGGATTCAACATGTTATACTACGAAAATACGTCTTTGGACTTTACGGATCACCATACGGCATTTATGTGCATTACTGTACTTTTAATCAGTTCTATAATATAGCATTAAATTAAAATAGCCCAAAACGGCTGGAAGAAGATATCGAACGATAGTAATTTCAAATGATAATCTAAGAATAATTTAAGTTTAAACATATTCAAACTTCAACAGAAGAAAAAAGATTTGGTGATTCTGCAATTCGATTTTGACGACCGGTTTCGTAAACGGAGAAACATCGGGAGTACAAGGTATAAATAGCAAAGTGGATTTTTTTTCCTTCTGCGACTTCTATATAAAGAGGTAACATTCGGTTAAGTTTCCTTACTCTTAAGTGTGCTAATAATTCCTATGAGAAACATTCGATGCGGTTGACCATTAGAGCGTTGCTTCACAGCGACTCCATGTATTAACCGAGCAAAAGGTGCACACGTCGGCCAATTGGCGACACAAAAGAGTGCTTATCAAAGAGGCAGGCGCTCGCTTTATCGCGACCTGTGCAGCGCATGCGCAATAACGGCCAAGAAAGATGGAAGATAAGTACAGTGGATAGTAACGGACGACAAAAATAAAATTATAGCCTACTTGGAAGGATGGCCTAAAATGTTGCAAGTCACACTTAAATATAAATAATAATTTCGTATTTATTAAGGAAGTTTTGACCATACTTAAAGTAACCTTACACACAACCATGCCCTGACCAGGATCGAGGCCGGAAGATCAAGCGTTTTAAGGTCAGCACCGCCGAGGCCAGCAATAAAGAGTTGTTCTTATATCTGAGACGACGCGAGCTATCGAGCTACAACAAGAACTGGACGACCACTTTCGAATCGATCAATACATTGACTAGTAAGTGATCTTGTCTGCTAAATTTTTCAACGAGTTTTAGGTAAATTCGTTACGAAAACAACTAACTACTCACATCGCAGTTGTAATTGTAACAGTTTGATATTAAAATAAGGTTAAATAAAGGTAATTTGAATAATGTATGTAAATAATCCGCCACGGAAGGTCTACCAGGAACCCTGTAAAATCTTGAATGAACTACGTTTGATGACCTACCATGGGGAAGATTTGTATTGTTTTAAATTACTATTTGATGTAAGTAGTTGCATGATTATTTTGATGTATTTGGTGTGGAAATATTTTAAATAGCTTTTTGCTTTTCTTTCTAAAGCAATTGTATGTCGTGTACTTACGCTGCCACCAGGCTTGGTCTAACTGTGGAATGAATAAATCATAAGTGATTTGAAACAGTCTATATAAGAGGATGAAAACTCGTGGTTGCTCAGAATATAAAAATCGTAAGATTCTAATTTTTCACATAATTTATTTTTCGCGTACAAATATCGCGAACTCAACTAATTGTAAAAGTTGAGTGTACTTGACTACAAAAAAAAAGTATTATGTAGTAATGATGTAGTAAGATTATGTAAGTATGTAATATGATGTAGTAAGTTTACATCGACCGTTGTCCGCGAAGGAGAAAAGCGAGCGAAAATATTTCGTTTCAGACGTTAGGTTGCGAAAAGGGCCCTCGTGTAGTGGGTCCATGATCAAAATCGGACCCGAGCTTCTATTTTTATATGGGCCACACCACTTCACGCTGTTGAGTTCCTCCAGTTCCAAGTTCCCCAAGTGATTCTCATAAGAACATATTCATAGGGTCGAACTCACTACCATTCTGGAAGACGTCCAAGGCATTTACATAACTAAATCTCGCACACATGGATTTTCGAGATGACGATCGTTCATCTTTTCGGGAAGTGACTCAAATCATTTCTGATATTCGTCTCCTTGAGAAAGAATTTTGCAGCGTCTGGTGTCGAACCCACGATCATTCCGAGAGATGTCTTTGCCGTTGAAATTAGTTAGTGGCGCCACTGACATTACACAGGGCGATAATCTGAATGGGAAATGCTTAGAAAAGTCTGCAAATCGGTGCAATGCTTTCATTTGGGAAATATATGGACTTCTGGGACCTTCTGGTATCTAACCCTTGCGAGCTGGGATATTTTTCCTAGTGCTATCTCAACGTAAAAACGTCAACACCGATTGAGATCCTACCTAGATACTTTACCATAACAAGAAATTCATATGACGAGAAGAGAAAACCAACGAAAATGTATGTAACTTGGTTGCATTTCCGCGAGAAAATGATGTCAACAGTTAACTGGAGAGAATAAGACATTGAGGAGTTGGCCATATTGCAACTTACCAAAATAAATAAATAAGATCACTATAGTTACTACACCAGGGACAATCGGCGGGTGGTTTGATTATCTCCCACTACGACGGGCAAAGGGTCCTAAGGTTAGCACCCACCGTAAAAACGCACCGTTCTCTGAAAAACAAATGACGACTCATAGTAGGGATGAGATAAATGCGAGACAAAGGAAATGTATTGCAACTGCAGAATGAGTAAACGTGGAAATTGTGAAATTCGCATCCAGATGCTTAGGGCACGTGTTGGGTGTGTTTTAAGTGTGTGATTCAACAGTGTTGCACTGAACAGTGAAATACAATAGGATTTATGATTCACAATACAATTTATCGCGCGGTTTGGTATTTATAACAATACACTTCGTTTCAATTTCTGGTTCATTATTAAAATAATTCCAAGTATGTTTATGTAATGTAAACAGCAAAGAGCCAAAGCAATACTATACGCAAACATTTATCTTGAAGAAAATATATCGAACAATTACTCCGGACGTTGACAGCTGATGAGTAAAAGAGTGTATTCATACTTTACGAGAAACATCTGCGAGAGAAATGGTAAGATATTGACATCAATCAGTCTACATAAGACACTCAACTCTTCTAAATAGTGGTGTCCATAAAAACTTTTCTCAGTGAATAAGAGAAGTAACGAATAGCATAAAATAGTGACTTTTTCATACACCGATAAGAGGTTAGTTCCATAATCATTTGATTGACTGATTGGTTGAAATATTCACGTACTAATTGGCAAATATAGGGACAAAGCCACGCGGGATCCTTCTGTAATCAAATGCACAGTTATGGAGGTGGAGGTGCAAATTACGGAGGTGATATCATACTTGTATGAGAAAGACGAAGAAAATAGTCGAGAAAAGGACTGGGAAAATGAAACGAACTTTCCACTTTTAGCACGAGGAGGCGATCGAAGGCAAAGGAAGCGAACTTTTCTTGAGGAATCTCAGCACTGGCCAGCGGAAGATTCCGACTTAAGGAAACGATATGATACAGCGTACTGGATATCATTTCATTGACACCGACTCCACAAGATAGACGAAGAAAGAACTATATTCCGAGATTTTAAAATTAAATAGAAGAAAATCGTAAAAGAGAATAAATTTCCTCCTCCAGGTAATTAAACAATAATTCCATTTCAATCATTAACATGGGTCGACTGAACTTGAAAAGAAAAGAGAGTAAATGAAATCGACGGAGAGACTTCGTATTTTTCCACAGAATATGTAATATACGACCACAAGCGTGCCTGCACCTGAAGATGGAAGCACGCTTATGGAATCGGTCGTATATTAGATATTCTGTGGAAAAACGCGAAGTTTCATCGTCTCACTAAAAGTAAAGTATACTTAAGTATTAATAGTAGCTGCAGGATGACGATAATATAAATAAATAGATTCCTTTAAAATGAATAGATTTTGAGAAAGCAAAATAGAAAACGCCCGACGATCTTCGATTACAACCCGTATTTTCAATTTATGTGGCAAATTTTTGTTTCAGCAACAATTTCGAAGATGTGACATAAATGACGCGTTAACGCTAATTATTAAGTTCCAAAAATGAAAAAGCAAAGGGAAAGAGACCCGCCTGTGAACCAGTGGTATTAAATTGATCGATTGTGGCATGCTTAAAACATCATTCTTTTCTAATTCCACATACAGTTTATGAGTTTAAAGGTATACTTTGAGTCAGTAGAGTAACCAGGATATATCTGTTTAGGGGTTCGAGAGAAAGAAAATATCTCCACCTGACAGGGTCCGGGATAATCATGCATATCTTACAAGAGATGTTTCAAAATTATCTAAAAAAATAACTGGATAGAATTAGTAAATAAAAACACAATCTGACTCCGTCTACAGAAGATATTCTGAATTGAATCATTAACTGGATAGAAAATGAGGAGATATACACGGTTATGTAGCAAAATATTTGATCTTCCGAGTTGGGGAGCTATGATATCATTCTTAAAGAATTTAACCCTGTTGAAGCCACTGCTTGAAGTGCATTAAGTTTCAGTCATAAATTGCGTTTATGTGTATCGGTAGCAGATGGATATAGTTTGAGCGTTTTCGCGCAAGTATGAAATCTGGTTGAGAGTTTTCTTCTGGAATGGTACAAGTGTGATCATCCTGTTTAAGTTTTAAGAAATTAAGTTCAAGGAGAGTCTTGGATTCACCAGCCTTTCGCATTATTTTTTTATCGGTTCTTTCAGATTCACTCATCAACACAGAAAATGAGAAGTTGAAAAAAGCAGATTCCAAGCGTACGTAAGAAGTTTCAAATTAAAACAACTTTTCCCAACGCAGTTTGCAGAAGGATTTCAACACTTCGCAGTTGAGTTAATGGTGGCGTAGAAAACTGGAGAAACTCACAACTTCCTGGACGAGTGCGAATAGACGGCTGCAGGTGAGTACGGCGCGGATGCAGCAGCCGGCTGTTCTATAATTAGGGAAGCCCATCGCTATTAAAATAAGGTTAGCTTGCGACTCCCAGACTTAACTAGCGTGAATCTACTGCATCCTGGTGCATTTCCGACGGAAAAAGAGTTTGTTACAACACCTAAGTAGGAATAAAAGACGAAAACATTGGACACTGCTCTCGCTTCGTGCGATGAGATATCTTTTTATGTGATTTAGAGCACGTAAATTCAATGCGAACATTAAAAACCCTTCTTAAAGAAGGAGAGAATACTCGAGTTACCTATTTTGCTCTGAGTGATTCATCACCAACTAGATCCATCGTCATGCTCTATATATGGCTTGCGACCGCAGGCTTCAGCTGTGTAAGAACATCTGAACATTCTAATGCTTTTTAATAAACACAGGACTAAGAAACAGAATTCGGGGAGGCCTTGTTTAAAGAAGGAAGGTAAAAGTCAACAACTGACGGCTATTGAGCGATAGTGTCGCCTCTGAGCGGCCTTAATTTAAATTGATGCAAAAATACACTGTTCGTAAGGATGACACAGTGTCAGAATAACAGCCTCAAAGGAAACTTTTAAATCTTCAAGATCCACCACTGTTGGATGTAAATGCTCTTAAAAGCGTTAATTAAGAACTTCGAAACTTCATTAATTATTTCGGCTGCTATTTTTATGCCATCGGTGGCATTAAACATCTCGAAAGTGACGGGCGGATGAGGAAATCGCAATCGAACGATGATTGTCGCCCGAATCAATGTCTGCGTAATAAAAGAGCCCGGACACTATTTAATCCTTTTAGGAGAAAGCAGGCCACGAATTAAACTGCGGTGCTTACACTCAGGTTTTAATTACATAATTCATCACCGATTAGCATCTTCAAAACGAGCAGGCAGTAGCATTTTCAATTAGTCATCACTTTTTAAGAAAGAATCGTCACTTTAACTCTCCGGTTTAATTTAAACAAGACAAGCTAGGTATATTTTTACTTTGAATGAAACTCAGTTTTGGCTTCGGTAAAGGTTATTTCACCTTCCAGTAAAATCGGCACAAGAGATAGATTACTGGGATTAAGATTCGACAAACAGAGCGGATTTAAAGATGCTGTACTCAAATCGCTACGTGAGAAATGCCGATTTAAACATGGTCAATGATATTCTTTCTCATCAGCCGGCAGAGTGAAGATGAAGACTACCTAAACTAAACTGAGACGATCGGAATGTGCGAAAAACCCACCGCCATCAAATTAAAAAGTGAAAGCGCTTTTTCCTCAATGACTTGCTTTGCAACAAACCGTCATCTTCGGGAACTATGGCGTAACTATAAGAGTGGACGAAGAGCAAATGTAGCTGTTCTCCAAAAAGTGCGAGCGATTCATACATCTTAATACACTCGAATGCGCAGTCTAATCTTCAGGTTTCAGTAAAGTCAGGAAAACTAGAGGGTACATTGGTTTCTTTAGTGATATAACGATAAAATGTAAATTTAAAGATTCTGATACTAAATGCAGACACATGAAAAAGAAAAAAAGTTTACTTTCCACTTCCTCGCAGTAATTAAGATCGATCAGCTTTATATTTTTATCGCGGAATAAATCTGAATCTATAACGGGATAAACATTACGCAGAGAAAACTAATTTCAATTTTCAACAACGATGAACGGTTCCAAACACAAACTAATACTAAACCATGGTAATAGAAATGTTCAAACATAAAGTGTGGCAACGAAGATACATGTTCAGGCAAAGAATACAAAACATTAAGAATGATACCGAAGAAAAGCAGCACTAATGAAGAACCTCAATACGTTCGCTGGATATTTCTGTGCTTCTTTTTACGTTTTCCGTCGATCGCCAAAAACAGCTTTTGTATTCGTTGAAAAAGGAAGGCAACTTCGTCTATACGCTGTTGCTAAATTTCACATTCACGCACGAAAATTTGCCAACACTTTTCAAATATTTTTTATGACTAATTTCATTTAAAAACTATCAGGCAATTGCTGTACGAATAGGATACTATTTTAATTCGCTATGACAGTTCACGGCAATATGGCTTCGCTTCATTTTCGAATAAAATCATCCCAAAATCAAAATATTCCGGGACCATTCTGAACACCACGCATCCGGAGTATTAAAGCTTCGCCGTGAAACCTTTTCTCGGAACATGCAACAGATTCACTCACATACGACGAATATCAAAATCCATTGTTTTGGCTTTAACCTTGTGGTCCATGAACAGAGACGGAGTAAACTCGACCCTTACTCGTTATCGCACGATTTCCTTCCTTCGACTTAAGTATCAAACTTTGGCGTTGTTGTCAGGTACGTAAAACATTAGTTATATATAAATATGGACATTAAAAGATAAATACTTATATAGCATATTAAGTCACAGAATCTAAGATTTATACACCCAAGGATGACACTAAGCATTGAAACAGAGGCCGTTAGAGTAAATTGCTATGGTAACGAGTGAGGTCGCTTTTTGTTCCTATGTTATAAAAGGTGAAGACTTGGCGAGGACTTCGGAATCTCCTAAACTCAGGGATCGCCAACCTAAGGCGCAATGCATGAATTTACGCACGAATTCGGAGAAATTTTACACATTATACACAGTTGATGGCACATTATTGTAATTTACGGTACATCGCAGTAGTTGGCAAAACAAAAATGAATAAATGGACGCTTAAACTACAAAAGGTTGGCTTCCGTTGTCTTTTACGCATCCGAGTGTCATTTCAGAAGCAAAAATCGCTTTCGAATATATAACGAATGCGTCGTCGCACGGAAGCGGCGTCTGAACTGAAGTCGAGTAGGAATCGAAGGCGACACAGCTGTGGCGCGCCCTACATTTCACCACGTGCATCTCAAAACAGCTGACTGAGAGCAATGGCCTCCAGGCGCCTGCTTCAAGGGCTCCACGGGTTCGATCCTCGATTCAACAGCAGAATGTCGGCTTCGATGCGTCGGACGAACTGCCCTTCCGAAAATGTGTGCGCCGATCGGCGATTAATCTCATGATTTACGATCGACAGGACGAAGTTGCCGTTGCGAAATGCATCAAGGGAAGGAAACGCTTTATTTTTAACCGAGAAAGGAAGACGTCTTATCTGAAAAGCAGGAAATCCGGACGGAAGGATTTCTGAACCGCAACTCCGACTACAGTTATGGCGTTTCTTCTTGCGTTGGCGAAAGTTTTTTGCGGAGGAACTCAACTCCAGCGCGCATGCCGATACAAATAGAGTCACCTCTGAACAAAACTTCAAGACGGGATGAGAAAATTGCCGTTCAATCTTGTATCTATATAGCAATTGAAAGACCCACCCAACTTTTGGAATTCAGGGGGAAGAAATCTGATTTCATAATGCATTTCTGATTGCGAATCTAACAAGACGCACCCGATTTTTGGAAGCTCTACTTACGCAGCAATGTACACCTTAGATTAGAGAAGATGCGGTATTCATGCCACATTTTAGCAAAATAAATCTTCGCAAAATAGTTCGGAAACTTTGCCAAGAATATCACGATGAAGCAAATCTCTCCAAATCTACACTCTCTTTGGCTTTCTATATCTTCGTTAGTATCCTGCAAGCCGCCTCTCGGCGTGTGGTAGGAGGTGAACGCATCCTGACTCTATATCTGTAATCAATTACTCGGGTATCGTTTGCGGAAAAAATGAGTTCATAAATCGATTCGTTCTAGCATCTATTTCCCTGGTATTTATCGCAGTATCAGAACGGCCTATGTAACATGCTGGTCGCATTATATCGTCTTCAACATCTCTGACCACGGTTTAACTGAATTTATTTAGTAAATTAATCCTTTCTGTAAATCTTCTGACTACTAAAGATTCTCATCCTGTGCCCTGAATCTTCTGAGTGACGCTCACTGATTTATTGTGGGAATACTTCACAGAACGTATCGTCTTACGTTCTCAATGCTTCATCAATTCATGAATTAACTATTAACCTTTAATAACTCATTGCCATTCGGCCACATTTGTTACTTATCTTTTCAGTCCGTACATTTGCGACGACACGAAGGGTAATAATTGGAAATTCAAATCAAACTTCATTTGTTTAACAAGGCAGACGCGTATTGCGGATGACGCAACACCTTTCATCTGCGGTGAGTTAGAGAACCTTAGGGAATGATTCGCATCGAGGGAACCCGGCACAAGTAGTCGATGTCCCAGAAATGGAAGACGTAAATAAATAAAGAGGTCGGTCCACGGTGGCGTCGTTGCCATAGCAACCGTCTTCTACTTACGCCATAAGTCCGCCGAGGAAAGCCACGGGTCCTCCACCCAGCAGACGAATCTTCCTATGGCACGCATCGAGGATGGACACCCTGGGGGCAGCGGTCGCCGTGCTGCCCACCATCACAGGCGGGGGCAGGTGCCTTCGGAGGACTCCCGCCTCCATGGCAGCCCCCCCTTCTGCCCTCCCGCCCCCCACTTTTAGGGCCGCTACGCCCACACTGAAAACACACACTGCCCTCCCACTGATTCACCACTCGAAGCACCGGTAAAAAAGAAACGGCCGTTGGTGTGACGGAATATCGCGCGACGGTGTGTCCAATCACCGGTTGATCGCCGACCAATGGCAGTGACGCATCGATCCGCGGATGAATGTCACCGCCCGCATCTTCGCCCACGCACCTCACTTCGCGAGGTAAACAGACACCACTCTTCTTCCCTTTCGCGCGGTGCACGTCATTTGTTTTCGTCTACGAGCCCAAGGGTGGCACACCGATCCGATCTTCCTTTAACCGCATCCGAGGTGCAGACGAATCTCGTTTATTTTCCTCTCGACAAGGGCATTTCGGGTTTATTTATACCTCACGCAGTTGGAGCAGCGCCGCGTAGCCAATTGCACAGCAAAGAGAATCCCTTTCCTTTTGCGACGAGGAAAACGGCTTCCCACCAACCGAAGCTTTCCTTCCTCTTTCCTGCGGCGGCAGGAAACCCCGAAGGACCGGAGGGTCAAAAAGCACTGTTCGGCACCCCAGGTGATTCCGAGGGTTGCTAAGATGGCCGGAGAAGTTTCCTGGTGGCACTGCGTCTCCGATATCACAACGGTCGTTGAACAAATACACGGCGTCCGTAGAGACAGGCAGCGGTAAACACGATTCAAAAATAACCACTGAAAACACGCGCCGTGAGAAGGCTTTGGCTGAGAGCGAATCGAAAACAATCCACGGCGGTTTCAACACGCGGAACAATGGCGTAGTAGAGGAGGAATCACGGATTGAGAGTCACGGACGGAAAGAAGGCTTTCGGTCCAAGTGCAGACAGCAGACTGGAGCGTGAGTCGAAGGGGAGAGCGGTGATTGGCGGAGGGGAGGGAGGGGGAAAGAGGGGGAAGGGGAGGGGGGTCTTGCTCATCTCATCCAACTCGCTTCGGGGCTTAGACTTATCTCAGAGCAGTAACTTAGTTTTAAATATAATGCTTTGATTATCGAACAGAAATTGCAATGTGTTGCCGATTGGGTTTTGCGACAAATGATAATAAACTTCATTGCGGGCGAATGTCCTCTTATACTTTACAAACAATAGTATAAAACAAAAAAATAGGTATTTAAATGAAAGGAATAAATATAACAAAGTGCAGATTGTAACATACGTTCACGTGATGTGAAGACTATGATATAAGGTAAAATATTTCTAGAAACAAATATAGAATAGAAAAATAAAGTCTTATGATGCATTTATAAACTATATGCTATATTTAACTGTTTGGTAAGCAAACAAAAATTAAACGTGGTAAGAAAGATAAAAATTAAGATATAGACAAAGTTCAGAATAATGCATAACGTTTACATAATATAAAGTACAATCTAAAATAATTCATAATGTAAAACAAAAAAATAGCGGAAACTAATCAACTGCTGATATTCCGATGACTTTTGTTTCGTTATCTCGTAACTGACGCAACAAACGATCACACATATAAAACTTTATCTATCAATATAAAAAAATTAGCATATCTCACGTACTTTGATAAAGATCGCTACATCCTCATTGTTTCCTTAGATAAAAGTTTCGAATTTCTCCCTCATTAAATCACGACTGATGTCCGATTATTGTCCTTGGGATAGCCTTTCCATGTCCTCACTTACATTGCTGATTCTAGATGTCTTACATTACACTAAAATGTTAGTTTAGAGTAAAAAATCGCGAAATGTTTGTACACGATTCGAAGAACGAGTGAAACTAAAGAATATTCCATCGATATCTCAACGAACAAATAATTGAAGATATAAAGCGAAAATTCAGAGTAGAGAGAGCAACACCAAGTACAAGTAATAACTCCAACGAATTATCAAGAAAGTCGGTTATTCGCAAAAATAACTTCAAAAACCAAGAGATTTGTAATACTTAAATATAACTTTTGCATTCGTGCAAATACGTATGCAAAAATTAAAAAATCACTATTTCCATATTTTCGTGTCGATATAACAATATGATACGTCCTGAAATTTGTTGGTTTACATATTATCGAAAATGAAATATTGAAATGGAGCACACTTGATGAATGGGTTTCGAATGAGTGGACGCATAATCGGAAGAATGGCGATCGCAGAGAGCGATGGACTCCACAGGTCCCTTTGTGGTCACCATCATCTCGGAATCGAACCCGCGACTGCTCGGAGGGAGTGGCATTCACTTGGCGAGGCAGAGAACAACGAACAGCAATAATTGAAAGCAACGATGGCCAAGTCGACATTAGCTCCGCTATTAATGCGAAGCGAAGCTTAGAAAACACATTACGATGACCATTCTATCTAATGTTTACATATTGAGTTAAAACCCTCTTTCGGAAACATCTACGCTATTCACCACTTATGCGTCGCTGTAGTATTTCGAAGTGGACTTAAAACTCAAACATTTAATGAAAATGTGGACAGAAGTACACCTGTGGCAAGCTGTAGATACAGGATCGTTTATTTATGGAAAGTCGAGAACAACGAAATAAAGAGTTTAATCGGACGGCTAGGGACATGGAGGGGAAAAAAAAGAAATCATTAGTCTTGCATTTACCCTTAACAATATTCTGAAAAAAATGAAGGCCGCTGCGCTTTAAACATTCGGTGATAGAATATGCAACTAAATTCAAACAAAATCTTGTTAAGAATATTCCAATCGGGTCCAATATTTGAAAAAACTTCGAGGTCGGCGGAGTAAAACCGCCAACGAATTGAAATTATAAAAACGATAAACGTGAGTTTAATAATTTAAATCTAAGTGAATGAAGACGAGTGAGTGAGAGATCTTTAATGTGCTGATCAGTTATTTTCCCTCGCATAAATCGAGCTGTTGCGTCTTAAACTGGTTATTCGTTACATCCCTAATAAAATTCCCATTCTTGCAAATATTTCCATAAATTTAATTCTTTTCGCTTCGCAAATATTAAACATTGCAACACTGACTGGCCTTAAAAAGTCCTCAACCGTTCGTTTTCTTTTAAAGAAGATGGCGCGCGGATCGTTACTGGCATGGCAACCAGTTTCCTCCGCACGTCAATGGGCAGGGGTTCGAATCCAGATGAAAGGGAGCTCAGTGGAACAAGCAGCTCCAGAGGGGATTTAAATGAAATAAAA
This sequence comes from Ladona fulva, assembly GCA_000376725.2. Classification (NCBI taxonomy): domain Eukaryota; kingdom Metazoa; phylum Arthropoda; class Insecta; order Odonata; family Libellulidae; genus Ladona; species Ladona fulva. Next base: position 299,616 of record KZ308726.1, read on the forward strand.
TGGCGTTCGAATGAATGCGAAAGAAAGGTTATATAATTCTCTCAGGCTGCCTTAGATGATTCTTCAACAAGAAAGGATATATATTCAAGAAGTAATCATTCGTGTGATGAAGTCAAGCTGTTTTCGAGGCGACCAGCAGCTGCAATTATACCATCTGCTCCGACCCAAGCTGTTTGAGGATTTCATATTTAGTTACTATCTGTTTTATACCGTAATTAACTCTTCGATGGCAGGGAGAAGCGACTGAAGCACATCAAACACGTAAGAAAATGCTAATTTCAGCCATGAAACCTGCAAAATACCGCTCTAAATTCACGCAAATGAGGTTTTTCTATTCGGTGGGCTCATGTGCCCTCAAATTCCCCGCTTAAAGCAGTCTCTTCTTTGAAACCCCTCCCTCTCTCGCATCTAGGAGGGATTTTGGAGTACGCCAGTAACCGAAACAAATTTATAAAATATCCTCTCTGTAAAAACTTCATCATGCAATTCAAATTCAAAACAAGCGTCATTTCGGTAATTTTAACATAATATCCGACTCTACTAAAATTCTCTGAATCAATATGCAGTAATTAACATGAGCGTGTATTTTCTATAAATGCTACAAAGAAAGCGAAATGATAAACGATACCCAACCATTTTAAGGAGAATATAAACGAGGAAAATTAGCCGCAAGTAAATGTACCTTAAAGAGTCAAAACCTTTCCATACTGATTCTCATAGTACAGCAGTGCGATTATATCTAAGACCGATTAGAGACTAATTTAATTAATAAATTAAGATCTAAAGACCAGGAATATTCTTCTTCTAAGTTTAGGTAGAATACCTGTTCCTATTTCAACATCGTCTTTATTAATCTCACGGAAGAATTATAAATTTAAAGTTTTTAGGGAAGATTTTCTAGAGGTATATCCTCAACACGCTCTACCGTTTTCCATAATTTGCCGCTACTTCTGGTCATACTTCTAATTCTCGCCTTATTTATTCATTTTTATAAGATCCAAATATTCACAGCCTTTCACAAATCCAAGACATTTCATTCGTTATCCTTCTATCGCTTCTAAGTCTCTTTTTTCATGCGCCCAATCTTCCGATCCACGCAGTTAGTCGTGTCTCTATTTCTTTTAGGAAATATTTGAGTTTCTCCTTAAGTCTTTCCTTTTCGTGCTCTTCCCTTAAGAGTACTCTTCGTTTTCTATAGAATATCTTTTTTCTTGAAAGATCTCGTTCTTTCCCGGTGAATAAGTTGCAGGAAGAGATCTCGGGTTTCCAACCGGGTAATGTTATTGGTTTGCACCAACGTTTCGGCCACCTTCTCTGTGGCCATCTTCAGGGCGAAGTGAAGATGGCCACAGAGAAGGTGGCCGAAACGTTGGTGCAAACCAATAACATTACCCGGTTGGAAACCCGAGAGCTCTTCCTGCATCTTTTTTCTTATTCATAAATTATATTGCAAGCCAATTATTTAAAGTAAAATCTACATAAGACATCCATAGCTAAACTTTTAATCTGGTTATCCTAGCTGTATCTTCCGCCTTTTATGACTATGACACAGAATACAATCGCAGAGAATACATAAATACACTTTAATTTATTTCAATCAAACAGTGGGCGGAGTATATTTGCAAGTGGTTATCGGTTGAGGAATTATAGAACGATCAGCTTTTTTAAATACTGAGAGGTATTCCCAAAGTGAAACCGACACGAAAAAAGTCTGAGAGAACCGGGATACGAACTCGATCTTACACTTTCAAGGTGATTGCTCTAGCCAATTGAGGTATCACGCCAAAACAATAAGACCTGACATTTGGGAGATTCCTCGAGTCTCTCCTTGAGAATATTTCTACGCGCACACCTTAATGTGCAAAGTTATTAATTACCCTTCTCTTTACACTTTGCTAACACAATGCTTAAAAAAAGAGCGATTCTTGAGATTCAACACTAAAGCCTTAAAAGGATACGGAAATTTGATAGACATTTACTTAAAATAATCTAATCTAATCATTTATAGCTTACATGCAGACGAGACTCATGTCCAACGGCTTAACAATTCTTTTTATCAACGGCAAAACTTAGGATTACGCGTTCCCAAGTAAGGTCGACGGAAAATATAAATGCATGAAATGAGGTCTAAAATTGAGGCATTAATGGGCGGAGAATCCGCTGCAGTTGTACGGTGCTTTCGTTAAGAAACATTCGCGAGCAATCGAGGTTAGATACTTTTGCCCACAAAGTGTAGCTTAGCTGAGTAAGCGGCCTCATTATAATACCGGACGCTTGATTTGAGATTAGAGGACACTAGAGAACGAACAAACACCGAAGGAAAGCACTGACAGAGGATGACGGAATCTTCCTCAGCAGAAAGAGAATGTCACGAAAAGAGACTGATCCCAGCATATAAATGCAAGGCTAAGATATAATTTCAAGTCTAAAAAAAAGATGACAAAGAGGTTCTCATCATCCCAACAGAATAGAAGCTAAGGTTATAGCTGAAAGATAAGTTTAACGTTCAAAGTTCACAACGCCATAGATAAAGAGCCGCGTAGGTGCATATATACGAAATAAACTTCGTGTTTGTAACAGAAATCTCTTTGCTCTGCTTTCGACAGTCACAATGATAAACGGAAGGAGAAAAAAAAACCATATGCCTTGGGCTTGATCCCATATCTCCCACTTTCCGGGCATTCTAAACGCTACGACATATTCCATGCCACGTAGATTCCACTCTGTTAAGCGGTTTCTTTCAGAGGAAGGCGAGTGGCGATCCACATAGTAGCACCGACAGAGGTCAGCAACGAGGCAGAGCGATACTATGAGATATTTCTCCGAAGAAATTCAACAAGGATAAGGGAAGGTGTTAAACTAACCAAGGTGAGAATTAAAGAAGGCACTTCTCATTATGGCTTTCCACGAAGTCCAGCTTAATACTATAGAATCTAACTAAGGTGTTCCAGAATACCTGCGCGAGACATAGGTTCGAGTCCCAGTCATTTAGATTTCACTTCCACGAGGATCGGTCAGAAAGGAATGCCCCACGTTCTTTTTCCTCCAAAAAGTATTCATTCCGCAAAAATGAAATTTACACATTCGAAAGAATAATGTTTTATCTGCTCAATCTATTTTTCCACATAATCCCCTTCGTGTTCTATTGCATTCCTCCAGCGATTCACTAGGGTATGTATGCCCTGTCGGTACCAGTCCTCGCTCTGGTTACGGACCCACGTTTTCACTTTCAACCTCCTTCTGATGCACTCCATACCCAGCAACCAACTGTACTCCTATCGACTGCCGATGTTCCATAAACTGCACAAAATTTTTGTTTGTGAATATTCCCAACAGTTTCTTTCTCTGCGCACATAAATTGAATCACAGCACGTTGTCTGTAAAGTGCATTACGGTCAGACTCCACTTTGAAAGCTTCCCACAGCAATTCTCTCAGCAGGAGAAAACTGAAGCTATGCACATGCGTACGCAAAACGTCGAAGACTTTGAACCTATAAATTCGAAATACTAGCATTGGTTTTGGCTGGAAAAAAATGAGGGACATTACCTTTTGGCAAACCCTCATATTTGTGTTTGGGGCCCACGACTCCATTTGCAGAGTGCGGTAGACTTTTTCAGCATCCTTATCATCAGATATTAGTCAGCAACTCTTAATTTCCTCATCCTCATGGCTTTGCAATACAGGACTTGCAGCATTTTTCCACTCCGTCCTGTTTTCAGCCAATCCTTTGATTTTCTCGTAATTTCCAACTTCAACACAATCTGATTCTCGTCATTCAAATAATTAATTCAATAAACATCCACTAAATATAGTGGGTTATTTATTTAGCCTCATATTCTTCATTCCTTATCCCCACCGTTCCTTCCAATGTAGTTTTCAATAAACTACCGAATACTCAACGCAGTAATGGAAGGAAAAGCAGAAGAAATAAATCAGCTCACACATTGAACTCGTATGCCTTCATTAAATCAAAGTTAAGTAAACTGCACGAAAATAAAAGGCAAAAATGCATAATTGCAAATACATTCTAACAGCCTGAAATTCTGCAAGACGGAACTTTTATCTATAGAGAGGAGCTAATGGTATCGATAACTTAAATTACTAAATTGGAGAACGAATAAGAAGTTTGTTCTCTCGGTGAGTCTGTTCAGTTCAGAAGACTCGCAAATCTAAGCCAACTCAGTAATTCAGTGCAGACGGTCAATTCTCTCACACATCGTAGAAGACCAATAAAGACGGAATATCTGTTCTCCATCCACAATGAAACGCATTCATCCCTTTTCACAGTTCACAGTGTTTTTAGACACGAAAATAAAAAAGGAGTCATACTGATTCAAAGCGACTATTTAAGGGACCTATTTTCACGCGACTTAGGTTAATAATAAATTTAAAATTCAAGGAAATGGTAAGGAAGGGTAAAAGAATGTGTTAAATTAACAAAAAACTATGATAAAAATACAGCCACACATACATTGAGGATCTCAAACTTATACGGCCCCAAATGATTACCTTGAGGCACACTTATAAACAGGACTTAATAAAAGGTGGCCCCAATCTCATCTCGGTAGAAATACTGCAGGAAATACTTAACTTAATGAAAAGCGAAAGTTCATAAANGACTTAGGTTAATAATAAATTTAAAATTCAAGGAAATGGTAAGGAAGGGTAAAAGAATGTGTTAAATTAACAAAAAACTATGATAAAAATACAGCTAAATGTTCTAAAAGAATAAGTACATATATTTTTATGAAGGAACTAAGTGGAAGTAAAAGAAGAAGTAAGATTTACGGACCCACTGTTTTCCAGTGCCACACATACATTGAGGATCTCAAACTTATACGGCCCCAAATGATTACCTTGAGGCACACTTATAAACAGGACTTAATAAAAGGTGGCCCCAATCTCATCTCGGTAGAAATACTGCAGGAAATACTTAACTTAATGAAAAGCGAAAGTTCATAAAGGTGACCAAAAATAGGTCAGGCATATGCGGTGTACCATCTCAGTCCACCCACGCAATGTAACGTACGCAGTGGGGCGACGGCCAATATTGATCATCAAATGCATGGCAAAATGGGTCAACGCATGGAACGGGAGGAAGGGAATGCACGGGGCTTGGGACCTAGAAACCCATTTCGTATTCCAGGCATCGCATTTCGCGAAATACTTCTCGGCAACCATGCTTCCTTCTTACTCTGAATAATAATGAATCCCAAAATGCACCGCACTTGTCCGATAAATCATTTAAGATTGGCAAAAACGTAAAAGGAATAAATAAAAAATAAAATTCGTTAAATCGTGAATACTAACCATGCAATACATGAGCTAAATGACACTCAGTTTGCGACTGACTTATGGAGTCACAAACGGATTATTTGAAAGGATGTGCTACTTCTTCATCAATACATCTACACCAAGATAAATACCCTGCAAGTCAACTTTCGCGTATGGCAGGGGGTGTAAACACCAAGCGTTCGTGTTACCTCTTTAGCTTATTGTTATCGCGAATCGTTCGCCGAAAGAATGAGTCCCCAAAACGACTTGTCCTCGCGTCTATTTCTCTTATTATACGCTCACTGTCGGATACGCCGAAGTAGCAGAAGGGGGTCGCATAACACCGAATACGTCTTCCGCGAATGGGCTTTCTCTGAATTTAGCAAGCAGTCGTAACTTCTAATCTCATTTCTTTCAAAGATTCTCAACATGCATCTGAGAGCATTTGCGTAACGCTTGCTTTTCTATCGCAGCATTTTTTAACAAATCGAATTGCAGGAAAATTGCCAGGATTGCCTTGCGCTGCACTTTCTCAAGTTCGCGAGCATCCGTTTTATCAGCTGGGTACCATATACTCGCCGCGAATTCTAGATGGGGCCTAGCTAAGGTGAAATAACATCTCTCTCTTTCTTACCTTTTAATCGCATCTACCTACAGCGCGCTTCATAAAACGGAGATTTTTATTTGCTTTATCGAATATTTCTTGAATGTGTGTGCTCCAGTTTAAGTTATTTGTCAGGATGATTGTGAGATATTCAACTGAGTCGACTGCATTTATAATCATTCCACTAATAGACACCAATTAGTAGAAGAATACAGCTGAGATGACGGACAGCTACCGTAGGATATTGCATTTAAACCTGACGCTATCCTATTCACACGCAGAGATGGCAAGTATAGCTGTTTATTCTGCATATTCTTTGAATATATAATGACTACAAATGGGCGAAGAGGTTGTCATTATCGCCATTATGCCCAACACCAAAATGACTATAGGATGAAAAGAGCCGATATTTTCATCGCTCGCGATCTACGGCTTGCTCTGCGAATGCCTTCGGAGATACACGTGCGGCACACCTTTTCCCACAGAATTCTACGGTCTTAATTTAGCCACGAGATGGATGAAGACGGAGAGACTGTTCCACGGAACATCCGCCTTTGACAGCAAATCAAGGCTTCGAATTATTTATTTCTGAGCTCTAAAAGCCCCAAAAGAGGTTCCGCCGGATTTTAGTTTCATTTTTACTTACGGAACTTTAGCGGAATATGGAAAAGTCCACTAAATCTCTTTTTCAGCCTTTTGTTTTGGAAATAATCGGACCACTGATTTTCTAAAAAGAAATAAAGGCCGATTTCTTCTTCATTGCCAGGGAAATTTAATTGAAGAGGTTTATAGCAATTGGAGCATTTAAAAATCACCGTTGTGTTTATAACTCGTATGAAATAGAAATAACAGAACCTTTTAAGTGACATGGTATTATTCGCAGGATTTCCCACAATTTTCGTTCTAAAGCTTTTCCAGCTTCCATTACGAAATAAACCCCAGAAGTCCAATGTTTTGAATGCTAGGACCTTGGAAATCATTTCTTGATAGAAGGAGAAATTCCTTTGAAAAAAAAATTATCAACTAATTCTTGGATAAACCGCCTCCGAGCTTTAGCCATTCATCGCTACTTATTCTTCTAACCTTGGCCACGGTGAGTTCGTAAAGTATCTGGGAACTTACCTGCAAGAAGAAGAAGAAAATATTAGAAAAATAGCATACAAATATTTTCTCCTGAAAAGCATCATTTTCACACGACAAGTGACTAAAAACTTCTCCTATAAAGATGCAGTGATTTCATTTATTAACGCCGCGACTTTAATTGAAAACTAGATCTTTACAAGGAAACTGAAAATCGGGGAGTTTTTCCTCTTACTTAAAAAAGTGTAATATATAAGAAAATTGACGGCGAATAAAATGCTCTAGGCCAACATTAACGTCATATCAACCTCTGAAATTAATTGACTTAACCTTTGATGTCTCTGAGTACGTATAACGATAATAAAGTTCAACTCTTTCAGAAATGTTATTCGGAATCCATAACTATAGTATACGAAGTACTGAGCGGTAACTGTCCAAGGCAACATTAACTCGCTGCTTTATAGATGAATTTAACCGCATGTTTAAATAATATCAAAATTTATTGATGTTGAGTAACTCTATATTATATAATCAATCGTTTCTGGCCGTACTTCGTGGAAAGCCATTTCATTGAATGAAATAAAGGAAACTTTGTAATTTCCTGTATAACTGTATAACTGACCTGATGATGGCGTTCAGCCGAAACTTGTCGTCTTGAAATATATTCTGTGGAAATTACAAAGTTTCCTTTATTTCATTCAACTCTATATTAGTTGAGTAATTGCTCAATCAATCTTTCTCGTATTAAAGGTAACATTATTGATGGAAATTCGAATTCCCATTTCGGATGAATTTCAACTGAGTAACTCGTCTCTTTTAAGAGCATACGATATATTCAAGTTCTATATATTCTATTATTTTAAGTTTGACCCTTTTGTCCCATTGAAAGTCTAAACGAGGCAACGCTATGAATAACTCACTCGACTATCTTCGGGATCGAATAAATGTCGCACTCGAATTTCGTTCCAAATGCGTGCGAAAGTCAAACGTAATCCAAATTTACTGCGGAGGACTTCGTGAGTGGCAAATGTCAAAGAGCGATCATTCTCAGCCCCAGCTGGAAAATGGACCCGTCCCTCTGCGAAATCACTGCGACGGAGGAAGACGAAGAACTTGAATAGTAATATTATTTCAGAAACATCGACATACAATAAAACTGATACGTTGAAACGTAACTATGGGGACTAATAAGGGTACATTTTGAAGAAAAACACTTCGCAACTTCCACACTTCCTCGATATGCAATCCAACCACTTTTAGGGTAAAACTACAGAGATTTTCATTCAGAAAGTGTTCATACCAATTAATGGGAAGTCATTTATTCGTAGAAAATAAAATGCAACAAAGGCTTCCAGGATTTTGAATCGCGTTCCGAAATGAAACAATCAGAAAGTGAAATTAGAAATAATTTCGTAATTTAGATTAAATAATTCCATGAATTTTCGAAAAATAAATAATTCAAAAAGCCTTTGAAATTAGTTAATTACACGTATGAATCTACTTATGATGCTTGTTCGATGTTTTACTGCGTTTTAAGAGCAGAGAAGCAAAAGTGATGAGACGCATCTCTTTTCAAATTTTCAATTATGACAACTTACAATTCCAAATTACATGAACCTTCATGCATTCGGCACTGGAAAGTTTGCCTGAAAATACTTTCCGTTCGTGAAATAACAATTACATTAATGTTGCCTAAGTCATTCCACGAAGTGTTTTCCTGCCGTGGCTTTTTCTGTGTATAAACTTAGATTTTCAAGCCCATAAAATAATTTTCTTTTGTACACCTTTTTCAAGCAAACTCTATCCTTAAAATTATATATGACGAAGGGTTGGATGTAAGAAGAGACTTGGAATTCTCGTTCTCACCCTAATAAAGTCGTTTGATTCTTACTATCATTATAAGGACGTCCGCAACTTTGGAATCATCGTTGACGCTCCCGAGAGTCAGCGAGAAGCAAATAACACTATCCCAGGACAATACGTTTTGAGAAACAAAAGAGGCCATCCACCGCCTGGTAGGAGTAGTAAATGCAGAAGAATGTTCTTACAATAAAATTTCATACATCAAGGATAAATAGCAATATGACTCGAAGAGGACCCAATACGAGTAGAATAAGAAATGAATTAGACTGCGTATTATTCGTGGAAAAAATTAATTGTCTTCGAGGAAAAATCGCCGCTAAATTAACCACAGAAATGTTATCTTCAGACTCACTCGCGATTTTGATAACATTGTCAACTATTGTACCTAAACACAACTTCTGCAGCAAACTCACCGTCTTCAATGTTATCACTTTCTTTCTCTGCTCATTCATGACAGAAGCTGATCATTGTTGCGTAACAATCAATTAACAGTAATTATCATTTACAATTCCTTACTTATCACCACCGCAAGACGATTCACCCATACGTAAAAAATCAAAGCTTTACTAAGAATACTGAGATTATTACGCCGACTTTAAGTATTGGCGTAATTAGGATTTTCACAGACGCGTATTTCTTCCTCGAGTCAATCTCCGCGGCACATTAAAGCGTACATTTTCAAACACTGATTTAAATAGAAAAAGAAAAATACCCAAAGTGAGCGATGAATTTAAAAAGTATTTTCAACCATAGATACCATGACAAGATGATATATCCCGCATCTTAAAGATAAAATGCAATGTGAGATCGATACTTAAGTTAGGAAACGGTTAACGCCGGTACATTCATGATTAATAGATTCGGCAGTAACTGAGCGAACATGAAGGTGAACACGGAAATGACTATGTCAAAGTTTCACAGGAAATGTTTAATAATCTATATGATAATTAGGTGTAGATTATCACAGCTTAACAATTGTAGTTAGCCTTCATATGCTCTCCTTCTGTACAATAACAACACAAGTGATAAATATCCGAAATATACCGTTTTTTCCGCCAACTCTTCTCCATCGTCATTTTCAGGTATAAGACCTCACCCATAGTCGAAGACCACGCACTCTCCATGCAACGCAATCATAGGAAAATGTCGACATTCAAAATCATACTTCGTAATTCAAAATCAATATTCGTAATTTTTTTGGGAAATAAACGACCCATCCCTTTGACGACCAAGGGAATCGCTGTACATTGATTTCATAAAATATTCCATATAAATTCACGGGGATAATCAGTTAGTATTCTTTTCCATAAGAAATACACGTAAAATAGGTTTTCGTTACCTGCAGAGGTTGTTTCTTTTACAAAATAAATTAGAAACAATGGTCCTACGAAATCAAGTGTCAAAAGAAAGGAAAATGATCATAGATTCTTATTTTAGTAGTGAAATATTGATATAGATCCGAACTTTCATGGATTTTGATAAAACACACGGAAATTTTGTAAAATATTTGGGAAATAAGCAACCAAACCATTTGACGACTAAGGCCATTGTTGAATGTTGATTTCATGAATTATCCCATATAAGTGCACGGGGATAATCAGTTCTTATAATTATTATATGAAATTTACGTAAAGTACGCTTTCAAGACTTGAAAACAGTAGAATAAATATTATAAATAATGGTAAGACATATATAGAGTTAGTACGAAGGACTGTTTCTGGCTTCGGAGGGTCATATGTATACGATAATAGATATATTTTTAAACTAAATTAAGTCCCGTCATGCTTGACGGNAATATCAATACATATCAATACGTAAAGTTTAATTTGTTTCAGCTACTGCAATATTCGTCACTTTGGTCCTCCTGAGCCAGTTAGAGGCCCATCAGGAGGTGAACTACAAATAACAAAATTTAAAATCAATACAATAAAGTAAAGCAACAAAATATGCATGAATTTACATACATCAGAACAAAGAATATAATAAAATAATTTATGCAATCTATGCAAAATATTAATACATTAGTAAATCACTACAAAAAATATATAAAATCAAATTCTTTATTTTAGATACATAATTCATATAACCAGATTTTAATTTTCTTCTTCAAAGTGGATAGTTTTTCTATGGCCTGCAGAATAATAATAATAATAGCGACGGGTTTCAAGAAATGAAATCTTCACCGGAGTCATTTATTTTCTCGTCTTAAAGAATAATAAAAATGAGACATACGATTGGCACAGAATGTTTTCATTCTACGACCCCTAGGGTCGTCATCCCGTACAAGAAAGCGCACTTGCTACTTTGCTTGTAATAATTGTATTGTAATATTGTATTGCTATTAATTGTAACTCTGTTCGTAATATGCTCTGGTTCGAAATGCTGTTACACTTGATGATGACCCACTGGAAACCATGGTTGCGTATCAAACATTTCCCGAAGTAAAGGTGTCTAATTATTATTATTTTTCAGATTGAAAACTAGCACAAAATTGAGGCCTATTTATCAGATCTTTTTATCGTCCTAATTTTTTAAATTTCGTATAACATTTCAACTGCTCAAGGCACATCATGATTACGTAACGTTCCTTCAGCTCAAAAATAGCTTGCATTTTGATTCTTAACTCGCAATACATGCAATTTCGCAGAAGGATATTTCAAATGCTGAATTCCTCTAATATAGATTTAGAATCCTGTCGTTGATATGAACAATTGCAGTTGCGCATTCTCGATTGGTAGGCGTCCAAACAACTTTCCGCTATTGGAAAGCCTTCGCTTGCTTAAAGACGGAAGGAGTGCGTAGCGAGAGCCCGATTTGGTCAATCCTCCAAACGGAGAGGACATCGCAGGAAAAGGGCAACTTTCCGCCACGCATTTGCACAATCCGCAATTGGATTCCATTCCCCTATTCGATTGAGAAAATTAAAACAGACATCCGTACCGATTGAATCCGCTTCTTTAAAGGATCAATTGGTCATTTTGGAATTCACTCCGGAGTTCTTCGAAGCGCTCGTCAGAGAGCCTTAATTCTAAAGGAATCGCGACGTAGTGTGCGAATATTCTTAGCCAGCAAACGCGGCAATACGAAGGGGAGAGTGATATTTCGGTGGGGAAAATGTTTCGAGGCACCTGTTCTTATCTCAAAAGCAGCTGTTTGCGACGGAAATGTGCTAAAGGAAAACACGAGCAATGGCGCGTTAGAGATAAAAGCCGAGGCGGCCGACGCCTTTGGCTTTATTCGTCGGATATCAGAAAATTCGTTTCACAATACTTCGAAGCGAATTCGGAATAACCTAAAGGAAAGTGGAAGACAATTGTCAATTGACACACGTGGCAGTTTTCAAATTGCGAGTCCAACAGAACATGCATCTAGTGCCTCATATCTATCTTCCTTACCAAGTAATCGCTCTTTTTTTATCTTAGACGTTTGCCGAGCGTGTTGGTTGTATATTCTGATACACTCTTTTATACTATTTATTTTAATTCTGATTTAAAAAGGCCGCACCTTCTTACATAACTTACTGTTGTTATATCCAGAGTCCTCTGGGTGCGGGCGGCGGCATCTTAGGGGCGGCAACAGAAGCGTAGACAACCGTTACTATAACAACCGTTATAGCAACAACATCACTTGTTGTTTTCTTTGTGATAGACACGTCTTATCTAGGAGAGATCATGATGTCAAATTAACGTTTTACAAACATTAGTGGAAAGAATTACGGATAACTCATGACGGGAAAGAAATATTTGTGCAGTGGATTTAATCGAAGAAATGGAATCAAATAAAAAACTTCCAGGAACCAAGAATAAATCCTTTTCTGGTTTTGGCAGACGTGTTTACTAGAGATTTGATCGGAGTATTTCCGTATTTGCAAATATCTTAGGGTGTTTTATTGACACTTCCGGTGACTGTTGCTGCTGAGATAATGTTAATCGAACGTAAAGTGAACTATTATCTCATAGTGACCATCAACAATGCCAGCATATGGAATATGAATGATTAATCGATGTTTTGTGGTCACTGTAAGCTGCGAAATGAAGTCATAAAATAACGGTTTTCTTATCTATAAGGAATTATCTTTAACGGTTTCCTTAGTTTTATAAAATAACTAGCTGAAGTGCCCGTTGATTCTCAACGGGGAAAATAGATGTCGGATTAAATATAGTATACCTATTTGTACATAAGAGAAAATAACATCTTGCATCTTAGTTTAGTCCAATGGAACAGGTTATTGAGAACAAAAAATTACTAATCAAAGTTCGAAGCCGAAATCTACAATCAACAATAAGAATGTGAATCATTATGGAATTTCCCTCTTATTATTAACATATCTCAAAGTAATGGTTAAGTTCGCAAGTTATTCAACTTCCGATTCTGGTAACTTTAATCGTATAATTGTCAAGAGTCCGAAATGATAAATAAAAATTTACTCCTCCATCTCCACTAATTTATTACGGTGCTACGCAGGTTAGTTGCCCCTGTAATTCATCACTACAAATTGTTCGTGACTGATATAATTAAAATCTCTGAAATTTTTCATCCTCTTCATGTCGTCGTTTGCTTCTAAATGGGCCAAAATACAAATGAATTCTTATAGGAAAATGCCTGAACTCGGAATCAACAATCGCATTGGTCGTCAGGGGGACGGGTTGTTTACAACCTCAAAATTTCACAAAATATTCGCATATTTTATCTAAATTCTCGCAATTTCGAAACGAAAGCTTTATTCTACGACAATAATAAAAATCTGTATTCAATTTTCCTTTTTTTTGGTACTTATCTCGATCTTATGCGATTATTCCTTCTAATTAAATTTTGCTAAAGAAATAAAGTCTGCAACCGATAAAATCGAACTTTACATGTATTTCTTATGGAAATCTATCTGAACGATCTTGGTTCAAACATATATATATATAGCATATTTTTCGAATGAAAAGTTGACAGTACTTCCTTCCCGCTCACGGAGAACACGTACGCAAAGTTTGATGCAAATCGGACAAACGGTGTGGACTCCAATCGCGGACAAACAAACAAACACACAAACCCACAGAATTTCTGCTTTATATGTATAGATTTTTGCCTGCAAATTAGGAAATGTAAGGTTTTGGCATTTAAATTTACGGGGCGGCAAATTATGTTCGCACCCTGGAGGCAGATAGAGTGGGCGCGGCTCATATCTATTACTTAATTGATCGGAATCGGAAAATATGGCGGAGGAAGGAACTGAAGGAGAAGACATATTTCAAGAAACACGGTGTGAAAGACAGTGAGAAGGGCTGGCAAAGGATTGAATAACTGCAACAAACCAATCCGTGGAATAAAAAACTTTGATGGTTAGAACATTTGCAAGAGGGACCCATAAGCATCTCCGAATCCTAAGACTGGAACAAAACAAAAGCCTACGGAAGGGCTTGAGGGGTTCGGACATAGAGTGAGGCTTACTCTAAGGGTTCGAATGAGGACGAGCACGTGGTCAAGCAGTGGAAGCGAAAAGGGAGTTCTTAAAATTGGCTTTCACTCCCACAGGCAGCGCCACTTTCGACTACTGTTCATCGCAATCCATCGTCTTCTGAACGGTCATTCAGCAAAGTCACGATCGATCGCTTATAAATAAAAGACTGACTTTTTTCGAGAATAGGCCACTGCTAAGTAATGGAATGTAGGGAAAGACCTGAGTCACGAGTACTGTTTGGAATAGAAGGTTAAGTAGAGTAGGAAAGCGAATAGAAAATATTCTGAGATTTGATCGATTTTCCATTAAATTACAAGAAATTTTAAAACAAGTGTTTCAGAGAAGTATTCATCCAACGTAATGTATATGACCAAATCAAACCTTCAGTTAATTATCTTCCAATATAGGTTTTAACTGCTTTTTAACCACTTGCATAGTACGGAGAGAGTTTTCTGATTGACGTCTTCACAGCGATACAGAGAACTACACGAAGAAAATTTCCTTCGAAGTCGTTGAGAGAAATATGAAAAATACTACGATATGGAAGCAGGTGAGACAAAATATTGTTAATAGCATCCGCAGAAAATATACAGAGAGAGATGTACATACTATTTACATTTACAGATTATAAACGCCACATAGTAGATTAAGAAATGGAAGTGAATCACTGAGGGGAAAAGAGAGAATAGAAAAGAGATCTCCAGTGTACTAACAGCAGACAGAGTGACTGGAAGTGAATTTATGATTAAAAAGACAAAAGAAAAATATAAAAACGAGAAAGAAGATAAATTTTACCAACGAGAATTGAAAAATAGCTAAAGACATCTTGAGAAAAATAAACAAAAGTTGAAATAGGAAGATTGAGAATGATGAGAAAGCAAAAAGTTGGAAATCGAAAACGAACAGAACGTGTAATCGGGTGAATAAGAAAGAGGAAGAATGGGATGAACGAGAGTACTGCGACTTATAGAAAGGAGAACAGATGGATGTTTCTTTCATTGTTATTTAGATATTAACCTCCGCAGTTAGATCAAGTCAGGTGGCAGGGTTAAGACATGTGCAATACAATAAATTGAATTAAACCAATATTCGATCAACAGGATAATTAATCAGAAACACATAACCCTACCTATTTTCATCCATATCTTCATAAAATCATGCCATATATTTTCTTTCTTTGCAAGATAACTTCACGGCTACCGTAGCATAGCATACTACATGAAGGATCAGTTTTAAGAGGAATCCAAAGACACTACTACTAGTAGCCAAAGCCACCACTAGGGACTTCTGATTCCTCGAAGAGCGAAATGTGCACATTCTACACTTATTGATACAGTTTGGATGATTTTTTTTTTCTTTTGGAGTTTGTTCCTTTGCTTCTTTAATTGTACCATCATTGGTCAATTCTATTCTAGTGTCTATTTTTTTAATAATGTCAATAGTTGCACACTTGAAAGTAGCTAATTTCATAAAAATATTGCAGATAATAAGATGTTATATCAACCGAAACATTAAATGAGTGAAAGACACAATACAAGAATTAAGTATGTAATGATGTACACGAAATGCTAATTCCGATTTATAAAAACGTAAAAATGTTATGCAACGAGAGAGTAGAACAGCGTATGTGCGTAACATAACGTGTCGAATGAAGCGAGAGAAGCCTCTGAAATAGAAAAAGTCGATACATGTAGCGACAAAAAGACGGCATCTACCGTCAGGTTACGTTCCTTCCTCTAACATATTAGACGTACATTGCTCTACCCGTAAGCCTTTGTTTATGCAAAATCTGCAAATAGAAATCGGAGATTTCGAGCGACCACAACACACACACAACCCTGTAGATGTTCCAGGTAGCGAAATATTTTTTCCAATTGTTTTACTAAAAATTTACTTATTCGCCATTAAACTTCATCTTCTTACCTTCCAAATATTCTTTCATATTTTTCTTCCACATTTATTCGAATATATATTTGGAACTTACTCCAGCATCTATTAAAGAGACGGTCATCGAGGTGCATCTTTTTGAGGCAAATAATTAAACTCTTAATACGACTTCATAAATACCCTGCAATCCACCTTTCGGCGTATGGCAGGAGGTGTAAACACCGAGCGTTCGAGTTATTTCTTTAGCTTATTGTTATCGCGTTAAGCAACTTCTCCTCGAATATATTTCTCTTATTTTAAGCTCATTTTCGGATCGGCCGAAGTAGCAGAAGGGGGTCGCATAATACCAATTACGTCTTCTGCAAATTTACTTTGTCTGAATTCAGCAAGCAATCGCAGCCTAATCTCCTTTCTTTCAAGAATGCCCAACCTACCTTAGAGAGCATTTGCCAAACGCTTGCTTTTTTATCGAAGTACTTGTTAGCAAATAATCTATGAGTCGATTCTTTTTATAGTTAAATTAGGGGAGATAATTTCAGAGGATATAGTTACATCATTAGGATAAGAATACTGTCTGGTTATGTGAGGGTCAACAGCTGCGCATCCCAACAAAGGTTTGCTATAAACATCTCTAAACCTCTACTATGAGATCAGTCTGTGAAAGGCGTCAAGTGGACGTCTTTTGAAGCCCCCGTTACCCTTGACCACCGAAAGTGCTCCATCCTGGGTATGTACACGGCGAGGACATACCTGGGGAATCTCCCTTGGCTTCTAAGGTTAGAAGCCAAGTCCCTTAGGTCTACGAATACTGGTTGGCGGTCCAAGTATCCTATGCAGATCATTCAACATTCTGTATGATGTCGTGCGCATGTCGGTTCTAAGATTGCCGAAGAAAAGACAGTGCTATCGGACGAGTTTCTCCAGCGTCTGGAGCATTGAATTGTTCTAGGTGACGGGTTTTCCCATTATGATCCCGAAAGCGGTTAACATCGGCTGTTGCGAAGATAATGTTTCCGAAGAAGATGGCGAAAGACAGTTTCAAGCTGATTTCAGGGCACATTTTGGGTTAAAAAAAGTTCTTCTTATGGGCCGGGAAATGCGTGACATGAACTTTTCCTGTTATTTAGAAAAAGTAATGATGTTTTGATCTAAACATTAAATCATATAGTAATATTGTTTGCTTTATGTTTACGACTGTCGTTTTATAAACAAAAAGAATATCGAAATGAAGAATGAGGAATCACGAACGCCTTTCCGAGATCAATCTTAGGGAAAAATTCTACTGTTTACTCAACAACGGAAAATGCATAAAGATTAAGCGTTACATCACTCAGAAGAGAACGCAGCCAAGAAAGAGTGTGACTCGTAAGAACGTGAGGAAGCATGCAAGGAAGTGCATTCGTATTGCTTGCAATGGAAATGAATATTAGAATACATTACATCGGATCACAAAAACAATATAAAGCAAATTAGTTTCGCTATATTTAAAGGAATTTTAACAACTGTTTGTTCCGATTCAAAAAATCCGCGCCCCAAGATGTATACAAAACTTCTCGCCATCCACCCATGTTTCACTGATACAAAGCGTAGCTCAACAACGATAACTCACACCACACCATTAAACCCTCAAGAAAGACTCAGTTTCCTTTCCGACCGTCCGGCGTCGACTCCTTCCGCATTCACTAAAATTCGCACAATCATGCTTATTTGCAATTTTTTCTTAAATTTCGACTGTATGCTAAGGGGAAATTCTCTAATGGTTTTACATATTTATAGGTAATACCATCAGAGATGCATGATGATCCACCATGGTTTGCTTATGAGCAAAAATGCACGAATGAGTGATTAGTGGAGATATTTGACAGCAGTACCTGAGTGGTTAAATACGAAATGCGTTCGAAACGATTCCAGGAAAAAGGTGTATCGCTCTGGGATGACTTAGGTCAGTGATGAAACTAAGTGATGTTGGTATCGTTGATTGTTTCTGAAGAGAAATAGTGCTGCCAAATTAATGCGCTACACAGCACTATGCGAAACAATATTTTTGTGCGAACGAGAATCTTCTGAATGCATTGTGAGTCTCAAGCTTAGCTTACGCTGAAACTGGTTGGGCGCATTTACTGACTAAAGAGGTAATAAAGAGAGATTTTTGAAAATCGAGATTCACGGGATAAATAGAAGTAATTTTGAAACGAGAAACCAAAGAAGAGAAAGTGCATCCGAATTCACTTCTTCTCCATTAGCACTTTCACTTACTGGACTTAATCATTTCGCATCTGGTGACGGAACCAGAGCCAGTTTTATGGCTCAGCCTTGATGTGGTTTCTTTTGAATCCTTAGTTCTTTTTGTCTTCGTATTTTTGTTTTTAGCGATAGCTAATAATTTGACTGATCAAACGGTAAAGCATCTTAATTATTGTGGAAATACTTTTAAGTAATGACAAATCTCCTATAAAAGCGGGTGTCTTTAAAAGATTGAACATTTTTAAAGCATGAGGGAGGAAAGAGCAATTGAGTGATTCTCAGCATCTGCTCCGACTGTCATCGCGCGTATTTAGATAACTTAACTTGGAATGTAATAGTTCTTTCGAAATGTGATTATTCGCGACTTTCTTCAGTTTATTACAGCAATGAGCGTAAATTTCGTTCATCCCTATGACGTAATCTTTTTATCGTAGATTCACAATACTAATCTCTCCCTGGAAATATGATTCGATGCAATAAATACACAAACAATTAGAGACATAATTAAATTAGGTAATACCAGCGATAGTTTGTACTTTTTTCTCAATTATTTAAGAAAACAAAAAAGTAAATATATTCAGAGGAGAGAATGGAGAGAAAATTAAGCACACATAAGGCATGATTTTTTTCAAACTCATAAATTTCCAAACATCCAGTCAGTCACTATTTATCTTTGGTTAAATGCAAAAAATTCTACCAACTCCGAGATCATTTCTTAAAGACTTTATTAGGAAAATAGTTAAGTGTTCCTGCAACACTGGCATTTAGCTTCTTATAGAAAAGAATCTAAGCCCAAGAGAATTATGAAAAAGGTCTTGTCCTAAGTTTTGTAGAAAACAAAAAGTCATAAGAATGAATACGTATTTGAAAACACTTGGAAAGTGGTTTGGGTCACGCTGCCATAGAGAGCGGAGATAATCTCCCGGAAGTCCGTCACACCGAAAAATCTCACTTCCCTAACCGTCACGGAGTAAATGACACGGCACCTGCGTGATTGCCAAGAGGCGCAAATATTGTCACGGGTGAACAACCGCTTGAAAAAAGCATCAAACATTCAAGGGAAAATCTTGTCAACCATAGTTGAGGGTTTAAATTCCATCCATAAGCATAGCTTACAAACCACCAGTAACAGAATTCACCATAATTCCCTCTAATCTGAACGCCGACCCTTTTTTATTTCCGCCAAATTTGTTATTCGAGCTTCCACTCTTTACTGAAAAAATGAAAGCCCATTGGTTTGGTTTTCACAAGTACATTAACGATTTTGCATATTATGGATTGTATAGTGGAATGCCATGGTTCGTTTGGTCATCTGAATCAAGAAAATCAGAAATACTCAAAACGTTTCCTCGGAAATGGAGACGCAACTACGCAAACGAAGCACCGCAGTATTTTTATTGCAAAGTTGGAAAAAATAGAGAGAGATATGGCATTACCACTAGTTTATTCACCAAGTCGAATAAATAGTTTTATGAGCACTCCTTTTCCAGTCACGAACGAAATTTCCATTCTTATAGATTGGCTTGAAGATAACGACCTAAACGCCAGGTCGATTTTGTAAAAGATTTTTATACTTCTCAGGACCCATTAGAGGTTATACTCTGGACACCCTTAATGATTCTTATTAACCGTATTGTCTATATATTATTTAATTTTGGACTTATATCACTTCTATTTGAATGTACTTATATTAAAATTCACTTCATGTATTGCATTGATTGTTATTATATAGTGACTATTTATCTGCACCAAGTGTTAATCAAATCTGCTGATGCATAATTATAACTGCCAATAAATGTATCGATTCTGCAATTATTATGCGTGTTTATCCTTAATTTTCGTTTTTTCTTGTAACTTCCTTACGCATCCATTAGCTAATACCATCGCACAGTGGGCTGGAATCGAAAAAAGCTGGCCAAAAATACGAAAACGCTTTTTTTGAGTACGGACTATGAAACTTCGCATAACCACTCTTGAATAAATTCTGCATACGAATGTGGAGGTTATTTACGTTGGATCCTACGAATTAAAATTATATTATTATTTAAATAGAGGCAAACGTCAATAATAATTGACATGCAGATTGCTTAGCTGCTTTTTCTTT
>KZ308726.1:320185-343797 GCA_000376725.2 Ladona fulva
ATATTTTTATTGAAATTAATAATTACTATAATAAATGATTGCTCGTGGATCTTATTCGATCAATAAATTATGATGTTAGTATTTAGTATCTGAATATGGGTTTAGATTAAGAAGACAGTACTAATTCTAAATCTCGCCGTTAAATAAATACGTTTTATAATTATTAATATAATTATGAGTAACATAATGTATACTTAATAAATTCACTCATAATATTTATTCCGTTACACATAAAACTTACTGTGTCCATTCTACATGGCTCACCAATGTGCCTGCTAAACCTGATTCAAATAATACATTCGGATATACATACGCGTATGTATTAAATGACCTCCACAGTCGTATGCAGAATTTATTCAAGTCTTGCGAAGTTTCATATTCCGTACTAAAAAAAGCGTTTTCGTATTTTTGGCCAGCTTTTCTCGATTCTAGCCCACTGTGCATCGGTTTGCACAGGTTTTTCACGTCCCCCTTCTTAGTTGGTGTTTTCCTGTAGCGGATAATGTTTCCGTAAGAATTTCTCATGTTTTTATACCCACATTTTCTTTCTCATTATTTCTTCTACACTATCTTTTCAAATTAATAGCTGTATGAAATATGAGGATGGATTAAATGGAAGAGTTACACTTAGTCTCCACCTCGTCCAAATAAAGACGTTTTATAATTATTATCATCATCAATATTATTATATTTCCATCAAATCAACGTTACCAATTTATCTCAATAATCGTGCTAACTTATCGATCAAAATTTTGCCACTTTTCGCGTAGATAAACAACGTCACTTCTTCATTAAGCAGGACATGCCTTTAAAAGTGTATAATAGTCGCGGCATAGTAGTCAGTGCTTAGAATACTTGCCCAGAAAGTGGGAGACCTGGGTTCGATTCCCAGCCATGTCGCTATTTTCCACATCTATTTATCCTCAGGACATGCATATTATAAGTAGCAATAAATGTATGCTGCTTTGGACCCATCACGCACTTTTTTTTTACAACTTCAAACCTTTTCAAAGTTTGTATGTTTTAATTTTTCGTTTTCCTTCGCCATCATAGTATTTTAAAAAATCGTTCCCTGGCGACGAATTTATCGAAAGGTCTTAACTATCCTGCAACGAATTTCACAAGGATGTCACCATCTCGGATACATATCAAACTAAAATATCCTTTCACCAATCGATACACATGCATGATTATTTCTACCTCGTAAGGAGCACAGTAATACAGGCGGTCTGAAGTACCCTTGGGGAAAGCCCTTATATCCTTACATAACCCTTACTTTTCATTCAGAATATCATTGTATAACCCAAAAATCATTCAATTCCATAGTCCTTCAGCATATCTACTGAGAGATCGAAGTGATGGCCTGAAATCTGCAATAACATTACGCAAATGAACTTGATATTACCCTTCGTATTTCCGTTAAAAGGGAGGAATGACGCACCTCAAATCGCACGGATGGCAAATCGAGTGGACTTTCGTCACGCGTTCAATCGCTAGTGAATCACATAAAACTCTCTCATGAGGCAATGCCAACAGTAATCGTCTTTCAACTATAAATGTTAACGCTTTCCCACTCGCAATAGCGTGAGAAAAAACGTTCGCATCAGATTTATTCACCATATCTAAGTAGCGCTTAGAAATTGTTTTCCTTCGCGGCACACTAACGTATGCACTCCAGATTTCCACACCAAACCATGCGTTTGCTGGTTTCATAATAATATGCTCCCAGTAGAAAATTTTATATTGTGAAAACAAAACCTCATCAAACGATAAAAATGTTGAAAACTGAAGTAAATTTACGATGTAAAATAAGTGTATTGTGGTAAAATATTATGCGATACACCAAAGAGATTCGGTTATAAAGAAAAAGTCATTATGAAGTAGGCAAATATACGAAAAGCGCACTTTCTCGTAGATTAAAAAAAAGTAAAATCAAAGCCTAAAATGAGGCAGTGCGCGATGCCATTAAGTATACAATAAAAAGAGAGAAACACGCCAGACAGCATGCTAACAATCTAGGAATCATTCGTTTATTATTACATTATGTCCATTATGTCAATTAGACAAGTGTCCGTCCATCTGTCCGTCCCCTTCTCCGCGTGTGCGTTTCCGTAAGATTGCACGCGATCTTTCATTTTCAATAGTGTAAGGCTTTGTTTCTTCATTAATTGAAATACATAAATTTGAGCGGATTTCTATCAAAATCGAAGTCTAAATCTACAAGTAATCTTATTCTTGCAATTTGTTTACGTTTCCAAGTCAATTTTATTAATAATTCGTCATTGTTGCCTCAGATTAATACACAAGCATTAGAAAGAAGGGGTGAGGGAAAAACGTTCTTTTTGATTTAATTCCTTTAAGCGTCTGTAGCAACCAAACCTTATTTATAGCAACGTAAAATATTTAAGTAAATTTGCTGATATTTAATGCGCTGAGAATGTAAAAGTAATATGTTCATGCGAACTTAGATAAAAATGAGATTTAGTTATTCTCATTGGGTTTAAACATTCTTCCGAATTAAGTTTGACGAAACTTATTATAAAATGGATGGAATCAGCCGTGACTTTGTGTTACTCCATAACATTAATTGCTGATATAACTATGCTCACGTTTCACAGAAATTGTTTATTGGCGACTGGTTTCAGATAATAATAGCTATCGTCAGGCCTGAAGATAGCCTGGCGATAGAAGAAATGAGTTCTTGAGTGGATTCGTTATGCGTTACTTTCTTTTTCCTTATTTAGTAAACTAAGCCTTTCTTTAAATGTTTTAACTTCTAGATATTTCCATTCTACGTCCTCAAGCATCTGATTTGTGCTCATTGATTTTTCATAACAATATTTTACGAATCGCATCGCCTTTCGCTGTGCATTTTCTAATTTGTGAATGCAACTCTTGTCGTCCCGTACACTACACACATACTCGAGGTGAGGCCTAAATAATGTAACGTAACACCGCTCACGGAGTTTTTCTTCGCTCCTACCGACTATTCTCTTTACGAATCCGAGTGTGGCATTTGCTGCATATTCTCTTCAGTGTTAATAAAATGCAATCAACATCTCGTCCTCACGAATTTCATTCTTTCGAAAGAAAACAATCGGAATTGATTTGACTCATATACGTGGGAGTTGAGGAAGCTAAATCGAAGGACCAGAGGAGAGAACACTTTCCCTGGTCAGCTTCCGGTGATTTCCTTGTTTCCCGTAACAGCTGTTGTTTCCCATGACAAATAATGTGACTCTTCCACTCACGAGAAACTTTCTGACGCACGGAAATCCTTGTTTTCTTAGAAACTAGCGATCGGTATGCGAATATGAATAAAACACTATCGTGAGTACTGGGAAGGCACCGGTGTTTGTCGGAAACATTGAAAAGGGACTGAGGCAACTGAGACGTCTGGGGTCTCTATGATTAAAAGTCGGGAAGTAGTAGAGAAACTACGACTAAAACAACAGAAAAATGGCACGATAAATTTAACTGTAATCGGAGAAAAATTTGAGATACCAATTATGTGTCACCACAGATTAATAAACTAAACAAGTGGGCGTAATATTTTCCGTAGTTTATTGGTGTCTCATTTTTTAACTTAACATGGGTAGTTCAAAGTCCTAGAAATGGAGATATTCTAGACTTTGGACAGAAACATTTCAATTAGTAGTGAGGAAACCCAAACAAATTGTCGAACTTTATATTTGGTTAAAGCATCCGACCGGAAAGCGGAAGGTTCCAGGTTCGAGTCCTGGCCATGTCAGACTTTATGACCGTTTTTCCTTGGGATTTTTCCAACGTGCACGCCTTCAAGTGCAAAGTTACCCCCGCCATTTTCCTTGTGT
This sequence comes from Ladona fulva, assembly GCA_000376725.2. Lineage (NCBI taxonomy): Eukaryota > Metazoa > Arthropoda > Insecta > Odonata > Libellulidae > Ladona > Ladona fulva. The sequence goes on from KZ308726.1 coordinate 324,019, forward strand.
AGTGGTGAGGGTTTTCTTTCGCTTGGTTGTTTAAATGCAAGGGATAGTTTGGAAATCCCAGCTTTAAAGGCTCTTCCAGGGAGTTCGAAAGAGACGAGAGTAATTCCACAACAATATCTTCCTTTCCTACTCATCGTCCGGGAAATACGCCATCGCCCAATCACGGGCGATCAGTTCATTCGCCTTAGGCGTTTCCATTTGTGCGCAACCGAGAGAATCACATTTCCCACGCACTGATACCTCTCTTTCTCTCAACCTGGCGCTTGTACTGAACAACCTTCGCTAAACAGCGAAGGCGCCGCTACTCGTTTGGCTGAAGGACACGTTCGAAGTATTTATAACTAAATTATTCAAAAGTGAGACGAAATTTTCCAACATCCGAAAACTGATTACGCAAAATGTAGGAAATCGAGGATTAAATGGCAGAGATCGCCGCCGGGAAACATTCGATGTATTCTGGTTAAAAGTTTACGACCGCGAACGTCTTCATACGATTACAACTGATTCTTTGAAAACACAATTCCGATCTTATAATTAAAATTCTTTGGGTCGAGTCACATCACGGACACTTCATCTTATTTACACATGATATCTTCCATTCGAATTATTTTCATCTCTTTTTCATGGATTACTACGAACATTTTATTACGCCATTCTTCCTTTCGAAATGGTAGCCGTTTCATATAAAATAAGGGAAGAAACAGTTCTCTTGCAGCTAAGGTATTGTGATAAGGGAAGACGTAAGCAAGGCCATTTGTAAAAGGAAATGGACGTACATCTTCCAAAAATAATTTCTCAGCATAAATTAAAGCGTGTCGTCCACTAACTGCTCCATAAGTTCTTTCCTCAGTATGCAGCACTCATTTCAACCACTTTCGTTTCAATGACGACCCCCGTGTGTTGTCGGTGTGAGTCCACTTCCTCTCACTATGTTCCAAATGGTGGCAGTTTCTTCTAAATTTGTTCCTATTTTCCAACCCTACGAATTCTCAAAACCTCGAATGCTTCAAATCTTTTGACTCTTTGTCCTCCCAACGCCTCACTTTCATGCAGTACGTCGCTCTACGCGAAGGTTTTTATCGTGTTCTTCCTAAATTTTAAGCCCATGTCGATAGAAGTCTGCCATCTCCTTTTCTGAAAAGGCCATTTTGCCTACATAATCTTCATCGATGTTTCATTCCAACCGTCTGTTGTCTTTTTGCTCCAGGAACTGTTTCACATTTACAACAATGTTAATGGGACCTTTGCATGCCTTTCCAAACATTTAAATCCGCATTTACTTTATCTGTACTTCCTTCTCAAGATATCATTCATTTCTTTTGCAATTAGTATTCGTTTGTGCGACGTCGTCTGGCACCCAATCTTTTCTCCTTCCCTTGCTTCATTCAGTTCTTACCGTGACAAAAATTAAACATTTGTAAAAGCCTACCTTTTCATAGAATTCCTTTCTATGCACAAACCCAATAATGATCGATCAGAAATGAGACAACAACAACGTTGTCAATATAATTGTGAACTTCTGTAATCTTCGCCAAACACACACATTGTGCCACTAATACGAGGGTTGGTCAAAAAGTGATGCCCCAAATCTTTTTCCCGGCAAAACCAATGCTAGTAATTCGAAATTGTACGTTCGAATTCTTGGACATTTCTCTCGTATATGCGCATAGTTTTTCCTGTAGACAGTATAGCTGTAGAAGTATTCGAAGTGCAGTCTGGCCGTGTTACTCGTTACAGAGAAATTGCTGTGATTGAATTTCTGTGCGTGGAGATGGGAACAGTAGGAAATATTCGCAATCGATTGCGCAAAGTCATCTGCAGTCGATAGGAGTACTATTGGTTACTGGGAATGGAGTGAATCAGAAGGCGGTTGAACACGAAAACCTGGGTCCATAGCTGGAGCGAGGACTGGTACCGACATGGCATACATGCCCTAGTGAGTCGCTGGAGGAATGCAATACAACACGAAGGGGATTATGTGGAAAAATAGATTGAGCACATTAAACATTATTCTATCATGTGTGTTAATTAATTTTTTGTACAATACGATATATGGTTTTTGAGAAAAACATGTGGATGATTGCTAACTGACCGACACTCGCACTATTATCGGAAGCGCTTTAAATACCCTGAAATGGTAAAAGTTGTGAAGTAAAACGAATCTGCGTGATATCTTTAGACGTGACGACATCTGAAGAGAGAACACATCCCAATCTATTCAAGTTATTATACGGAGAGGCGGAGAAGAAGTCCATTGCAGATTAGAAAAACTGGTTTCTTCCGTTTCCTCTCATTGATAAGTTCAGCGTGGATTCCATCGAACCCAAGACTTTTGCTGTCTCTTCATTTCACTCTCTCAAATTCATTCCTCTTTGCATCGAAACCTTTCTCTTCTCAACCCCGTCTTGCGTTTTATTTATCCTTTTATCCCCTCTCCTGGACACATTTTTTTCAGGATTTTCTTCCTGAATGATTTTTCCTCAAATATTATTTTCTGAATGGTTGTTAATGTTAGCAACATGGAGATGTTTAAAAAAAGGCTTCTTAAGACAAATATTCGCCAAATAAATTGTTATATTTGTTTCTGGTTAAAGTTCATATGATCCCGGTTTACATTTCTCTAATCTCATTGCACTTGATTTCGAATTCACGAAACAAGTCAGTTGCACTGAGATAAGTAACACTTTAAAATCACGCAAAGCAACACGATCAAGAGAGAGTGATGTCAATCTGCTCGTTGAGATTTGCGCGGATCATTTTGAGATCCTTTTAAGGGAGAATCGTCTCTTGGTCAATGGCTTCAGTGAAGGGACACAAGTGCTCTGCCTTCCGCCTTCGAGATCGATGGATGCCATCCGAGGTGGAGATGGAATGTCTGCACACACGCAAACAATCAGGGCCGGCCTCGGACGGTGAGGAAGTTGGGCTTCAGATCGCACAAGTTGAGATACCGAATTCTCATGGAACTCTGAGGGATAATAAGCATCGCCGAGTTAACTGTCAAGTCCAATAATTTGACTCCCAATCACATATGAGTAACTTTAATACAATTACCTCCGCTTCGTCTCCTTCCCCCCGCCCTAAAGGACCTAATTTTTCTAGCTATGGATCTTCAACCGTCGAGATATGTTTAGTAGATCATAGTAAACTTGAAATGCAGAATAAATATTTATCTCTCTGTAATCTAAATATCCCAACATCATCAAACGTCAAATAATAGTGCATAAATAAAAACAAGTATAACATCAAATACACTCATATATAAATCGTTACTTTTTACAGCTAAATCATAACATTTTAATGATTCTGGCGCAGTAATTAGCCTTAAATTTAAATTAGGTATACACATGGAAAATATTTTTGTTAGATTCATGTGAGAAATTCTCCGCATTAAATAATCTTTCGTTTCTGCTACCACGGAGTCAACGACGCCAATTTTAAAAACAAGTGCCTCACAAGAAGCCTCAGTGAGTTCTTCGTGGAATCAGCCCATTTTCCCAAAGTATTAGCCACTGAATCGGAGCGCCATCGATCAAACTTCGAACAATTGACACGCGATTAACAAAAAAATGGCCGAAAGAGCCACTCGCCCTAATTGTGGAGGAAATGATGTAAGACTCTGCCATCCAAGGGAAATAATAAGGGAAAAAATAAATGCATAATGAAACAAAAGAGGCCGGCGCCCTCGAGACAAGAATAGAAATTGGACAATAGGAGCGCTATTGATTCACCGATAGAGCAACCTAGAAAACAAACCAAGCGGACACTTCAATCTATTCCCACGAGGCATAAGTCTCCACTCGAGGGATTTCCAATAATATGTCGATAAATTAACCGATTCGAAGAAGACCCGATTACCGACGTAAGCATTTCGAAAAGTTTATCACTACAGATCGACGAGATAGCATCGTTATGCCATTGGCTCTCGTCTCGTCTTTATTTATGTATTTTATTCAAACACTCTTACAATACACTCTTTATGAACACAAACACAATAACAACCATGCTCTGACCAGAATTCGAACCCGGGACCTCAGTTTTGTGAGATAAGCACACTAACCAATGAGCCGGGCATGACTTTATCTGTCGAAGAACTAAAATAAGAAAGAAATTACGCATTTGCTGATTTTGAAGACTTGAGTGGTAATTTGGGGAGGTATTGGTAAACACCATTGCGAGGATTTGCATCATCTTCAAATAAAAAGTCGAACCTATTCTTGCCTCGAACCCAATTTATTAGTGATGAACACGTCTATTCGACCAATAATTGTTAACTCATTACTACCTAAAGGAATTGCGAATCAATAAGTTATTGGCAGGGCACAGATATTATTACGTTATTAGTCATCATTTAGGGTTTCGCTCCAGGAAAATGGAGACAAATATTTGGAGGATGCCTCCGGATGATAACAACGGACGTATATGTGACGTCAATCCTCACGTCCGACTGATAACATTTATGACGGTGAATAGATCGAGTGGAATACCTGAAACAAGAATCGACTGAAAAAAGACGCGCTAAAATGAAGCAATAAAACGGAGATCAAGGACACCGAATAAAATAAAGACATTGAATCACGTGACGCTCAAAATCACAGTTTTTCTCGATGTTCGCCCAGTCGATCGAGTTTAAAGCATCTGCCACAATCACCCAAAATAAGGATTCATCTGAAAATGTTCCTCTGCTCCGAATTCATTGGCATCTTGATGGATTAAATCCTCCGGGATCCTACCTAAATTGATTTAAATATCTGAGTGCCGAAAACCTGCAGTTTTGAATGCTTACATGAAGGTTTGATTTTGAGAACATGCCAGAGTTTAATTCTCTGTAATTCTCTGGCTCTGACGGGGTCAGCGAACCCGTCGTCAATCAAGTTGCAAATTGTGCGAAGAAGTACAAGAAAGTTGTTTTTTAAGTGTTAGTTAAATAAAAAGCACTACAGTTTTCATTAATACTTTTATATGTCCAACCGAAATTTTTAAAACGTATCATAGAATTTAATATACCAATAAAAATTTCTCATAGTTTTATTTTAAACGAATTTTTAAGATTGGGTAAATAATTCAGGCGATTTCTTGTGGAAAATCCATGTTTAATACAAACAAAAACTGATCACGTTCGTAGAAAAAAAAATCTAAACGAAGTGTATGTAATTGAATTACCAATGAGTTTTAACCGACGCTTTTAAACGTTATCTTTTCTGTCATTTTTTTTCTCTCTAAGTTTTCAGTCTCTAAATGAGCAATTACATCCTTCGTTTCTGAATGTTTTGGAGAACTTCAGGACTGATTCCCCGCACTTCCACCGGATAGGCTTTAAACCATACGATTCTTCGCAATGCAACAGATTTAGTTAAATCACGCGCATTGCAATGCATAGTCCTGTACTTTCGATCATGTTTTTCATCTAAAGAATTAAAATAAGCGCTCCTTATTCCTTTCGAGTAGCAACATTAAAGGTTCATCGTGAAGCAAAACGAAAGATGGCGTCCATGCGCAACGAGAAAAGAAACGGACAAATGCCAGTGGAGATCAGTTTCTCGTTCGGGATTTTCCAAATGGAAAGAGAGCGAACGTGCCCTCGCCTCACGTCTTATTGCGATAGTCACTTATGGGATTGTTTCTCATCCAACCACTCAGTCCCAAGCGGGAGTCGAACCAACGTGGTCAGCCAAATCCATTTTACGGCTTCTTTGAAAGCACTGGGAAATTATATTAATACGGTGAAATCATCCACAACCTTAAAAAATATAATAATTCATTTGATCTCCGAGAAAGGATGATTTTGTCGAGAAGGAAATGACGCCGACGGATATTACAATAGGAAGATCACAAGACTTAGAACACAATATTCGACAAGAATACAGATTTCGATTTCAAGAGGGGCTCCCGGATAGCCAAGTGGGCAACGCGTTCGACTACGGTGAAAGCGGTCCCGGGTTCGATTCCCGGTGGGGGGCCTACGTGCGAAATGACCTTAGCTGTCGAAGCACTTTTAACAATACTACTACTACTCGATTTCAAGAATGATAGATGAATAGCAAAAACTACAGTAACTATCGACCAATAGATAAAGTAAATAGATAGATAGACCCTATGCTGGCGAGATTAGCACATGTTACACCTAATAGCCCATATCGTCTTAATATTTACAGCACTTAATGAAAACAAGAAAATAGATGGGTGTGATGTCTCTGCACCTTAATTAAGGATGAGAGAAAAAACACAAGGAGAGGGAAAACTCCCACGGATAGAAGGTTAAGTGAGAGTCAACAACAACAGCCAAAAATAAAAAAAATGAAAACAGAAAGAACGAAAGAGATTATAAAATATTTAGTGTACAAATAAAAATACGAAAACACAAAAATATAAGTTAGAGCAGAGGTGGGGAACCTGCAGCCATTTTTGGCCTGTTTGTATTTACTTTGAACAAAAGATCGATTTAAATTTATTTTATTTCCCAATCTCGCTGATGACGTAAAGTAGTATTTCATATACTGTCTCAATCTGCGAATGATTTTTTTTCTATTTGGATTTTTTTTCAATTCGAATGTTTTACTATCTGAAAGTAAGCAATTCCAAAGCGGCCTGTGGTTTCATCTGCTGCCCTCCAAAGGAAAAAGGTTCTCCACCCCTGAGTTGCATGAGAAAAAGGAACAAAATAGCACATGACTCCAGATTACAATACACGCGAGCATGAGTCACGTTGAATATTAAGAATATGTTCGAAATCGAAAATTTCTTTACAGAGTTAATACAATTTATAAAGGGCAATATCGAAGGAATTTTAAAGGAAGATACATCACAGATTCATAAAAAATGCATCAAAATCTAATGCAAACACGGCGAATTATTTTTTATTACTTTTAGGAAAAATACTTTGAAATGCATTAGTTTCGAATCTGCTAGCACTGAAAGGAAATCAAATATCAAATCAGATATTTTACATGTTAATAATAAATTAATAAGAGTGTTTTAAAATTAAGTACAGCGACATATAATCACTCAAGATAACTGTAAGGAAGTCCTTTAACAGATTAAGGATACTTTCTCCGAAAATATCAAGTACATATATTGAGAAAATTTCATAAAAGTTAATTTTCTACAGAGGAAACGACAAAGTAGTAAATAGTCACCGTCCGATGCCTGATAAAGTCCGAGGACAAAGTATCCATGAACGGCAAGTCTGAATGTTTTGGCAACGTATCTCAATCGGTTAGAGAAGCCTCCCGGCGTATAGAAGATGCTGGTTCGAGTCCCTGTCAGACTTTTTTCTACTGGCGACATGTACTTTGAATTAACTTTCAAGAGGAGAACACCGTCATCTTAAAGGCATTGACAATTACTACCAAGTCTGCGTTGTCATCATAAGAGTACTTTAACAACTTTGTCTCAGAAAACACACGACATTTACGCTCATTCAGAATTCAGATTTACGGAACAGCATTAGGAAGAATGCATGCGCCTGATTAATTGGCGTAATTCGGTCGAGGACATGATGTTTACATCGCCAAGCTGAGGTAAATGGACGAATGTTGAGGTATTTCTCTCCAAATAACATAATTTGAGAAAGTTTTCTGCTGAGCACTGTTAGGATTTCAATTCCAGACTTACCGTGAAAGACTCGGTGGTGAAGAAATCATGCAACGAAAAATTCCCAGCATTGTGTTCACACTCACCTGCGAAAAAGAACATATCACGCATTAAGAGGGGTGGAATTTCCACAAAACTACCGCACGTAACGCTAAGACTGACACACGCAAAGACACACAAAATACTGATTCAAGGATACATCTTGATGTTTGTTCGAAATCTAGGCCATCTGGTGACTACAGAGAAAGAAAAATGGATTATTGAAGTAAAGAGAAGATTTAAAGTAGGCTGGAGTGCCTTTAGAAGGAATGCACATATTCTAAAGTGGAGAATACCAATGGTCTTGAAGAGGAAGGTCTTCAGCCAATGTAATCTACCAGTGTGGACACATGGAAGTGAAACACTTGTAACCCAGCGACTCCGGACAGTGCAAAGAAGCAGGGAACGGTGAATGCATGGAATCACAAGAAGAGACAGGAAACGCAACACCTGGGTTAGGAAGATGACAAGAGTGACATACGTCATAGAAGAGGTAAGATCACTGAAATGGATGTGGGCAGGCCATGTTGTGAGAAGAAACGACAACCGATGGACATCAGCAGTTCTGAACTGGACACCAAGAGATGTGAGAGACGAAGAAGAAAACCAAAGGATAGATGGAACAGAGATATCATCAAGTGCCTACTAGGTAGTTGATGATGTCTCATCAACACTTGATGATGTCATCAGACTCGTTGATGGCATCATCAAGTGCCTACTAGGTAGGCGATGACGTCTCTGTAACATGGCAACGAGAAGTTCAAGATAAGGAGAATTGAACCCGATGTCGGATGAAAATGGCCGATTATGATACAGTGCACCGTCTATTCTTGCGTCTGAGATGGTTTTTTATGCGTTTTTACAGGTTCAAAAAATCTGGTGCGTGCTATACTGAAAGTATCGTAAAACAGGTATCGCTGAGATAGGTTACTTTAGCTAAAACTTTTTAAGTTATCATTCAGGGATACCAGTTAACATTCTTGTCGTAATCAATCATTAACGATATCCTAGTTCTTCTTCACTTTGTTGATAGATTACGGTAAATAACGAGCACGCATCTTAGGACACATTGTTTTATCGAAAGTTTATTAAGTGAGAGAGAGAATCCTGCGTCATTGCCACTTACCGATAACACCTGTACATATTTGGTGTAAGCGAAGATTCCGCAAAGATAACAACAAAATCGCGCTGTTATTTTTTCCTCGTTCATGATTTCCATAACTTTAATGAGTCTTAGCTACGTCATCCTTTAATTAACATACATAAGAATACACAATATAAATAAGATTCTACCCGCAATAAACACATATTAATTCGTGGAAATATAGCGGAGTTATAGCCATTCATTTTAATAGTTTCCTAGCACATTTCGTAACATAAACATTTTATGCTAGCCTCCTGTTTTCTCCGACGAACTGAAATATGGCGACCGACAATTACAGAATGGATGGTCGCGCACTGAAGGTAAACAGACTATAGAATTTAATAAACAACGGAGAAAATAACTGAATTCGAATGACAGTTTCAGAATCGGTGGACATTTAAAGGCATTCGCTGCTTGGAATGTAACGAGGAAGATTATTCATTCGAAGAGGAAATAAGCAAAGAACCGGATATTCGATAAATAATAATTTAATTCGCAAGAAAATTTGAAGTAGAATTTGAGGAGGAATTTTCGTAAGCATATATAGTAGATCAGGAAGTGGAGTTATGAGGAAGGAAAACCACTAACTTCCTCACCATTTAAATTAGACCAAAATAGAGCTGAAAAGTCGATTGCATTTTTCCAAGAAGCCAAGGCTTCCTCTTGTATTTTTCGTTTTATTTTGCTAATTTGGAATTTTATGTGTCGATGACGTCAGAGACCAGCCGTTCAAATGGACGTCTGCAGTGGAAATATTCAGAGATTTTCATCAAAATTGATTGAGAACAACTAAAAATATGATAATAAATGAGCAATTCTTCAGAAAATTTGAACAATTAAACGAAACTGAATGGTTTTGCACAGATATTCTCGAATTGCAGTGGTTAGGTATGAATGTCATTGATTTTTTATTAATTTGAACAGTGCGAATAAATCGATTAAGTTCGGTGTATCGTAACGCATCGGTGTTGGCTTCGTCGGCCTTATGGCAGTTCATATCTGTTTATCAAAGCCAATCCATCTCAGCGTAAGGAAATCAGATGCACATTCCATCTATTCTACTCTATATTATGTCTGTACATAGATAACATTTCTCATACGTCGAAAGAGTATTCTATTCAATTCCTTCTTTATCTGATTTCAGGGAAATTTATGCAACTCGACTCCGATATTTTGGAAATTAGAACAGTAAGAATAGGTATTTACTAAAAATAATAAAAAGCCATTATAATAATCACCATCAATATTTATATCTTCGCTCTCTGAGGTCATAAGAAATAATTGGAGAAACTAACTGAAAAATAATTCATTGCATTTCCCGATGATATAAAAGTATGAAATAATTCAATACCGTACTTCGTATTTTCCACAGAAGTACGATATTGAATTATTTAAGATGGCGTTCCACAATTACATTAGGCCAGAAAACCTCGAGTTTAAAAGTATTAATTTATAGGATTCTTAGGAAGGCCTGATTGCAACTTTTATTAAAATTAAAACTTCTGGGTTTAACACCCGACCCTGGCTAAGCTGCTGCTAATTGAATAATAAAAATTGTCGTTTCTTTCGCAAAAGTACCCTGGGTTCGACTCCAAACGACTCGAAAATACACAAAGTCGTTCGTATCGATCGCAATCTTCGATTTATTAACAAAATTAAAATGACATAATGGTCATACGTACTCGAAATATGTATCAAATGAAGGAAAATTGAAGAAAGATTTTTATTTTTATTAAAGGATTTTTGTTTTTGATTCGAAATAGCAGAAATGTTGATAAGATGGAGGATTTTGTCGAATATTGTGTTAATAAACAACCCGTTCCCTTGACGACGACGATAAGAGTCTACTGGGAAATTAATTCCATTTGAAAGTCCATATAATGAGGATAAGAGTATTTTTGAAGAGGAGGCGATTTGCAGTTGTTGTCACGATGAGCAGAGGCAAGCTTCGATCACAGAATAGTGACTCTTATCGGCTCTTATATGTCACAATGTCACGATCAAGGAACTGATAAACGTCGAGATAATTGTCAGTTCTGGAGGGGAAAGACTTTGTGAGCCGAAAAAGTTTTCAATTCGAGTCTCACACGTTACGAAATGTTTGATAAAATTTTGTGAAAAGTAAGGATAAAGAACACTTTAATCTTTATAGCAATATTATAGAGAAATAATTGTCCTACGAAATTGAGATAAGTATCAAATGAAGGAAAATTGAACAAAGATTAAAATTTAGATAAAGGATTTTGTTTTTGTTGTAATTTGATTTCACAATATAGTAGTAAAGGTATAACTGTTCTTTTTCTTTATAAGGGAGATGCACCACAAAGTCGAGGCCGAATTAGTAAATAAGGCAAAATTTTATTAACTTTTCTTTTAGTTATTCCGTTTAATTTTTTGATTCAAATTCCATCGATTTCTATAAAACATCACAGAACGAATACATTGTGACTTTTATTATTATAGGTTTAATAACCAATTTAGAATAATTTCCATTAATATGAAGGAGCAGTTCACAGAGGCCAATTGCATACCTTGTACGTCCAAAATGGGGGTGACTCGTGAAAGATATTTTGAGTACTACCATCGAATACCAAATTTAACAAAATCTGAAAATTTGTCGCCAACTTTGTTTTGGTCCGAAGTCAAGGAACCTGCTTCTCTACCTGGGCTTCTTTAACAACTAATTTGTCCAAAGCCGGCCATTAGTTGACAAATTTGAGAGCCTTTTCCTTTGGTTTTCACAAATGCATATACGATTGTGCGTAATATTGATTTTAAAGTGGGATTACATGGCCCATTCCCTCATTAAAACTATTTCTTGGATTACCAAGAAAGAGTACTTGCGTGAACTAAGTCGTTGCAGCCAAAAGATGAGAGGGAACTATAGCCGACGCGTTAATTTTTTTAATTGAGAGCGTATATAATACAAAAAAATCAAGGATAAGAAGCGAAATAAGTNCATACGATAGAAATCCCTATCTTCTATAGATGTAGCGAATTTCAACCTTCTATCTGACCGGTCCCGAATCCCTGGCCGGAGGAATCCCGTAATTCGATTGGTCCTAGGATCGAACATGGGCCTTTAGGGCAAGAAGCTTTACGGCATGCGATATACAATGATCTATTCTAACAACACCGTCAATTGCAAGTTTCTATCTTAACGGAAAATACCCTAAATGAAATCATGAACTTCAGACATACGAACTACCCTAGCATCGAACTAAGGACCCCCAGGGTAAAAACCTTTAAGTGAACTATGGAGGTGTTTGATCTCTATCGATGACGTGAATTTCAACGTTCTAGTTTACCTAGAAATACCTTAAATGATTTCTTGAATCTTTTGCATTAAGAATTTACCTAGCATCAAACCTGGGGCCATTAGGGATAAAGCTCTTGCGGTAAACGGAAGATAAAAACATTTTCTAACGATTCCGTAAATTTCAACGTTATATCCTTATGCTAAATGCGCTAAACGAATTTTTGAAAATGCGCTCAATGCATTTAAATGGGAAAAGTACCGTAATTCATTTCAAAAAGTGCACCCAATTAAAAAAGCGCAACGGAACCCTGCCGTCGGCTGCTTTAGGAAAAAAATGTCAATCTGTTTACGTCAAAAGGAAACGCTTTTTCACTCATCCCATAGGTTTGAAAGGGACGTTATCTCTGGGAAACCGAGATAAATGTGCGGACCAGATCTGTAATCTGCTTCAGATAAGCAATTAAATACCTTTAATTTCCCTGGTCCCAGGGAATTAAGTCCTTTGAAATTTTACATCGACCTAGCGTCGAACCTACGATCATTTTGGGAGCGGTCTTTTCAGTACGCGGAAGAGAATCACTTACTGCACTTGCAGTTAAAATTTCAATTCCCTAGCTTTAGGGGAAGTACCGGAACAAAATTTCCGAAAATTTTAAGAAAAACCGATTAATGCATTCTTATGGGAAAATAGCCGTTTTTGGGGCCTCCTAGAATCGAACCCATGATGCCTAGGATGGATGTCCGCTTTTTTCCATAGTGTCCAAACCCAGGGCTTTACGGAAAAAAAAACGCCGGCTATGTGAGGCTATTCCTTCCGCCTCATCTTAATATCCTATATGTATATATATCTATATCCGGAGAAGCGTCTATATAAAGAGAGGTTCATGGTAGCCAGGCGGGGTTTTTACCGTTATAAAATTACAGGTAGATTTTGGAAGGGTTCGTCTCGAAATTCGGACCCTTCGCTCAACCTTAGTGACCATACCCTCTCAGCAGGAAGTGCCCGGGTTAAGACTGACCGCGTGTAATACGATTTGAAAAGTTATAAACAATTTAAATCGGCAAATAATTGTTATCTCCNAAGAACACTTTAATCTTTATAGCAATATTATAGAGAAATAATTGTCCTACGAAATTGAGATAAGTATCAAATGAAGGAAAATTGAACAAAGATTAAAATTTAGATAAAGGATTTTGTTTTTGTTGTAATTTGATTTCACAATATAGTAGTAAAGGTATAACTGTTCTTTTTCTTTATAAGGGAGATGCACCACAAAGTCGAGGCCGAATTAGTAAATAAGGCAAAATTTTATTAACTTTTCTTTTAGTTATTCCGTTTAATTTTTTGATTCAAATTCCATCGATTTCTATAAAACATCACAGAACGAATACATTGTGACTTTTATTATTATAGGTTTAATAACCAATTTAGAATAATTTCCATTAATATGAAGGAGCAGTTCACAGAGGCCAATTGCATACCTTGTACGTCCAAAATGGGGGTGACTCGTGAAAGATATTTTGAGTACTACCATCGAATACCAAATTTAACAAAATCTGAAAATTTGTCGCCAACTTTGTTTTGGTCCGAAGTCAAGGAACCTGCTTCTCTACCTGGGCTTCTTTAACAACTAATTTGTCCAAAGCCGGCCATTAGTTGACAAATTTGAGAGCCTTTTCCTTTGGTTTTCACAAATGCATATACGATTGTGCGTAATATTGATTTTAAAGTGGGATTACATGGCCCATTCCCTCATTAAAACTATTTCTTGGATTACCAAGAAAGAGTACTTGCGTGAACTAAGTCGTTGCAGCCAAAAGATGAGAGGGAACTATAGCCGACGCGTTAATTTTTTTAATTGAGAGCGTATATAATACAAAAAAATCAAGGATAAGAAGCGAAATAAGTCACATCGCTCCTTTAATGGCAATCAAATGAGTGCTTCCGTTAAATGGCGCTCTGTGTGGGAGGCGACCTTCTTACGCAACCGCTGTGAAACATTCTCTTTATGATTTCTGAATATGAAAATTTGCGTTGAGTGTTGGAGGTCATGGGGAGGGGCATTTTCCATTCCTCATTTCCTATTGTCGTTGGGAATAGCCTTTCTCCGCACCTTCTTGCCCCATATCCTATCTTTGTTCTCTATCAGAGTTCTCAAATCTTGTTTTGTAATAATACTACTTGTAAAAGAATTTTCCTAACTATATACATAATGGAAAAGATAATATATTTATATAATGCGATCTTTAATTAATTTTATAAGTGAGAAAAAACGAGGTCAGTCAGAAAGTATAGATTCACAACTATACATTCTACAAAAATTAAATTTACACATATGAAAGAATAATGTTTTATCTGCTAAATATTTCTCACATAATATCTTTCTCCTTCGGTCAATATCAGTCCTCGCTCTGGTTATAGAGACAGGTTCTCATTTTCAACTGCCTTCTGATTCACATACCCAGCAACCAACTGTACTCCTGTCGACTACGGCAGTTCCATAGACTTTAAACATATGTTTGTGAATATTCCCTACCGGATATATACCGAATATTTCTTTCTCTACGCACAGAAATTCAATCGCAGTACATTGTCTGTAATGTTTATCACTGTCAGACTCCATTTTATAATCTTCCTACTGTTATGCTATCTGCAGGAGAAAACTGAAACTATGTATACTTGCATGCGGAAAACGTATAAAATTCGAACTTACAATTTCGAATTATTAGCATTGGTTTTGGCTGAAAAATAAATGTGCGGCATTACTTTTTGACCAACCTTCGTGCATATTTTATTTGATAATTCGGTTAAATGATTCGATTTCTTATGGAAAACAACTCTTTAGATAATGATGGCAATCCTGGAGCAACAAATGAACTAAGTTGGAACTGACCGAAAGTACCGTTGGACAGAGCATCCAACTGCCACAGGAATTATAGCACTTTAACAAAAAAAAAATCGATTTTCGTTACGGTCCTCAATTCGTCCTCACGTCGCGGATGATTCACTCATCGGATAATCAGTACGTTTTGCTTAAGAGTCCCTTAAAAGCCTCTTCGATAAGGCACATTCTTTATGAAATCCCTGAGTTCAGACGACCGTTAGCAACGCCTTGTTTCCACTTGGCCGAAGATCCATGACCGCTGAAGAGGGCGGATGGAAGAGACCGTTATTCGGAGAATCAGTTCCATTCCACAGATAAGAGTGATTTCAGAAACCAATACAAATCCTAGGTGACAATGTCTCCACAATACTATTCCACATTCATTCTTTCGCACATTTCCTTTCGCTCTTTAAATCCCGAAAACTGTATTCTTAAGTATATCATACGGCACATTGCATTTATTGTGTCTTTCTCACCCTAAATACATTAATACCTTGCAAGCCACCAATTGGGGTGTGGCAGGGAGTATCAACACCGACCTACTTCTTATACTTGTCACTATCGTGGTTCGCACCCTGTAGATCGTGAAATTTTCTCCGTAGGAAAATATTTTTTCCCATATTTTTTAACTGATAAATACTATTGACCATTAAATTTCATCTTCTTACATTCCATACAATCTTAACCTTTTCAGTGTACATTTATTCCAATGTATGTTTGGTAGTTACTCTCGTATTCACTATACACGAGGTTCTTTGCTACATATGTATTGTCATTAAAATAAACTGGTTCGTTGGAATGAATATTTATGGATGTCATTACATTTACTTGGAGGTACAACTTTTTAACCAAATAATTAAATTATCAATGTATCTACGTTATTACCAAGCAATCTGCCTTTCGGCGTATGGCAGGGGGTTTAAACAACAAGCGTTCGAGTTACTTCTTCAGCTTACTGTTATCCCGCATAGTTCACTGAAATAACGAACCCTTAAAACGACTTGTCCTCGCATCCATTTCTCTTATTTTACGCTCGGATCGGCCGAAGTAGCAGAAGGGGGTCGCGTAATACCGGTTACTGAAATGCACTTTCTCCGAATTCATCTATGTATCAGAGCCTAATCTCCTTTCTTTCAAGGATTCCCAACCTGCGACTGAGAGACTTTCCGTTACTCTTGCTAATAATAAGTTACCGCTTGTATTTTCCTCATCAATTTAGCCATTCTGCTCCATGTAATTTCTCCATAACAAACGTGAAAGATTCCTTTAATTTCCATCACAGACCACTGAACTCAATTACCAAATGAACAAATAATAAAATCAAATCAGTAATTTAACTATTTACAGTACCAAATAAAAAATATTTAATTTTCGTCAAGGTGGCAGGACCGTAAAGTGGATTTAATCAGTTAAATAAAAGTGAGCGATACTTGGTGGAATGGGAAAGTACGATATTTTATAGTAGAAGTGATTTAAAATACATCAAGTGCTGGGAAAACCCATTCTCTTGGTGGCTGTTAATCACCGTTTTACGGTTTCCGTCGGTAGTTTAGGTAAGCAACAGATTCCGTAATCACCGGCATTACTACTCTAAGGAGCCACAGCCGATGACATAAACACCATTGCGTTGAATAAAGGGATTTCCAGGGATTAATAAATGAGAAAAACAATAATATGTTAAATAAATTGAAAGAAGACGAGACGTTGTCGGCTAAAGTATCAACGAAACTCCGATTTAGATTTAGAGACGATTTTTCATCTTAAAAAATTCGCAGCAAATTAAAATTCCGGGAAACCAAAATCAATATTGTTCTGCGGCGGTATTTGCAGTAATTCGCATCGCTCGAGAGATGGCTCATTTGAAGCGTCGCTCATATTTTCTTATTTTGACAAAAAATAAATTCTTCTTGCAATCCAATTTGCTTCAGTCGCCTTTTGATACAGCGTACTGCATCTTACATTTACTTTTGTCTTTGATTATTTGATTGGGCGGTGGCACATACTCTGCTCACTCCTCATCGAATGCGTTGCTTTCCATTGGTCGTTGTGCTTCACGTATGAGGACATCCTGGCTCAGTGACGGAACCTACCGCACTCCTCATTTTGCCTGCGCCACCCTCTTTAAGCCCTCTACGCCCCATACCGTCCAAAGCTTTAGGTTGCTAACGTCGGAAGGCTTGAGGTACAAATCAGCCTTCTGGCTGAACACTTGATGCTCCAGGATGAGCATAGAGATAGATGGATAGCATATAGCATAGCATAGATACAATGTACGAAGAAAGAACTCGAAGATGCCTTATCTCGGCCATCGGATAAAATAGGATTTGCTGAAGTCATTTCGAAAAATAGCATTACTAAATCACGTCCTCCGTCGATATCTCGGCTGACGATCGTCTACGTTTTCGGGATCGAAGAATATTGCTCAAATACGCGATATGAAAAAACTCTGAGATAAGGAAATGTTCGGGAGGAGAACGTCGAATGAGGTTGAATTTCCGTTCGAAAGGAAATGGGTGTGGAAGAAACAAAAGAAGGAGGGTCGTTGTAGCATGAACTCCGCCCGTTGACATCCCGGAAACCACGGTTGCTGCTTTCGAAGGAAAAAAGAGAATTTAAAGGGCATAAGTATCAAAGTTCCGAGATTTCATTTAAATGAGAATGGATATAACAAGACTTAATGTAAGAACGGGATTGGGACTTTTCGTCGGTCTTGCGCTAAACCTTTGTCATTACAGATTTTAAGAAAGAGCTTTGGATGAATTAAAAAAAGATAAAGTGGTAACTATTTTGTGGGTTGAGATAAACCTAATTCTATGCTTAAGAAATAACAAGAAACCTGCAGGGAAATACCCAAGAGAAGGGAGGCCTGCAGGTCGTAGCTAAAATTTTACAGATGAGAGCACTAGTTGGTTATTAATCGCCATAAACGAGCACTGAGAACATCCTTAACATTGAAGTGAATAGAGCAAAGACGAATGAGGACAGAACACGAAGAGGAAAGCGAACAAAGTTGAGAACACAGAACAATTTGAAAACGTAAAACTGTTCCGGAAAAAGCCGAAAGAAAGCACCGATAAATAACCAAAAAATAGATGAAGAAAGTAACACAAATAAAACTATTGCGGAGAAATAAATGCCAAAGGAATGTCTAAATAAGTGGTCGAAACTGTCTGCGTTACTTATGAATACTGGAGAAGACGTTTAAGTTTTTTAAAGTCTGTTTTAAAAATACAAGCATGTTATTTTGTAAAAAAACCAGACCGTTAGTAGTAGACTTCTAAAACTATACCTCCGTGGACTATAAACGAAACGGGCAAAGCGCAGAAATGAACGCAGAATCGTGTACAAGTAATAAATCGCCGAACAGTGAAGATTTACAGCATTTCCCGATTTCAGACATTATATAATACACAAAACAAATAGAAATAATTTTTTTAGAAATAAAGTGAAAAGTACACTATGAAATATAAATGATTAAGTTAGAAGATATGTCGGTATAAAAAAGCAGAAAGAAAGATAACATAAAGGAAGTTAAGGGGTCCATTAGTAGTTGCCAGCTTTAGAAAATATAACTAAGGCAAATGAATTTGCGACCATTACGGTGAAAATAATGGTGAAATGCAGAGAGGAGATATAAAAAAAATGAATAGCGTAAGGCGAAATAGGACCAAATGGAATTTCACTTCGGAATTGAAGAGAGAAAAGTCACGACGCAAATGAGGAGTGGGGCGAGCGACAGCCATCTGTCATTTAATCAGAAGTGATATTCTGGATCAGCAGGTGGTTGGGGCGAATGAAGTGTCTCATTCGCAGTTTTATGAATTCCATCTCTCAACGAATCATTGCCCCCTTCATTTGAACGTTTTAGATTTAAGAATCGAGTTCCTCACAATGAAGACGAAAAAATGCTGGTTTATCGACAAGTTTGATTAGTACTTATGGATAATTTAGACGCATTTTGTTGTGATTTTGGGGTTGGACAAGGGGGGGATTGAATTATTTTTCAATAACGCAGTTGAGTACGGGTCTCTTACATTACGTATCCCTTTTTTAATAATATTTAATTGTACCTTCGAATAAATATTTTAATTCGCTGCGTTTACATCTAAAATCAAATGTTTGTAAATTTATCAAAATACTGAATCGTTTAAACACGATTTTTTCTCAACTGGAGCAGTTTGGGGGCCATGAGAGTTATACCTGAATTCATAAGACTTCTGAATGAATTACAAAAAATACATTTAATTTTAAATCCGGCAGGTGGTGCGTGTCAGGGGGTGTAATAACACCGATAATCCTATCACAGCCTAATCTTCTTTAATTTTACGCGGGAAAAGGACCAGAAGTAACTATCCGTCCTGGAAATCACTTCCCTGAATCTCTTCTTAGTTCTCTCTCTCACGACGCTGATATCCGAAATAACAATATCAGCTGTCTCGTCAATGAGATCTGTGGTATTAAACTTTTCGGAAAGCTTACGTCGGTAATCGAGTCTTCTATCCATGAGCGAAGGCCATCCGCGGGATGGATTGCCGAAACACTGCTGTCGAATCTAAAATCTCCCTTGAAAAACCGTTCAACGTTGAACCATCCCAAGATCGAAGACTAATCCTACTTCACGAGGATCCCAAATTGCATAGCAATACTCGAATATTCAAAAATATACTTCAACGGTAAAATAATACTTTCTAAATCTAAACAATCATCATAAACGACATTGAGAGTCGAACCCTGCACTACAGTTATTACAAATAAACATCAGATATAAATTATACACGAACCGATATATATACATACATATATATATATATATATATATATATATACACATATATATCACACACACACACACACACACA
>KZ308726.1:350019-365309 GCA_000376725.2 Ladona fulva
AAAAGACGCACGTGGATCTCTCTGAACGAGTGATACGACGGAGATAACAATTATTTGCCGATTTAAATTGTTTATAACTTTTCAAATCGTATTACACGCGGTCAGTCTTAACCCGGGCACTTCCTGCTGAGAGGGTATGGTCACTAAGGTTGAGCGAAGGGTCCGAATTTCGAGACGAACCCTTCCAAAATCTACCTGGAATTTTATAACGGTAAAAACCCCGCCTGGCTACCATGAACCTAAAGAGATATATACACACATACGCACACGCACACACCTTCATACCAACTAGAATTGAACACCGTGGACATCATAGGTTAATCAACCTCATAACCTGCTTTAGTCTATGCATTCAAACAGAATTAATATAGATTAATTATGTCAATGTAAAAGGTATTTTTTCGAATATGATGCACATGATTAATTCCTTTAAATCTTTCGTCCCTTATTTCCAATGTAAATCAACTTTCGAATCTAACAATGGGATATTCAGAATAACTTAAAGCGCAGTCGATGCCGCAACTGATGTGGTAGGAACACGTGAACCGTGAATCCCCTTAAATTAAGACTCACAAAAGACAATGTCAACGACGACAAGGGTCAGGC
The DNA here is from genome assembly GCA_000376725.2 of Ladona fulva. Lineage (NCBI taxonomy): Eukaryota > Metazoa > Arthropoda > Insecta > Odonata > Libellulidae > Ladona > Ladona fulva. The sequence goes on from KZ308726.1 coordinate 350,626, forward strand.
AACGTGAACGAAGACGTACCTGGAAAACGAAAGAAGAATAGGTTTTAGATAAAACAAGAAAACATAAACTACAGAATTACGCAGATATATTTAGTACTTATGGAACTCAAATTCTCATTTGCTTTTTTGCTCAAACAATCACTCTGAAACAATAATATTAGTAATTATTTAGTAAGTAATTGATTTGATAGTTTAAATAGATAATTTTTAAAACGAATTGAAATTTAAGGGAAATTTATTGTAAAAAACGATTCGCTAACTTCTCGATAATAGCGATGCATGACGATATCGTTATATTTTCGTTTTAACATTTTATTTTAAAATATTTATGGACTCAACGCATATAAATTCTTAACCAGTTTATTTCCCATTCTTCAGCAAAGGAAATATTCGTAAAGAATTGAATTGAAACGCTGAAGTAAATGAAAAGGATTTCACCGAAAATAAGGGTTTCTAACTAATGTTCTAACGTACGATAACGTCGACCTAGTTTAGCAATACTGGGTTCGAATCTTGGCCACGGCATGGTTCTTGGCGAGCTTGGCTCAATAGGTTAATTGTAAGAATGGTCTCTTACGACTAATATTTGCCCAATAAATCCTTAGCTATTTTTATTATTTAGATTAGAGAAAAAGAAAATTTCGCATTCCACATAACCGCAAGTAACGATTCGCGGAAAATGGAGAAAAGATGTGAGGAATATACATTTCCTGAACGCAAATATGAAGCAAAGGGAGCGCGGGAATGATTCCCAAATAAAACTCATCAAATTCTCAAACTGAAGAGTGGCATCCGTGTGTTCCTCAGACCGGAAATTATCGAATCTGGTGTGCGGCTGTCGGGGGCTGATGAGGGGGGCTGTGAGGGAGATGGTGAGGGGGCTGTAGACCCACGAGATAGAAAGTCACGTCTGAATGATCACGCTAAACAAATCACGACCTTGGATCGATCCAGTCCATTGATCTTGGAAACAAAGGTGGAATATGAGATCAGTAGAAAATTACGCGCACATTTCTATGAGTAACGTAACTTTGACAATTTTAGGGACTTGAAAATTTATACACAACAAGTATTTCTGCATTTAGTGCTAAATTTGACGTGATTGAATTTCAGTCTGACACACTTGTAACAATTAACGAGGAAAAATACGAGCGCCGAGTACGTGCATGCAAATACTCAAAATGTAGCGAATGTTAGTTTTACGGTTGATCAATGTATTAAATACAATTAGTCGGAGTCAAAGTTATTCGAAGGAAAGTATGTACGTCATTTTCCGACAGTAGGAACAAACTTCAGGATTAAGTGAAAGTACCTCTTTATCTGCCGAAAATAATAAACTAGACATCGAACGTAAAAAGAGTAAAAATCCTACAATGAGTTGCGAGATCATTATATTATAACGTAAATATAAACAGAAGTGTAAAATATGATGACATGACTGGGACTCGAAGCCAAGTCTTTCCCGGAAAGGTATTCCAAACGCTGAACTACAACGCCGATTTAAATCAACCCTCTTCAAGGATTTACTTAACAGGCAAAGTCTACCTAGGAAGTCTCTGAAACAGCATGGAGAACTGATCTGGTGACATAGCTCAATGGATAAAGCAACCAAATGGGAGACCCAGGTTCGTGTCCCGGTTCCGTCAGACTTTTTTCATGTCCATTTCTCCTTGGATATCTTTTATGTTCTTTAGCTCTAATGGCAAAATTGCACCGAGTCTGCCCGAAATATACGACGTCACAATCTTTACAGTTTAGCCTGTAAATTCTGGATTCCTTCATGGGATGATATCTGTCTTTACCACTGCAAAATATTTAATATTAAACCATGATTTAAATGAGGGTCTCAAATCTGCCTTATATTATTGCAATCCTTGCTTGCTATTTTCAATTACGAACTAAGTCAACTCGAATAGTGAATGCATCTAATAGAATCTCTTTCTTATGAAAAATTCGTCATTCGAACGAAGCTGCCCTCGATGGTTGTGAAAAATCCACTTTCCTTCCTCTTGCAGTTGCCACCGGTGGATGTCTTCCATCCACGTGATGCAAATGTAACGGCACAATGCATTCCGTTGTTCTTCCTCTGTCTGCGTTGCTCTCCTTATCGCTCTCTCTCTCTCTCTTTACTATCCAAAACTCAAGGACTCTTTTCGCTTTTCCATTTCTCTGTCGTAGTTTTTAGTACGAAATGTTCTTTACGCACTGCCTACGTCAACCAAAAGAGATATGAGGGCTACAGAGATATGAGGGCTACCTATTTAATAGGTTGGTTTGATCGTGCTGTCCTATCAACCAAAAGCTTTCTATTTTTCGTAAGCATTCTGTCAACCGAAAGCTCAGTCTAGTCTTCGGTACCAATTTTTAGTAGAGATGCCAGTGTTTCCACCAAATTATTCTTACTTTGGTCTTTCTTTCTTCTTTACTTAATTAGGGAAGATTTGGCTTTGCTGTGAAATAGAATTGATATAGAAACTATAACCATTGGTGATTATTCTAACCCCAGAAGTTTCAGAATGACATTTGCAGAACATATCATCCTAATTTTTAAATTACTAAAGGAAAGACAGGAAAACGGGTAAGGGTGACTTTGTGCAAGATGGTGCGCACCCAGGAAAAATCCCAAGGAAGAATGGAGTTGAAAAAAGTCTGACGGGACCGGGAATCGAACGAAGCCAAGGCCGCGAACGATGCCACCATGTGGACGAACTCGCAACGTCCTTGCACACAGTTACCCGAATGGCCGGGATAGCTCAACGGACAGAGCACCCGATCGGCAATTGGGAGACCCGGGTTCGATTCCCGGTCCCGTCAGACTTTTTTCAAGTCCATTCTTCCTTGGGATTACTAAAGGAAATTGTGTTATATTATTACTTTTCGCGATTTCTCGTGTTCTTCCCAAATTAACATTCGAAGAAGACAAAGGATAATTCTGCTCTGATACGTGTTGTATTCGGTTGTTACTCTTGTATTTTAAATATTTTTCCCTTTCTTATTTTGCTTTGTTAATTCCTTCCATGTACATAATAATGTATCTCCTAATAATATGATGCTAAAAACCTTCTTGGGTAATTAAGTATATTAAATAGTATAATGTAATTTTATATTTTATTTACCTTTACTGTGCTATTTCTCACTCTGCACTGCATTTAAATTTCATTTATGTTAACTTTAAATGACAAAGAATAATTACGTTCTGATATTTGATGCATACGACTATAGCTGTTGTAATTTTTACTATCCTTTACGTAATCTATCTTTCTCTTACTTTAATTTTTTCCTTCTACTTTCGCAGGTTTTTCACACTCTGCCCTCCTCTTTGTGGGTCTTTTTCCGCAGTGGAAGCATTTTTTCTGTTATAAAAGAAATCAGTTGTTTTCCTCCGCAAAACCAATTCTGTATTTCCCTCCTTTATTTCGATTTCCACTGAGCTTCTTAAAATTATATATATTGTGGTTTAAAATCTTATAGTGCTATATATATATATCCATATTTGTATAAAATTCTGAGAAGGGTTCAATGGAAGAAGGGACTATCTAGTCCCGCCTTGGCCCAAAAAAAGTCGTCTGTACCCCCTCGTAAAAGCTTTCTGCGATGCAACTGGAACAACACGAATTCACTCCGAAAATGCTGCCGTCTTGGGAATTATCCTGGGAGCACGCTTTATCTTGCCAAGTTATCAAAACCCTTTTCCTTGTGAACAGAAAAGATGTTTAGTGAACCGGTCCACCCATTCTCATTTTGCTAAACACTCGCTGCAATGCAACCATTCTTCGTATTCTGTACAGCATATTTTGCACTTTACCAACAGAAGCCAAAGGCCTAATTTCTTTGAATAATTTAAGATCCTTTCCTATATTAATTCAGAGAAATGTACATTAGTTAAGGAGCACCTTTTCCCTTCCCACTGCTTCAATGTATCCTACCACCCACTGACCTTTACCTACAGTCCCGCTCCCCAACCCCTTAACTTTTCCTCTCTGCCCTTCTTCCTCCCCCACCTTCTCCTTTCCCTAACTGCAAACATTTCCGCCAGCCTTCCATTGGCATAAATACGCTAACGGTTTTTCTTGTGTTACCTGATGATGGCATTCATTCGCTGAAACGTGGTCGTGTCTACAATAAAATCCCGTGGAAAAAATATAAATTCTCTTTTCTTTCAATCGGCAGATCAGTTCAAAAAATTCCCGTCGTCGGCCCAGAACAATCGGTAAAACTCTCCCACGTATGCGGGGCGATAAAAAATTTCACGAAATCAACAAGTGGGATATTAACGAATTAGAATAAAACCGAGTGGTGTTGCTGCGACGTACCGTTGCAAATGTCTGAAAACGAAAGGTTTAGCACTAAAGCTGATTCTCGACTTGCGAATCGCAACTGAATTGAAAGGAGGGAATCAACGCACGCACTTGCAAATCGTTTGCAAAGTATTAAAGCGGATGAAATATACCTCCGTAATGAACTACTAGAAAAAGATACTTATAGCTATAAATGTATTAGAATCTAAAACAACGTTATTTTCGCCGAGTGCTGTACCTTTTTTTGGCCATTACTCTATTAGTGAAGTGGACGAAGTTTCCACTTCGATTCATATTCTGCCGAATGGAGAGATTTTTAAAGCGATGCAGAAAACCTTACAGATATAATCTAAATAAAGGCAAGTTAAGGAAGTTGAAAATGTACGTAAATCAAACGAATGCACCGAATCGGAAATTCGAGGATGGCAATGCAAACGAATTTTCAGCTGAAATGAGAAATCTTAAAATCGCCACTTGTGCGATAAGGCAAGAGTAATGAGCATAAAAACAAAAGAAAAACGCGTTGGCAACTGATCCGATATAACGATGGCACGGTCGCTCTATTCCAAAATAAATTTCGACGGAAGTCTTTGATGTAATGGATATTTCCAGAGTAAATGGAAACAAATGACATCCGTTTATTAGAAGGAACAATTGAAAACATACGCTTAGACCTAATTTTTACACTTATGGGTTTAAAATTAACTTCCAAATAACCACCAAGCTCCAATATTTGGAAAATAACAAAGCATCGATTTCAACTAAATTCACGTAAATAGCCCCAATAGTGTTTTTCGAACTTCGTTCTGCTCTCCGTTCCGAGAAAATTCAAAAACAGAATCTGATTCGACGAACTAAAATTGAATAGAGTTAAGTTCTGAGTTAAAAATGCCACGAACGTTGCAAAAGCAATAAAATAATAGAACGATTTGAGAAATAAGAATTCCTATTGCCGCCTTACTCAAACCTCTTTACTTAATTTATTCCCTCTTATTAAAGAGGGTAGAATTCCCAGCTACCCATGTTCATCAGGATGCTGGGTGGACACCGATAAATGTACGCCAAGGAATCGAACCCGGGACCGCTTTTACCGAAGGTGAACTAGTTTCCTTCATTGCTATGAGTGGAGCTCAATCACAAATAGAAACTTATTTTACTCTTTATATTATGAAATGTATTTATCTAGCTGTAAACTTGCAATAGAGCTCTGGAAGAATTCTACCTTTTCCTCTATGATTTAGGAATTCCCCAATTTGCGGTGAAGTTCGTTACATGCGCGTTCATTGAACAAATTCAATGAACACTAAGATAAAGTGAATTAAAAGTACAAAAGAATTCCGAGAAAAACAGAACTAGGAGTACGTTAAAATATTCAATTATCTTGAGCAAAAACTGTTAAAAAGCATTGGAAAAGGATTACATGGTCCATTTTGAACGCGATTGTTATCATAATTCACTTAAGAAGGGAGAGGAGTGAGCTTTAACTGTTTCATTAATATCAATTAAATACCAAATATATAACATTTTATACTCGTATAAATAAAAGCAAATTTCGCTCAAAGTCGCACAGCTACTTTTTAAGTTCTAAAATATCACCGCATTGATTAGCTAGGTCGAATTTCTAATTAGTAATGTAGCTGAGGGTTTCGTCCATTATGGGAGCCTCAAGAACATTGTGCTAATAAATTATCAAAAACAGTTTTTACTTGTTTTTCGCTTTGAAAGAAAGAGATTTGTAATAAATAATAATGCTGAATAAGTCTATATAATAAGTTAATAAATATGTTGCATTGCTCGTGTCACTCCATGATGTAAAAAGTCTATCATTTTTTGTAATTTATAGAAATACTATGAATTTTAATTCAGAACTTGTTTATTTGTTCTTTAGGTAGTGAAGCGACTGCAGCTTTTATATCATTTTTTTTCACGAAAAATTCGAATTCTTCCTTATAATTCCTGGTTGCGGCCTCAATCTGATATTTGCACTAAGGGCCTGTGATCCGTCTTCAGCAACGCTAAACACAAATATAATATAATGAGCGACTTAATGAGCATTCCCAAGTAAGACCAACACCGAGTCAGAGGTTTCATGCCCACGACACATTGAGTAAATTAAGAGGGGTTTCGTGCATTGGATCACGTGCTCGTAATCAGTGTGTCCACAACGCTCGATTCGCGAATGCATCAGTGGCAGGAGGAGGAAAGATAGCAATGCAATTTGCGCAATAAATACTCTGAAGGAAATTAAAGGGGCATTGCTGTGAGGGCGAAGTGTTGGTCAGAAATATTTGAAATCTGCTCCGATTCGACGCTGGAAGAATGAACGAAGCCAGAAATGATTCGATATTTGGTTTCCTCATCGAATCGGAAAGAATAGTATTTTTAATTTACATTAATGTGTTGTTGAAAAATGTTAAAATTTTTTAATTGATAAATGTTACTATTCAATAAGAGTTGATATAAATATGTAGTCCTACACAAATGGTAATCACTATTATATTATGTATTAATCACTATGCAATATTATGTATTTTTAATTTACAAATTATGTTATATCTATGTACCATGCTACTTATGTGTATTTTCAAATTTCTAAATTTGTAACGTAAAAACTGCAATTTTAAAACAAGTTGTGATGTGACTATTATCTTTAAAATGACAACAACTTGCAAACAGATTTTCCCTTTGCTCTGTTAGCGCTGCAATTGTTTTGTCTCAATAAAGTGTTTAATCTGTTCTAGGGTTGGATGTCCTGCTTACAGTACAGTAGTTGTATAGTATCAATTTAGAAGGAGTGACTCCTGCTGAAGCCGCCAACAGAAACGGCGAAAGACCACTTATGACACTGCGATTACAGCAAACTCAGTTCCGCGGAATTATTCGCAAATTTTGTCATCGACAATCGCAGCCAGAAATGAATGATCGAATTGTAATACGAGTTTTTCATCGCACGAATGGATTATGTTCTGATTACATTTACTGAAAATACCTCAAACCTAGTCCTTCCGAATTCTAGATGGAAGTGTTTTCACGAGAGAAACATAGAGTAAAGATATGTACTTACTCTATGGAGGGAAACCCAAGAGAAATGTCCGCAAGGGAACCTCGAGAAAATCCCACAATTCTGGGAGGACAACGACCGCGCAGCTAACTGTACCCTGATTGTCTTAAAGGACCCTTCCCCCTCCTTCTATAGGGGTGCGGGAAGGGTTTTGGAATGGAAGATTGCCATGTGCAGTGTGTGCCTCCTTACCCCCGAACAAAGCCCTTAAGGGATACAGCTGGGATTTAACCGGTAAACGTAAAACCAAAAGAGAATATTTTTAACGAAACCATTGAAGAGGCATTGCCACAAGTCGGACTTCGCGGACAGCCGAAAGAACCCACGGCCTCTTCAGTGAGGCCTTTCAGTCATCTCAGTAACTAACGCCTGTTTAAATAATTTTGCTCCCTATTGCTAACGACGGCAAGTAAAATAAGATGGAAAACTCTGTCTTTTAGTTAACTCACACTTCACTTGTCAGTGAGTGATTAATCGATATGGGCGTAACTTTGTGGAAAGCCATATGCTACGCGGCCTTTCTTAAGCGAGCAAATTCGGCCTTTCGATGGAGAAAGGTTCCATGCCTAAGACGTTCTTGGACATCATGAAGGCCGACTGCGAGCATTTGCAACTTTTCGTGCGGATATTCGCAGTGTCGGTTCTTGCGGGTCGGATAGTTTATAACTTTTTGCACGGATAAGCATCCTACGGCCAGGGTGCGGATTTGGAGATCCGCATCATTGCATAACTTTACCCAGAATTCCTGGAGAATTCCCTCTGCTTACAGGAGACAGTCCGACCGAGAGACCGCTGTACCTATTCCTTTTTTAAAATAAGAATTCCAGATCGAGCCATTTTTGTAACTTCCCTTAATGTCACTAAGACAGCATATTCTGTGCAAATATCGCAGAGTAAGATTAAATTTCCATTACTTTACTTCCAACATGTAGATCTATAAATGGGTCATTTATATTGATAGTGTACTGATAATCGAACTACTCCGAATGAGATACGCTCGATAATAGCGATACGCTCTTAACGAGCGAAAGATAAAAAAACAATCCCCAGATGAGGTCTTGACCTTGCGTGCCAACCCAGAGACCTCTACGGCAATGTTATGTGACCGGTACACACATCGCCTGGTGTAACTGCTGACACACAACGTTCTAATACAAATTTGCGGTGAGGTCACAGTCTTTCATTTCCTCGACACTCGGATCGCCATCATAGCAATGGGGTCTTTTATACAGTGGAATTAGATCTGTACACCACGAGCCGTCGGTGGCGTAAGGCAGGGGGTGTATTAACACCTTGTCAACCCTAATACCTTCTCTGATGCTATGCGGAAAGAACAACCAGAAATGATTATCTCTTCTTGTGATTACTTGTAAATCTTCGTCGATGTCTCTCGTACATCGCGCTCGTTTTTGCCCGGAAATCAATGTTTTTTTACTTCGCCTAAATATTCCGAACCAATTCCTAAACGCTTTCGTCGGTAATCAGATCCGGAACTCCTGCAGCGAGTTCCACCCCAGTGATTTTATCATAGCCGAAATGCTACTGCCGAACCTGAAATCCTCATTAATGGACTGCTCTACGTTAGACCATTTCTAAATCTGAGACTAACCCTACTTCACGTGGATTCCAGACTGCGCAGAGGTATTCGAGACTTGGTCGATTGAGGGAAAAGTACTCATCTCGGGATTCTACTTGTTAATCTTTGCATCCTTTTCGCCTTTCCTATCGCATCCCGAATCATATATATAAAAAGCAAATGTCTGTCCGGTTTCTCATTTTAATTTTGCCACAGAGCCTTTGCAGTTCAAAGGAAAACTCGTGGAAACCCAAGCATTTTTTTAGTTTAAAAGGTAAAATTCAAGCCTAAAGGGACCATTAAACATGCGTTACGTAACTTAGGGTTACGAAAGTGGCATAGGGGAGTAGGCAGAAGGTCAGTAATCCTAAAAATGCCGCGGCGACATCAATTAAGGGTCCAGGCGGATTCGGGTCGTGAGCATTTCATACTGCGATCCGACTTGCATTAGAAGATAAGGAAAATTAATCACGTATGCGTCTAATTCCAAAACAAGAATTCTTATATTACAAATTGATACCAGAAGAAAAATAAGAACTATTTATTTCCGTAAAGTCATTTTCAAAGAAACTTGGATTTAGATTTACGCTCTGCGAGGCGCCAGTTGCGTATGGCAGGGGGTATATTAACACTTCACCTAGTCTGCCCTCTTAGCTTCTTAAACACTACACGGAAATAGTCTGCAGGCCCCTGAATGAGTCAGATGCCACCGATAGTGCCCCCAATGCCAACCAAATGAAAGTGACAAAGACTATTGTTCTTTTCCAAGAACCCTATCATCAAATGAATCAGCAATATTTGCACACCATGTTTCTTCACACAAAAATTTATACATTTGCGCAATAATTCGACAAAATTCCGGTAAAATAGAAACAGCAGAACGTCACATCTGATCCGAAAGATTCTGTAGTATTTTTATGAATTGTGCACGAATAACACAATCAGAGTGACCTCCACGCAACATTTACTTTAACGACTTGGAAGAGACATTTGCCGAACGGAGCCAAGAGGACGTCTGCAGAAGAGGCACGCGATGGCCTAGGAAAGGGGTTCTTGACCTCCGTCGCTATCCTCGGAGACTGCAGAATGAATTCGCTATACTTTTCAAAATGAATAAAGATTTCCGCAGGATAAACGCGAGACTGTCACTAGTGCCATTACTCATCGCTAGGGGCGCAGCGTTCCGTGACTCAAATCTAAATGACACTGCTCTCGATACATCTCCAGAAATATTCTTTGTTTATTATCCGTGACGAGGAAAACTGAAAATCCAATTACGGATCGTAAATAGTACGAACGAGAATACTAACATTATCAGGACAGTAAACGCTGACCAAATATGCCATTTAATAACACCTGTTCTCAAATCAAAGACGCACACGAGTATTGAAAGCATTTAAGCGAACAAAAGAATAACGCGATTGCAAAATGTAAGCAATTCGTTGTGGTTCGAGTCCCGAAACGTCCGGACAGAGTAAACGATTGCTTAAGTAAAGGTCGTGAAGACGAGGGAAAGGATGAACATAGCTTTTGTACTTCATTGTATTATTGTACTAACTTTTCTCTGCGATAGCTTCTTTACGGCAATGCACCATATTCAAAGCACACTTGAGTATACGAGTAGAACATCCTATTTTTGAAAGTTATAAAAACGCAAGAAAGGTTCGCCTCAGATTCTATAATGTGCGGTATATAGTTACGGTGGAAACATTTGCAATTACCAGAACCAGGGACTTTACTTTGTACTAATGTTTTCAGAATAAAAAGTATACTTTTCACAAATTATTTTTTTTATTATAAAAAATTAACATACCTTACACTTAAATCCAACAGTAAATTAACTGTTAGGTAACAACTGGATTTGAGTTGTTACTTACACTAAGCAGCAAGTCTTTCTTCTCGATGGTTATGAAGTTAATCTTTACTGCTTATTGATACAACCATCAGTGGCCATTTACCAATTTTCTTTTCTTTACTTGGCTTGCTTTCTCAGGCTAAAGAGACCCTGCTGCCACAGTTTGGACCACAATTCTTCCGACAACCTCACTTCAACCTGCCAGTCTTGGGCGTCCCTTCCAGAGGGCTTAAGCTCCACCTCTTACAGTCTTTAAAGTTAGCAAATATGCTCAATAAGGTTGAGGACCATGGTTAGGTTAGTGTCGATTCACCAAGTGGGAAACATCTAATCCAACGAAGTTAATGATCGCTTTGGCATGTATGCAGACTCCCATAGTCATCCAAATATACCTATATATAATATAGATAAGAAAAACGTCGAATAACTGAAGATATCGACACTTTAAGGTTCCAGTGACGTACCGAAGGACAATCTCGAACTATTCGGAGAAGGAATAAAATAATTCACATGATCGCAGAAAACTACATCTATCACTTATTTAGAGCGAAGTAGGCCTATTTACTAATCCACTATTTAACGAAAAGCAACAACTTGGCTCTGGAAACTAATTGACTGAGAAATTATTGATACAGTCCAGCGGCGCTTACGGGAATTTAGGAATGGGAAGATATATTCCTCATGAAACACTAAATTTTCAATTTCATCGGGAATATTTAAGTATTAGGATGTTTCGCAAGATAAATGAGCAAAAATGGAGAAAATATCTGTTTTCATGCTTTTTTGCTGGTTAAACGTGTTTATAATTTCATTATTAGTTTCAGTATTCACACAAATTCAACCAAAACAATCGCAGAAGCAGTAAGAAAGTCACAGTAAAACCTATTTCATGTTTGATTAATGTCGACTCTGAATAATTTGCTAATCATCCGTCAACTTTGATCTTTCACTAAACACACAATGAAAACCACAAATATCACAGCCATGGCATGAACCGAAACAGAAAATAATTCGTTATATTTGCTGGAGTAAAAACTGGAACTCGAACCGATGAAGTAAAAATCCTTGAATTTCGAGTTATTTTTCCGTTTCGATTATCTGTTTGGACTCCCATAGAGTCGAAAGGTATCTAAGCATAATGACATGCGAGGATGTTAACATAATGACAAAATGATATGAGAGGATATTTAGTTATAGACACACAAATTTTAATGACTGAAGTTATTATTTGATTATTAATTTTGTGTGAGTGATGAGAAACAATTTTTTCCAAAATTTCCAATTTTTGTCTCCACCAAGTCCGCCATTACAAAAGAACAACCTCGATTTGTGTGGACCGTCTCCCATCTTAGACAGAGAAATCGCCCGGGCAGGCCCAGAGTTCGATTCCCAGCTACGGCAGACTTTTCTTTATATATTTATTTTATACTGTTTTCTTTTCATCCAATTAAAAGAAGGTCTATGTAAGGGTTGAGTATAACACAGAAATTGCACTGCGATTATTTAATCAGAATGAAGAAACAACCGGTTTGACGGTTGTTGCTAGGGCGTAATGAGTACCGAATCGGCGCTTTCAGCGATCCGAAGAGAAAACCGGAATCAATTACGGTTCGAAGCCATAATTTATGCGTTTAATTGAAACTGCATACAAATTGTTTTCATCTGACAATATATATTTTGGCGACGACTTCTTAATCTTCGGATTTAATCGTAGAAAAAGGAAGGACATCGAAAGCGAGGCGATTCGATTGGCTGATTCGATGACCAAAGCTATACGACCTAATAAAATCGATTGTGGAAAAGAGTAATAGTAATTTTATTCATAGCATCCTTTTCTATACGACCTCTTGAACCACGCTCATTGTTCTTAGGACAAAGTTTAAGCAATGGGCTTCGAGTGTTAATTTTCCTGGCTAAAACAGTAAGCTTTTGTAAAAAAAACAGGCGATAAAATTTTAGAGAAACAGGAGATATGTAACGAGAAATTTCAGGTAAACGAATATGTCCCTCTCATAGAGAGTAGTAGCAGAGCTTCCTCAACTCATATTCTGTCACTAAATCAGAAGAGGTGAAAATTAAAGAGCGATAAGAATTAAGAAGAAGCAATAATGAGAAATTAAATTCCAATTCTACGCCAATTTTTCTAATTATCACGTTGACAATTATTCCAGGTGATTCTCCAAAGAATATTCGTCGTAAGAGAAAAGATGGTCAACTTGAATCATTCTTGAAATTCATGCCAAAAACGGAAAGGATTATAATTCCGCCAATGGAAAAATGGACACAGTTTGAAGGATGGGAGTGCTTTAGAAGTGATGGAGAGATGACAGAGTGATAGAATGGGAGGTACGTTTCGAATAGCAGATTTTCCTTGGGGTAGCAGATTATAAGATCATCATCAAAAATTAAAGGCTGTGCCTTGTCACAGTAGCCACGTTTTTTTTTTCATTGATGCATTCTTAAGGCTACCATACGAATTCTAATCCATCTCTTTCTCCATATTCTTGAAGAAAGAAGCTCTGGGACGTCCTCTTGGTTTCTTTCCTACAACTTTTCCCTCAATTATGTTTATTAGGTACCGATTATGCCTCAGTACACGTCCAATCAGTTTAGCCCTTCTTTTTCCTATTTTCTTTAAAATCGATCTATTTTCCTTTACTTCTTTTAAAAATTTTTTATTGCTTTTTCTTTCTACCCAGCTTGTTTTTGTTAGTTTCCTCCAAATTCACATTTCCAATGCATGACATTCCCAAGACAATGGTGATAGAAAAGAGAAAAGGAAATACCAAAATTAACATAAAAATAGACAACACTACCTTAGATCAAGTGGAAAATTTTTGCTACCTACGGAGTATTATTAACAACGAAAATACACGTGAGACAGAAATCAAGAGAAGAAAAGCCTTTGCGAAACAAGCAATTCAAAACAAGAAGAATCTATTAGTTAATAACTATATAAGCTTGGAGACCAAGAAGAAGTTCATCAAAACGTTTGTTTGGAGTATGTTGCTGTACGGATGAGAGACGAGGACCATCAGAAAGACGGAAAAGATTAAGCTGGAGGCAATTACGGGATTTTACGGGATAAACGAACAAGTTGTTGACTAGATAAAACCATTTTTAGGAATCATCGCAGCGAGGCGCGTTGGACGGAATTTTATCTAATGAGGTTTGCGTCACATCCGGTGTTCCGCAGGGTAGTGTATTAGGTCCGATCTTGTTCCTAATTTATATTAATGATGTAGTGGATAATGTTAGACGTAAGGTTAGGCTATTCGCCGATGATATTGATTATAACATAAAGAATATATATATATGATTGACTTGAACATAAAGAAGTGCGTAGCTATGACTTTTACGCGTTCCGTCAAGGGTACCCGCACACCCTATCATATTTCAGGATATCCGTTGGAGTTTGTGAGGCATCATAAATACCTAGATATTACGCTCAGTAGTAGTTTTTCCTTCAAAGAGCATATTCAAAGCATAGTAGGTAAGGCGAATAGGATGCAGAGTTTAGCCAGTAGAATTCTGAGGGGCTGCTCATCGAGTGTAAAAGAAATAGCGCACTTTTCCCTGATTCGTCCTCTCCTGGAGTATTGCTGTACGATTTGGGATCCTCACGAAGTAGGATGAACATCCCATCTTGAGATGGTTCAACTTAGGGCAGCTAGGTTCGTTAAGGGAGATTTCAGATTTGACAGCAGTGTTTCGGCTATGATAGAATCCCTCGGATGGAACTCGCTTAGTGATAGAAGACTTGAATACCGCAGGAAGCTTTTCGATAAGTTTGTCACTACGGATCTCGGGGAGGAGATAGTTGATTTTCTCATCCCAGCTAGTAACGCACGTAACCTTCGAAAGAAAACGAAAAAGCGATACAGGGAAATAGTC
>KZ308726.1:373500-400198 GCA_000376725.2 Ladona fulva
TTTATAATACAGCATCGTTTTTTACCCGATGATTTTGCTCATTTGGGTTCAGTGTTGGCTTGAAGTTGAAGAAATTTGTGAAAAATCGAAGACCGGCTTTTTTTCGTCAAATTTGGTCAACTTTGACCCCCTGTAGAATTTTAATGCACCAGAATAAAAGTGTATGATTTGGTAGTTACATGCAGAATTTATTTAAGAATAGCCATGTGAAGTTTCAAAGTCCGCACTCAAAAAAAGCGTTTTCTTATTTTTGGCCAGCTTTTTTCGATTCTAGCCCACTGTGCGTCGTAAGGAGGCAATGCTGCAGCGCATCCAACTTGATCTCGTTAGCAATCCATTCTAAATCCAAAACAACTGCTTTCCATTGGCATTCACTGCGGTGATATTCATTGGCCTTGAGCTTCCTTAAAATGTTAAAACCCAAGAAATGTTTCGACTACTTTTTCCTTATGTAAAATTCCTAAGGTCTTTTCAATCTATTCTGTATCACAGGGTTGCGGAACCTTTTGAAGGCCACATTTATAATTTTGTCTAATAAGAAATATCCTCTTCCTATTCAAGAAGAAGGCCTCATTCGAGCAGTATTATTTAGAGCACTTCCGCTTAATATAAGGAATAATCATATAATAAAAATTTCTTTCTTTCAACCTTAATAAAACTGAGGCAGCCATGGACTGCGAGATATATTACAAGCTACCTCATCCAGTCAGAACTTGAATGAGTTATAAAAACGTGTTTCTTTATAGATTCAGGCAAAGAAAGAAAAATATTCACAAATTCTTAAAGTAAACTAGCACTTAATCTACCCATAACCATTGAAGACATTTCAATAACATGAAACAAACACCATTAAACAGGCAAACATAACGTCTTCTTCGAGAATGAAAAACTGAACTGTAGAAAGCCTTTAGATATTTTTAGAAAATACAAATTGATATTTGCCAACATTTACTATAAAACAGCCGCAGTATAATTCGATAAGGAAGACCACATGTATATTGCCACGGGTTTATAAAAAAGGTTACATTAATTGAAATCGATTGAATAAATTATGAGATGTATGATCTGCAAAGGATACTCCAGTATCAAATTACGTAAAAGTAGTGAGACAGAAGCGATGTAATTCGCAAGTTTTTTATTCACACGCAAATGGAAACTGGAAAAAGGGGTTCAACTGAAGTTTGACCAGAAACGGAAGAGAAACCACAAAATGAAGGGAAAAGAGTGCATATTAAGACTACAAATGCAAGCAGCTAATTTGGCACCTGAAGAAGCAACGAGGGCGAAACGTCGAGCTCTGATTCCACAACCACAAATAGACGATAAACACGATTCGTGGATTGTTCCTTGAGCAAGGAGAGATAAGATGGCCATGCAAAAGAAGATACATTAAATATGCACAAAAACAAATATAATAAAATTACCGATGAAGAAAATTAAACTCTTTTAAAATTTAAATTAGAAGGCGGTTTTGGCAATTTATTCATCAAATATTTCGCTTATTTGGAGCAAATACGCAATCTAAAAAATAATCTAAAACTGCGTCATCTAATGCAGCTTGGAAATCGTTCGACATTTTTCAGATTGCGTTTTTGCAAGAAAATAGAAAGTTTCAATTTCTGAACTCAACTGGCATGTATGGCCTAGAAATGCTTCTGTAATTCAGCAAATATTGGAAAAAATAATCAGGAGGGAATGGGAAGTATATCTCACAAAACTAAAAATAAATTAGGTGTTAAGAAAGTCCGAATTTAAGTAATAATAGCGGAAAGTATCGAAGAGAAAAGTTTAAACGTCAACCAGACGCTCATCAGAAATTGCGAAGGTTTGAACGACTTTAGAAATGGAGAGGACAAAAACGGTAAGATGAAACTGAAGATTGATCTCCGATTGCGATTAAAGAAGTTGGTTTCTTTCAAAAAGCACAGTAGTTTTACAGGTAAATGGGATTCATATCACATATTATCTAATTATTCCCTTACTAATAATAAAAAAACCAACGACATCATCGAATTTTAAAGTTCAATTCATAGGGTCTGGGAACTTAACTTACAATTAGAAGGGAAAAGAATACCTTAGGCCCCAAATATTCAGGGCCCTTCCTCGCGCTATAGTCAGTGCGCAATTATCTAACATAGTAAATAATTCACGAAATGTATGATCATTTGTATGTACGTACTAACTGGGTAACAGAGAGTCGCAGCAAAACACAGAATGAATCCATTCGAAGTTGACCATTCGAGCGAAGATACAACCGCGGGAATTTTCAAGAAAGATTAACATTTCAATTATTATCATTTCCGCTAACGCACCCGAAAGAAAACAAGGAAATGACAACGAATGACAGCTTTTATTAACGACGCCTTTGGCAATCTATTCGAGGGGATTTTCTAAAGGGCTCAGAAAAAAGGCCATAAGAAAAACTAACCTCTTATTTTGTTAACAACGGGATTTCCTTGAATTTTCTTGACGCAATTGAAGGCGATAAAAATTCTTCAAAAAGATTATTCATACATCCGATAGTAGGGCTACTAAAGAAATCGGATGATTTCTCGAAATTGGTCTTATCAGTGACGCAGGGAGAGTACATTCAGTGAACT
The DNA here is from genome assembly GCA_000376725.2 of Ladona fulva. Taxonomy (NCBI): domain Eukaryota; kingdom Metazoa; phylum Arthropoda; class Insecta; order Odonata; family Libellulidae; genus Ladona; species Ladona fulva. The sequence goes on from KZ308726.1 coordinate 376,101, forward strand.
TCCCGCGTCTCCAATAAAAATTCAACTAATTGGAGGCCATTGCGGAAAAGCATCAAATGAGAGGAGATAAAAGCGAGCGAGGATGTAAAAGATGGAGACGAGGTGCTAACGTCAGAGCTCAGTTGTTACTACGATTTACATACTGATGTAGGCAGATAAAGATTCACAGGAATCTTAGCATGAATTTCTGTATCCCAAAATGAGAGTAGAATAAGTTGGAAATAACACCAAAAAATCAACCTACTCGAGTGAACACAGGATCGTCTGTTTGTTTTTCCTCCGCTGACAACACGCAAAGCAACGCAACGCAACACGGTATCGAGTCGATGGTTTCCTTAGAGAGTTTTAGCAGGAGCTTATCGGTTAACCGATATATTCTAAATGCCTCAGTACGCATGCGCAAAATTCCAATATGGCGAAGCAAGAATGGTTGCGATTCCCCAAATGGGGCGATATCATTTTGCTTGGACAAATTATAGGGACTAATCCCTATGAGAATGGATGAAGGGAAGTACAAGAAGTGGTGAAGAAAACAGGGAAGAATTTCAACACGCGCTGCCTTCGGGTTGTTGTTGTTGGTTGACGGTATGTTGAAACTCTTTATCTACGGTGCCCGGTAGATCGTATGGACGTTTCAATATAACAGCAGTTGAAACTTCTATTATAGGGGAACAAAGGATAGAAGACTTGGAGAAGTTGGCTTCTTGATTAAAAAGAAATGGAAAAATAATGTGGAGAAAATAGAAAGTGTATCTGACAGAATACGTAAGCTCATCCTAACGATAAATAAGTGTTACTCTGTTCAGGTCATCCAAGTTTATGCACCAACAGCAGCAAGCAGCGAAGAGGAAATTGAAAATTTCTACCAGACTCTCGGCACGGAACATGACAAGGAAGATCACTATTATAAAATCATCATGGGCGATTTAACGCTCGTGTAGGTAAGCAGGAAGCAGATGATGCTGTCACAGGAAAACATGGACTAGGACAGAGAAATGAACGAGGTCACCGCCCTGGTAGAGTTTGCAGAGTGCACCAATATGTACATAACAAACACATATTTCAAGAAGAATCCTACAAGGAAGTGGACTTGGAGAGGTCCTAATGGAGTAAAAAACGAAATAGACTACATATTGGTTAACAAACTCTACCCAGTTACTAATTGTGAGGTACTAAACAACTTCAACACCGGCAGTGACCATAGGATAGTTAGATGCAGAATGAAGATTAACGTCAGAATGGAGCGAAAGAAGTTGGTCTCAAGCAGGAAACAGGAGGTAAGTATTAGAAAATTAGAAGAAAATAGGAAAGAGTTCCAGCTGGAACTTAGAAATAGGTTTTCAGCACTTCAAGAAGTAGAACTGGAAGCCAAAGTCATGGAAGTCGTGAAAGCAGCGGCAGAAGAAGTAGCAAGTACACCAAAAAGACCAAAGGATAAGAAGTTCAGCGACAGAACCAGGAAAATGATGAAACAGCGAAAGCAACTGAAGCACTCAGACTTGCCAAAGGAAATTATCGAGTATAGTAGTATTGTTCAAAGTGCTTCGACAGCTTAGATCATTTCGCACGTAGGCCCCCACCGGGAATCGAACCCGGGACCGCTTTCGCTGAAGTCGAACGCGTTGCCCACTTGGCTATCGGGAGCCTCGAAAATATCGAATATGTCGAACTATGCAAGTCTGTCAGAGTTGCAATGAAAGAGGGCGTGAGGGATTTTAACGAAAGAATTGTGCAAGAGGCTATAGAGAAAAACGAGAGTATGAAGAGAGTCGGACAACGCCTAGCAATGGGAAAGAAACAAATCTTGGTCGTCCAAAACGAAGATGGCACAACAACTTCAAATAGACAAGCAATACTGAGGACAGTAACCGAATAGTTCATCAACTTATACAAGAAGACTGAAAATGTTGAAGTGGAAAACCAAGGACGCTACAGCCCCTGTAATGCTGCATGAAAAAACAGAGGAATTCCGGATTGAGAAGGGAGTGAGACAAGGCGACTGCCTTTCACCAATTCTCTTTACAGCCGTTCTGGAAGAAATCTTTAAAACCTTAGACTGGGAGGAAAGAGGCCTACGGATCAATGGAGAGCACATCAGTCATTTGCGTTTCGCAGATGATATAGTACTCTTCGCAACCAACGGTGAAGATCTAGCATCAAGACTTCAAGAACTGAACGCGGCTGGGCAGAAAATAGGACTCAGGATAAACTTATCGAAAACTAAGGTAATGTATAATTCTTTTGCAGCACAAGTACCAATCCTACTACAAGAGGTACCCCTTGATGTTTGTTCAGAGTACACGTACCTAGGACAACTGGTTACGACAGGAGAGAAAAACAGGATTAATGAAGTGAATCGAAGGATGAAACTAGGCTGGAGAGCTTTTGGAAGGATCAACCATATTCTGAAGTCAAAAATGCCGATGGTCATGAAGAGAAAGGTCTTCAACCAATGCATTCTACCAGTTTTGAAATATGGAAGTGAGACTTGGGAGTGTGAAGAAACCAAGAAGAAGACCAAGGGACCGATGGAACAGAGACATAATTCAGTATTTAGGGGTAACATGGCAACGAGAGGCTCAGAATAGAGAGAATTGGAAAACGCTTGGGGAGGCCTACATCCGACGTCGGATTGAAAATGGCTGATGATGATATATATACATATATGAGGGTGACAAGGATTTTATAAATTTAGTATATAGAGAGAAATATGTTTCATATATGCGATGGATAACATTTACCCTTAATCACAGGAAAACGGGCAAGGGTGACTTTGCGCAAGAAGGTGCGCACCCAGGAAAACTCCCAAGGAAGAATGGACTTGAAAAAAGTCTGACGGGACCGGTAATCGAACTAGGGTCTCCCAGTTGCCGGTTGGGTGCTCTGTCCGGTGAGCAATCCCGGAAGAGCTCAACGGACAGAGCACCCGATCGGCAATTGGGAGACCCGAGTTCGATTACCGGTCCCGTCAGACTTTTTTCAAGTCCATTCTTCCTTGGAATTTTACCCTTAATAATTTCTTAAGTGTTCCGAGATCATGTGATGATTACTACACAGAATATGAAATTGCAAAAGACATAATTGGGGATGCGCCTGACATTAGTCATAGCGCGACATGTTTTTAATAAATAAAATGCAGCCTTTGTTACATTCATTCGTATTTCTTCCAAAAAGTGGACAATTTACGAAGGAAATCTCAACTATTGTAAAAACTATGGACGAGAAGACCAAGAAATGTTAAGTGTAGAAAATATATAAATATCATAACCACAGCAATGTTTTCAAATAACTGGATATAAATTTAGTGAAAAATAAAATTTCTTACCTACATCTCTCTCTAAATTTCTACATATTATTCATTTATTTAACAGTCTCATTATTTAGCATAACTTCGCTGACAATTTCCAGAAAGTCAAGGGCAAAACTTTCTTTTGGAAGAAAGCAACACACCTATTTAATAGGCTATTGAGAGAAGTCAATGAACTCATTGGCCTTCAGAATTATTTTTTGACATTTTTTCGATTAAAATATTGCAGACAATTTCGACAGAAGACAAAATAAATTTCGAAGGATTTTCGCTTTTTGAAACTTGCATACACACGGAGTACGTCATCCGTTGCTGATTAACCTTTACCAATCAAAAGAAATATGAATGAGTTTATGAATTATTTTGGGTTGAAACTGGCATTTAAGGCAAAGCCTGCTATATACGACGACGGAAAATTTAATTCAAGATTCACCTTTTAAATTTAATCTTTCTTGAATGTAGACGGGCTATTAAGAAACATAGCTTTGTCGAGAGAATGATTATAAGACACAAAAAGGTGTCCTGGAAAGCTAACTGGAATCATTCATTCATCAAACTGCAGGAACGTTTGTCGGGTTGCCATCCAGGTTACTGCTTTGAAGTTGATGGACGTTTCGGCTTCTTACTCCGCTGCCACATTCATCTACGATGGAAAAACACAAAAGATCATAGTTAATCGCTTACTTGATTCCATTTCCATCGGGGCCGATGGGCGTGAAGGAAGTAACGCATTCATGATTGTGAGAAAGAGACTTTCCTTTTCCAGCTGATGTTGGTGTTAAAAGAGTCGATTATATACTTTGGAAAGAGACGAAAAGGGTGCGGACAGAAATAAATTTAAAATGCACAGTAACCATTCCACCACCGTTTATAGCTCATTGGGTAAAGAACTTCTCTGATTCAGAAAAATGCTATAGTTTTTACGTAGAAAATGGAATAATAGTTATTTTTGGAAAATTTCTAACACGAAATAATTTAAATACGAGAGAAAAATGAAGACGTGAGTGAAAATAGTCTTTCGTAGAACACTGAGATGGAATTAAGGGAAATGATCGCGGATGAAAAGTATTGGGGATTCCATCATACATACAGCTCTGGACTAAAAACTATTCTTTTGAATCAAATCCGAAATGCGACACGTTTTCGAGGGGAGAAAGGCAACGAAGTCTTATCGTACGTTCTCATGACTTGGATGAATACTGTACGCGGCAATAACTTTCGTAATGTTTTTACAATTGTCAAGCGTCAAAACGTCCAAATCTTTTTCGATACAATCGATACATAGTATTGGACAAGTTTTCCGTTAATACTATTACAATCTAATGGAATATAGAGAATCATCCGATGCTACTTATTATAAAAGGTTTTCCATAAAATAAAAGCGCATGAAAACAAAACCTATTGATATATAATTAATACATATTTCCGCCATCTAAAATAGAACAGCTGAATTCAGCGATCTAAATTTCGATAGACTGCTGAATGTTTCACTTTTCCAGCTGAATATCATAAAATAAAGCATCGATCGTTCGGCGAAGGCATCTTTCACATTAGAAGAGAACACAGAGGATCGAAAAGTGACGTCTGAATAAAAAAAAAGACGAATGCAAAGCACTCGGGGTGATATCATGCAGCAGCTATGCGGAACGTCTTATCGACTGAAAGTGGGACGCGATGAAGAGGTGCGCAGTCAGCAGCGGCGGTCAATGTCAATGAGGAAGGGGTAAATAGAACCAAAGAAGGCACACGGTTTCATTTTGAGGGGAGCTCCACTGATAGGTTGTTCATATCCTTATCAAAGATGAGAGTTATTAATAAAGTTGTTAATATTTCCTAGCATTCATCGATAAAACTCGAGAAATAAATTCCCAAGGAACAACTGTTGGAGTTAGGGTTTCCGGGCTTCTAAAACCCGTCACAGCTGTTCAAAAGTTCCCAACGTGGCGTGAAAGGAATGCAACTAAAACATTATCTCCTGCTTCACATTCGTAATAAAACTATCCCAACTCCGCAACTCAATCACTATTCTTTTCCTTTAAACTTTGTTTAAATGATAGCAACTAAATTTTCTGCGGCAATTTACTGTAGCAAAACACACCGATACCTTTGAAGAACACTTAATTTTTTGTTCCAGAGGAATATAAAAAGTCCCAATAGGTATACGAATTGCGGAATTCAAAGAAAGTCGAATTTAAGTACATAAAGAGTAAGCAGTAAAATGAACAGAAAAATAAATCAACTGAAGCTTTCCTTAGTTTTCTGACGCCAGAAATGTTTCCTCGGAAATGACGTTCTTTAAATTAACAGACGAATGAAACCATTTAAATCGCACGCTCAATTTCTTCGTCATCACTGAAAATAAGCGAAACATGGTGGACTTAAAAGTAGAAATATGCCAAGGAAGTAAATTTTAAAGTGAAAAAAACCTGGAGCCTTCTAGGATGTATTCGATGGATCGATATCTCACATTTACTGCTGGTTGGGGCCCACACGAAATAGGCAATGACGCTTGTAGTTTGGACGGGGAATTTGTATCCGATATGTAGTTGAGAACTGCCTGCATATAATAGATATTCCGACCTGGCATACATTCGAATAAATCTTCACGAAAAAAAGTCTGGAATATACGAAGTTAAAATTTAACGGCGAAAATGATAGGTTGCGTCAAAAACTAGGCGAATATATTTTCCCCAAAGGAAAATTTCATGATCTGGACGGTAATACGACAAAATAAAAAAAAAAGGAAAAACTTTTCAAATGAAACTCAATCTTACTTTAATAAATTTGCAAAATACCACTCACATGTCCACAGAGAGACACGATTAGCGTTGAGCAACATTTTAAAGTGAAACTATAATAGTCGTCTTTCTGTGTGTGCGTGACATTTTCCAAGTTAATAACTAGAATTTTCCCAAGGAGAAACGGACATGAAAAAAGACTGACGGAACTGGGACTAGAAACCGGGTCCCCCAAATTAATGGTCGGTTGCTCTATCCATTGAGCTATTCCACCAGGACATTTCACCAAGCCGTTTGGGTGACTTTGTAGGTATATGAATGGAGAAATGTTCTGGTGGAATAGATGTTCTGACGGCTCCGTCAGACTTTTTTCCTGTCCGTTTCTCCTTGGGGATTTTCTTAGCTGCACGCCTTATCGTGCCAAGTACCTAAAACCCTTTTCCTAGTTAATAGAATTTTGTTTCACTTTAAATGTTTTTCCAGTTTTTTGTTTTGGAGTACCACAAAGTTACTCGCCAGTTAGTGGACATTTCGTGCTTGTCTGAATATATTTTTCCCTTGCAAGTTTTGCTCAAACAAAAGCCTAACAGCGAAAGCGGTCGGACACGTGCTTATCATTCAAGAGCAAGGAACATACCCTGGAAGTCTCGGGCAATTCGTGTTACACAGAGAGTAAGGTCTCCTTGTAAGTACTGTGGTTGTCCTAAGATTAGGAACGATTTTGAGCAAATAATAAAAATACGCTCATTTTGGCTAACTTGGGCGGCGCAGCTGTGTTAATCGGACATCTGCTTCGGATGGATTTAAGTCCGAACGTCACAGACCATGACCTTTTCTGTGACCTTAAACGAGGGGTAACACGAGATGGCAGTGAAAACCGGGATTAGGTTGAGTTCTTTATTGGCGAAAGACATGCTCAACTTGGGTTCAGTGGTGGAAGCAAAGAGGATATCGAGGAGAGAGCAATCGATCCACAGCGTTACACATATGATCGAGAGACAATTTGAATCGATAAAGACCAAAGGGGGAGTTCTTGATTCAGTTGTTCTTAATTCAGAAAAATGAGTCAAAATGGGAATTCAAGAATAACTGCTTTCGCGAAAACTGAGGAAAAACACGCTGTCCAGATTACCAATGAACAAATAAGAAATGGACTAAATGATATTATAAAAATTAAGGGTTGCGCGTGAATTGGAACCATGCACGGCTGACTAATAACCGGAACTTAATAAAAGAACTCACAACTAGTATATTGTGCAATAAACATGAACATATATAAAACATAACAGAACAACAACATAAAATATATAACAGGCATAGTCTTTCGAATGTTTCGCTCTTACCCATTATTAACCACTCTCGCATTTCGAGGCAATGCGATTTGCTCTTTAGCGGTTAGTGATCGCAAAATGTCACTCTTTAGGTATCTTCACTTAGAAATTGTGATTCCCTTAAAGCAAGGTAAAATATACGCATGGTCCTCAAAAAGCGGAGGAACACAAAAGTAAGTCAATAAAAGGGGGAAAACAGTAATGAGGACAAATATAAGTAGAAAAAATATGACGATCGAGTGGAGCAGTGAAAAATGGAGAACACCGTTGGCAAGCCTTGAAACAGAAGTGAAATTTAAGCTCTTTCACTGTTCATGACCGAGACTCAGCGGAAGTTTCGTGGTTTGATTTGATTTATTGTCAATCTTCATTGATATTCCATTCTTTATCTGTTTTAGCTGATTTTTCTATATAAACGAAGCTATCCTTTGCAAGTTGGACAACTTTCTTTCATTTAATTGGTTTTTATTACGAAGCTACAATAAAATTTTATTTTACTTTTTGACATAATTTATTTTATCCAACCTATCGTCCTTAAACGATTTGCTATCTATTTCCCTGTTTCTTTGTCTTCCCAATATTAAGGAATGTCAGTGCAGTTTTTCATTCGTTTTTTAGAACAAACTTTAATAACTTCTACAACCAAAAATACTTCTTTATCGCAGAATTTGGAGGACGAAATCCCCGCAAATTATATTTTTAGAACTCAGAGAGAAGAATATGAGAAAGCCGATTGGGGAAAATGAGACAAAAGAAAGGACACGAAATTCCGAAAATAAAAAAGGAGAGCAAAAGGAAAGCCTACTGGTGAAAGACCTGACACTTGAAGGACCCTCCATGGAAGACTTCGTAAATCAGCAAATACTTACCTGGAAAAGAAAGAAAACATATGTTAAAAAGACCGTTGAATGATAACCATTATATGTTATTGAAATAAGGATGGTTTTGCCATAATATGGCCATCGTAATTTCGATTAAAAAGTTTTTGGTGATTAAAAATGTTATATTCTCTACTGAAATTGTAAAATCATTAGGAAAAGATTTGAGAATACATTAATAGTATTATTCTTTAAGAACGCAATAAAATATTTCAAAGGGATGAACCTTACATAATGACTCAGAAAACAACGTAATGGTTAACATTCGCATGAGATACGACTGCGATTTCTCATAAAAGCAATTTTCAAAACAAGAAAGAGATGGGGAATCGATCCATCTGCTCCATTTTTTCACAAACAAGTTTTCTTTCTACCTTTTGTCTTGCTTATGGTAAATCTCATTCATTTAGTATTTCTGACATCTTCACTATCCTATTACTTACTTTTTCTGAACATTAGCTAAAAATTATCAACAACTTCAACTGAAAAACGTGAAAGAGATCGATATAAAACTTCCGAGGAAATGCCAAAAACCAATTTGCGGATGTTTCCATTTTTCCAAGAATTCCGAAGAATTTAATTTAGAAAGAAGAGACAACAACAGCAGATAACATATCGATGCTTTGAGCATCCTCCACATTGGCGTTACATCACAGTAATGAAATATAGTATCAAATACTGCTTTCTTGCTATTTAAAAGCTATCCACCCTATTATTAAAAAAAGAAAACTCAACTCAAATTCTCTTAGTCTCTATTTTTTAACTCCTTAATTTCCGCAGCGCCTAAAAATAACAGAAGAAAAAAAAAACGTGCTGAAAATTTGCCGCCGGTGGGAAAGATTAATGGAATACTGACCGATAATCGATGGACTTTCCCTTTTTCTGGGTCGGATCATCATCGAGGCATAATTCATCGCCCCGGATGCAGACGTCATACAAAGGCGATTTATCTTAGAGCTGAAGGTGGGTGAAGTAATGGCGCAGTTCCTCAGCAAAAGGAAAATTAGGGAATGGAAATCACAGTTGCGATTATTCAGCCGATAAAAAAAGTTTCCAATTTGGCAAATCAATCCACACGCAAAACAAGGCACGCTTCTTCGAAAATGTCATCCTTTCCGTCACAGCACCAATTGCGCCGACAGCTTTCTCATTCCTATTTTATCACGCAAAAGAATGAATTTCTTTCCGTGAGACACGGACTAACGTGTTCCGCACTTTCCGTCGTCGTCAGGACAAACAATTCAAAGGTTTCCTCAGAAACCATGTCCGTTTTTCTATGCTCATCAAAAACAAATGTCCCACAACGTTACAATTCCTCAATCAAACATCTAACAGTAAGGCAAAGCCCACAACGCACCCCTAAATGTCTTCTGAAATAAATAACTGAACTTAGGTTCCATAATTCATACCAATACCGAAAAGGATATAAGCATTAAGGAAGAGGAAATCGCAGGAAAATTAAGGGATTAGAAGCAGACTTCTTGTTAAACTAGAAATTCAACACAATTAAGTTAAAGAAGTTCTACTTAGTTGTTAATTTGAAATATTTGAGTAAATTGTAAACTTCCGCAATTGCAGATTGTGTCAATTTAACAAGTTTTCTGAATCCTACTGCTCCAGATTAGTGGTCTAATGCTCCATGAAGCTCAATAGTGTGTTGTACTATTTTTGTCTCACGTAAATGTAAATTTATATCGAGATAGGTGCCTGATTTGATTATTTACGTTTTAGTCTTTTAATCAATTCATTTTTCCACTATTTTCTTTTTTTGTATAATTTGTTGACTTAAGATCATTTTAAGTGGTTTCCTATGATTGTATCGCATACTTTTTTCAATTACATTGTCGTTAATTATTGGCATGAAATACAATGCTGGGTTTAGATAGAAGATTATTTATGAAATGCAATCTGCTGGTTTGTCCCATCCGTTGAACGAATGGTAGGTTCAAACACTTCAGTTACAAAAATATGTTTCTTTTCCGCGAGCGATGCGCTACTGTACTCGTAAGGGAAATAGTCTATAGTCCATACTATAGGATGTCTATAGTATAGGTATTGTGTGTAGATCCTAAACATTGCATAGGCCTATTGCCGCAAGACGGCTTGCTTACATGCGAATCAATTCTTCTGTCGTGTAGTATCAGTTGCCACTTACGTCTTTTTTTCTCTTTAAAGTGTTGTCTATTTCTTGATATAATAAAAACGTGTCTTAATTAAACCCAAAGTTTGCGTAAGATTACACCCTTAATCTGTTAGATTACACTCTTAATCTTGTTTTCGGTGTATTTATCATCTTCCGAAAGCTAAGATAGTAATGGCCGACGTTGAATGGTCATCGCAAAACTTTGGCTGGAGAACTGTTTCTATTATTCTGGCAAATGAGGGAAGTTGCAAAGTATTTTATAGTTCTTTATGCTTAAGTTTTCTGAATCCTATCGCTCCGCATAAGTGGTCTAACGCTCCTTGATGCCGAATAGTACGTTAAACTGTTTTTGTTAAGTTATGTGATTTTTTAATAGTTGTGGAATTACGAGTTTGTGTACTGTACTTAGCGGAAAATCAAACACTTTCTCCTTTATAGTTGTTCTAGGAGTGTCTTTCAGTAGATATACGTGTACAGTGTACACTCCGACATTTTATTTTTTGAAAACGTTTTTAACGCTTGTAGAGTTTTCCACTATTGTTGCATTGCGTTCATCAATTACGAAAGAGAGACTACCTTTTAGGAATTCATATTCATTGACTGAGAAAGCACTTTACGTTTTAGACGTCCATATTTCACTTTCGACACGAGAACTATTTCATAACTTACAAGAAGATTTGTACGCCTGCAGTTGTTTGGATGATTTCCATTGCTGTGTCTTTGAAATTATGTCGATATCGTGACTTCGTGGAAAGACACAACAGAGTACAAAGAAATTTCCACTTTTTGACTTTTTTGATACTGGTTTCGTAAACGTACTTACATCTTCAGGCTGAAGATGCAAGTACGCTTACGAAACCGGTAGCGGATGAAAATCCTGTACTTAGTTTACCTGGTTTTTAATACTACTTTCTAATAGTTTAGTTTGCCTTATTTTAATACTACTTTAATAATAGTAATAATACTTAGACCTCATCCCCTCTTTTGAATTCCATTTTCTGAATCGATAATATGCTTATTTCCTCTTCCCCGTTAATTACTACCGCACTTTGGAATTCGCTACATACATTTTATTTACGTTGTGCTGAAAATGTAAACATTCATCTCAAGGAAATGTCTATGAAATACGTTGCGTTTATCTTTTGCTCTTTTTCGGATAAATTTCCTAATACATAATAATAAATTTCCTAAGTACGATTTGAACTGAAAATAACCGTTTTTTATAATGTGACCGAATGACATTTGAGTCAAACTAAAAAAGCAATAATGGAAATCTTTGTGTATTAGTGTTTCTCTTGCATTTCACTTCAATTAAACTGATATGATTTCCAATCATAAATAAAAAGAAAATATGTACTCGAATCTGTGGATGTTTTTAATTATATCAGCGTTCATTTTATTGTCTTTTTCTGTGCTTGTCTCAGAATTGTTTTTAAATAGATTAATACTGAACATATTTTTACCGCATTGTTAATTTAATGTACCTCCGGAAATGCTTATTTACTGCTGTCCTTGACGAATAAAATATACCTTTGATAATCTTCCCTACATTTGGCTCCGAACCACTGCTTTTTATGGCATTAATTAATGAAGGCGCGACCACTGTTCTGCCCTTTATTCCAAAGTGAATTAAACGGGAGTTTCAGGAATTACTTAAATCTAAAAAAGTTCATTTTAAGTTGTTTCCTTTGATTTTAGTCCCGGTTCGGTCAGACTTAATTCACGATCTCGGGAAACATTCTAAAATTCCTTCCGATGTTAAAAACTGAAGTTTCTGAGACTTGCAAGAGATTATGAGGTACGGAAAAGTTTGAATGCTGGCGAAATTCAAGGCGAGCTAAAAACAGTGATGACAAAGTCTGAAGGGTCGAATACATGAGGGAGAATTGAGAATGAGCGTTCTCGGGTTTTAAAGGAAACCTCGAAAAAAACGGTTGCTCGCTGCAGCAACAAGAAGCGAAAAACGGTTGCTCGCTGCAGCAACAAGAAGCGAACCGAAGAAGAACAGTTCAGAGAGCACACAAAAGACTCTTTTTGAGATTTTTTGCGGTGAAATTAGAAGTTAGGAGAGACCTTTAAGAATGCGTTGTACATGTTGAGGAGTACACAGGAAGAAGTGCATCCTGTTTAGCGGAGGATGAGGGATCTTTCATGAAAGTTGAGGCGAAAATAACAGCGCCTCCGAGCGACCGAAACGAGAATTATCAAGTCATGAGGAAGAGTGGTTCATCATAAGGTCGGACTTTTACGCACCGGAGTAAGATTGAATGGCTCGGAAGGTGATTCAACTCCACTCCATCGCCAAACTTCTGACTTTTCCTCAAGTTTCCTGAACTACTTTTACTCTCTATTTTCTTCGTTTTCAATCTTTATATTTTCGTATTCCATATTAAGCATATGTGATTTATTCACCTGTTTTATCCGACCAGATTACTCTCTCTCTGGTACAGAAATCCAACGAAGGACGCATTCGTCGATACACTCGTGACGATACAAATGCGTTGAATTTCACTCCTCCACATTTATTGTGTTTATCACCTCCGTGTTTTCGCCCCCCTTCTTGTCTGGGTGTTTTCCCGCATCGTAGGTTTTTCTTCATAAACCTTCAGTTGTGGAGTTTTTCCCTAAATCCCAAATCTTTGTAATTTTATATGTATCTATATGTATTAGTTTCATTTTCTAATGTCTGCATTTTGTATTTCTATATACTATCTGTAGCATTTTCTTGTACTTGTGTTTGCCATATTGTTGAGGTATTTCGATTTTTTTAGATTTAGGTTAATTTTAATAAATTATTTTTGGTTATTAATGAAATATTATTACAATGGAATATCCAACTGTTAAGTAGAAGATAGGCCATTTTGGCCTAACGTCGCCGCAAAAGTAAATACTACATAATAGTAATAATAATAAAATCTTACCTAAGTGAAGATGGTTCAGAGAGAACAATGTTTCCTTACCTGCAGATCCCAACTCTTTCTGAGGTCCAATTATGAGATTGGCAATAAATATCACGAAAATAACAAGAAATTGCCTCCTCATCTTGTACCTTGAATGGCTATGCTCTACACCACACCAATATATATTTTTATTGAGTCGGCAGTCATGTTGTATGCACGTTTCTCTCAAACAAGCAAGCAATGCAAGCCGAATGCACCTGTTCCAGAATAAACGCTTCAATGCCAAGATATTAATTCAGTAAACAGTGTGCCCATAATTTTCTATAGGACGAGCTAAAATTTCAATTTACCTCAAACGGGAATTTTCAAAATTAAAGAATAAAATAATACCCTATTAAAAAAGATAAGAGTTTAACATTCCTCAAATCGGAATAATTTCTTTAAAATCTCCTTTAACCCATAAGTTATCGTTTTGTAGTTAATATTTGTTAGCCTCCATTTCAATGGTTTATATTGATGCATCGAAGCCCAGTCACTGTTAATTAAACGGAACATAGAAAACAATACGATAAAAATACAAATACATAAAATAGAGAGAAAAATTAAAAAATGCATGATAAGAATAGCATTCTAAACAAAACAGCCTTTACCTTACTTCAAGTTCGTACTGCAATACAATTTAAGAAACAAACGCCGGGCCTATGGGTGCATCGGGAATTTGCCATTATTATTATCATAACAACGTAATGTGCTGTTTTCTGTGTGATACACACGATTTATCTAGGAAAGATTATGATGTGAAATTAAAGATTTGCAAACATTTAGAGGAAAGAATTAGGAATAACTCAAGACGAGAAGGGAATATTTTGTGCAGTGGTTTTGATCAAGGTTATTTACGTTGCAATGCAATGCTTATGAGACAATTTTTAATTTTTGGTTGCGAAAAATAGATTCCACGAAAATAATATAATTTTAAGTTATGCACATTGCGACGATGATATTAATCAAAAGTATTCCGAACATTTAACAATTTACGTAATTCCGTATGCTGACTATTTACTCTGTCAGCATGCGAAATGTCATATTAACCGTTACTGATATTCTTAACCGATGTAAGCTACGGAACGAAGTCATAAAATACTAGTTTTTCAAAGTCAAAATAATTTTTACCTGTAGATCAGGAAATGCATGGTTTTGGTATCTAATTTTAAGTGAACTATGTTAGTAGCCGAGCGGCAGATACGCTGAGCAGATTCACAACAAAAATGCAAAAATATGTCATGCCATATTTTTAAGGAAGTGAAAAATAGAATAGTAGAAACGCGTCCTTTCGAGATTTCCTGTCGTTTAGGTTTCGCCAGAGGGGTTGATTTTGAGGAATACTCGGTCAGTGATTCGTCCCTCCAGGGAATAGAATGTGCAACTTTTGTTATTTGTGGAATACAGCCACAATAATAATTATGACCATCTCTTATTTTTTTATTTCTCTCTCCTTTATAAAGAATGACTAATGGAAACATGTTGGGTAAAATCACTAACTGTTGTATATTAAAATCAATATAAAGTACATTGTAGTAGTAAAAACAATCAAATAACATAAACAAAGATAAAATAAATATTAAGAATAAAATGTGAATCTGATACAATAAATATTAATGACGAGTAAAGAGAGCGTTAGTTGGCCTTACAAAGTGCACACTGTCATTTTACATACTTTTAAAAATTTCATTTTTAATTTCGTCGCCGCCCCGTTCAGCGTTTAAATGAATCGACGCAAAGATGTTCCTGGTGAATATTAGCTTCGGCAAATTAAGAATTTATTTCGAAACTAAAAAGTTATTGAAGATAACAATGTGCACATGGCCGTCAGGATGGACTTGAACATCAACTGGCGTATAAGAATTTCCAAACAATAACACTTTCATATCCTTTGAATATTCTACTTAATAATACTCTGCTCAAAGAAAATTCAGTTCTGATGGCTTCTGTGATACACAGAAGTGTGTAGCGTCCACCAAATGAGCGTCCAGGATCAGTACGGGGTACTGATGATAATGACCACCCTAACACGCGTTGGAGGTGCCAACTCGGCCTCGCCAACACCAAACAATCGGTCGGATTAAATGTTTCAACTTTAGCAATCCACTGCAGAAATCGCTGATGCTTTTTGGAGAGTAATGTTCGCACATTTACTGCCATTGTCGCATTATTTACACAACTACACTCTGATGGATAGTTATGTTTTCATTCTAAACGGTCCTTTTTCAGAAATGGTCAACCTTTAGAAATGTAGTTTTCTTATTTTAATGAAGAAAGTACTTCGTGGAAAACTTAAGCAAAGAGGCTAATCCTTTGGCTGCATCAACTCATTTCCTTCCTTTAGAGTCTCCCTTTGAACTGCTCAAAGAAGTAATTTTGACTATAAGTAGACTCTTACTTAGTTGACCTACACATAAATTTGTTTATTGCTACAATTGTGCTCCATCTTCTTCCTTTTCCTTAAATCTACTTTTTATGAAACAATTCTGGTGGGAAAATACCGTATTTCTCGGCCCAAAAGTCGCACTTTTTCTCGCTAAAATTTCACCTAGAATCATCCTTTAGAAATGTATTTTTCTTATTTTAATAGAAGAAAGCACTTCGTGGAAAACTTGAGCAAAGTCTTTCAGAGGCTAATCCTTTTTCTCTTCTTATCTTTTCGTCTCATGGGCATGGGGTGAGAATTTTTCTGACGTCATACAATAGTAATTATAAACAATATAACACTTTGACTCGTGGCTTTAATATTCTAATCACAGCGGAAGCCTTTCCTGCAATGTTGCGCTTTTGTTTCATTCTTCCGTAAATTGACGCCCTTTCACGAATATCGTTTCTTTGTTTCACTTATGAGCAGCTTACGTTCCTCTGTGCATAATCTTTGCTTCGTCCAACTGAAAAACCACTGTGCGTCTTATGAGCCGGGAAATACGGTATATATTGTGTTTGCAAGGTTTCAATCCTTTTGCCATAATTTGAACAATTCAATTTTCCCCGTTAGGTGATATGCGATAGGAAACGACTACGGAGATTGACGAAACCTCGGAGGCTAACGAAGTACACATGTAGGAATATACATATCTTAGAATCACCCTTACCAATTAAAGCGTATTGTAGGTAGATGCGATGAAATAGTTAGAGAGCGATGCTATTTCACGTTAGTTAGGACCCATCTGGAATATGCGGCGAGTATATGGGACCCAGCGGATGAAACGAACTCTCGCGAACTCGAGAAAGTGCAGCGCAAGGCGATACGTTTTGTTAAAAAGTGCTACGATAGAGAAGCAAGTGTAACGCAAATGCTCTCAGACGCAGGTTGGGAATCCTTGAAAGAAAGGAGATTAGAAGCTAGGCTGCGATTGTTAGATAAATTCAGAGGAAACACATTTTCGGAAGACGTAATTGATATTATGCGACCCCCCTGATACTTTGGCCGATCCGACAGTGAGCGTAAAATAAGAGAAATAGACGCGAAGACAAGTCGTTTTAGGGACTCTTTTTTTCCGCGAACGATACGCGATAATAATAAATTAAAGAAATAATTCTACTCTTGGTGTTTACACCCCCTGCCACACGCCGGAAGGCGGCTTGCAGGGTACTTATGTAGATGTACACACAATCTTATAAGAATGTTTAATTTAAAATTTAATCCCAAGATTATTTATCACGAATGGATGACTTTTGTAGACTATGGTTGAATTTTAAACAACAGCATGAAAGAAATTTTATCAAATCTATGGATGAAGTAGTAAAAGGTCAAAATTGACGCTATTTATAAACATGATAGGAGTGAAGGGTAAGACGAAGAAACGACAGAAGCAAATTGGCAACTTTGATCGATCGCATTGGGCCGATGCCCTCTCAAGTCCACCATATGCTCACCCACGTATCCACACAACGACAAAGAGAATGAAATTTGGAGCGATCTGAGAGAGGCTCGAAAACTTATGAAAAACAAAGCTTTGGAGGGCTTTTGTGAGGATAAACGCGTGCGTAATGCACTTCGACTCCAACGAGGGATTAAACGGTCAACGGCCTCAACTATATTGGGAACAAAAGAACGATCGCGTCGAGACTCTTAAAGAGATGGCACGAGAGGCTTCGGAAGAAATTCAATTGGAAAGACTACCTGAGAAAAAATAATTTCCAGGAGCAATCAATTTAGAAATAAAGTGGCGAAAATATTGATCAATTTTAAATGTATCGCATGGCTAGAGCTTATTTGGTTGAAGCGAAAGATGCCGGGTTCAAGCCCCACTCCTGCCAGATATCCGTTATTTCCTTGGGAGAATTCTTGACAATAAAATAAATATTTCGTATACTCAAAAAGCTGTTATTTTTGAGAATTTCGATACATAAGATAAACATCAATAAGTGAGGTAATATCAATGTCAATGAGTGAGGTAAAAATTTCTTGTTAAAGACCGAAAAATACGGTACATGCTGTATATAGTGGTCGAAATTAAAGTGTAAATTATTGAAAAGAATTATTTAATTATACAGTAAATTGTCGTAGTTAGTAATTTAATGCAGTACTTGTGATGACAAAACACTGCGTAAAATTTACAAACATTTAGGAGCGTTTCTTAATCACCTCTATTTTGCATATCACAAGAGGGACAGTTATTTGTAACTCTTTCACGATCAAAAGGAGGCAAGACAATCATCGGTGCAGGAAAAGGGAAAAGTTTTGGGGGATTTACGGATGATTTCAGCAAAAATCAAGTATACGAAGAAAATTTCATCATCTGCATTGTTACCTTCTGGATTTACACATGTTTTCTTTATCGAGGACATAATTTGGTCAATTACTGAGTCTTTCTTTCGTACACGCCGTGGACTTTAGCATTTCATCGAATGCTTACACATTCGATCAGTACCCAAATGACAATAGATCGTCACCAACACAGCAAAAATCAAAGAGATTGACATGGTACAATGCAATATAGTTTGAGTTTCCATGGAAATGAGAAATGAGCACTACGAGATTATCACTTAAAAGAAAATCGAGAAACAGCAAATGTATGAAAAGAGAATCACGAGCAAGGATTAAATAAAATTAATCTCCTCATCATAAAGGCGAAACGTTGTTTGCGATCAAAAAAAGTATTTGAGTAATCCGCGGAATAATTCACAGGTAATTGTGGAGGAGTACAATGAATATTGGAAGCAATTGTTAATTGTCAATTCCGAAGAGTAAAAGAGAAACGGTGGTGTGGGGTGAGAAGCAGAAGAACCGATGAAAAGCAGAAGCTGAGAAAGCAAAGAACAGATTCAGCTAAGTACTCGTTCATAAATAGAAGGTTTAAAGAGAGGAACAGTTTGCCTGAAGAGGTCTTCATACCCTTACCTAAGAATAAAAATAGTTTATGTAAAGATGTAAATTTTATTCAGATATGGTACGTAGATTGTGTTAATATGTTATTTTAATTTAGATTCAATGTAATGTAAACGGTGTAACGTGTATTAGAGATTATCTATTGCGCATTGTTCAATTTTTGAAATAAGTGTATTTGATTAAGCAGCCTCCAGATTTGTGTCTAACCGCGGCCAAATTTTGTAAATAGAAAGAATTCGCTAAGATTGATTGCTCATTGGACGACGCTGGAGTGAAGTTACAAGTCGTCACGCACACTCTTCCCGGTTAAGTATCTCCACGGGATGCGAAGCAATATAATGACCAAAATTGTCACCGCTTTCACCGGAAGAAACACGACAAACCGAAGTGGAGCAGTGGATCGTAGAAAAGGAGCGAATTGTCTCTTCCTCGGAAAAAGACGACTGCAAAATGCAGAGGAATGACACGGGGCGCAGCGGAGCTTCCGCGTGCGAAGAAAACTATGTCGTCGCAAATCACTTTCGCATCTGATAGCGAACATTTGACAACCAAGGACGGATCTGCCAACAGGCGAGAGATGAGGGCCTCGCCGGTGTTGCAAGGGCCTCAAAAAGAGACGTTAAGTTGTTTGTTGGTGGGTCCTCAAAATGGTCATTTCGCCGAGGGCCTCTGATTGTTAAAACTCGCCCAAGTAGACGACGATAACTTGGAGATGCAAAGCTATGGACAAAAGAGCCAATTTCGAAAGAAATAATATCAAATTTCCGCTTGCGAATGAGTCTGAGAAAAAAGAAAGACACGGATGATTGCAAATGAGCGCAAATGTGTATGACTTGGAGAGCTAGAGTAGAATAAATGGAGGTATATGTTAATATTCTACTCTTACGGCGAAAATGACCTCCGCCTAACATCCGAAGACATGACATGATAGCATTATGTCACTAATAAACAAAAAACAATACACTTAAATATAGAAGCATAAATCAATACATCTAAACATACCGGCAAACATAGCAATAAGATAATTGGTACAAACAGTATACTCAAAGTAACAGGCAATCTAGTTGATAAATAAATAAAAACTAATACATACAAACTAGATACAGATACATATGAAAACAAATATTTGGACAGTGGGGAAAAATCCTCAACTGAAGGTTTATGGAGAAAAATCCAGAATGCGGGAAAACAAGAACACAAAAAGGGAGGTGAAAAGAACTGAAGAAAACACTGATGTAATACATACACTATAATTAGTAGGGGATGCAGATGATATTCAACACGTTTGTATTGTCACGCTCGAAGGTGTACATAAAGATATTAGAATGCAGGCAGATGTATGGTAGATTAATAACTAAATGCGGGTCCACTGAGACGAAAATGGTTGTAGAATGAAGCCCGCTTGGGCAAAAATTAGAAACGAAAGAGGAATGTGAAAGGAGAGGAGAGTAATAATGCAGTTGGAATGAATCGGATGAGCAAAGAAAAAGGAGACATTGAGTGACTGAATGCGGATTTAGGAAAGGTTACGTAAATAATATGTCAACGCGGTATTTCACGTTCGTTTGCAAAGATGCAAAGGATAGATGGGAATGAAGTAATTAAACGCAGGGGCGTAGGATTTATCTGTTGCGGAGAGTAACGGAGTTAAAGCAAAATTGCATATACCAGTATTCCAGGGCAAACTAAATATATAACATGAATATAGTTAAAACTTGGATTGTGAGCATAATTCGCATCCGGAAATTCGCTCGTATGCCGAGGCACTCATATCTCAAAGCGATTTCCCCATAAGAAATGATGGAAACTCGGATGATCATGATTCCTAAACCTGAAAATATTCATATATATAATAATGATTATTAGGAAAGTACTGATCACGTGACGCTCGGCAGACAAAACAGCGTGTACATTCTCTATCTATTGCTCGTATGCAAGGCCTCGCTCGTACATCAAGTTAATATTTATTAACATTTTTGCTGGTCTTACAAAACACCCGCAAACCAAGTTACTGGTAGATTGAGGTTTTACTATAAAAACGAAAATGTAAAAATACTATAGCTTAAGGGACAGAAAGGAATGAATAAGATCACAAGAAATAAAACAAAGTAACGTGAGACATTCGATACCATAAACAGAAATAAATAGATTCCGCGGATATCTTCCTCGTTTTGAAAAGACACGTAGACGAAGCAAATTCGAAGAGAGGCATTACCTATAAAAGTAGAAGAGAGGCATTACCTATAAAAGTAGAAGAGAGGCATTACCTGCAGAAGACGTAGGCCACCAAAACGGCGATGTTTGCGTAATCGGCAGAGAACATGCGGAATATTTCCTTTTTTGGTGCGACAGCTGAAGTGAAGACGCTTCGATCGAAGCCAACCGCGATAACCGATTACCAATAAAGTGAAGTTTACACACACAATCTTTGCCATTTGCACGAAAGTTCACACACAAAGATAAGGAGGAAATGACTGACGTTTGATATAGAGTTCGTCCATTTGCTTAACACATAGTACATCTGTTATACTTTCCACAGTTACATACATTTGTATTCCTTTCGCTTTAGTTTCAGATACACGCTTGGTGTAATTTGTCACTTTCATTCGAGTGACACAAAGCAATCGTAAGTTCTCCGAAATGTAGCGGAAACTACTATATCGGTAACGATAAGAGAGAGAAAAATGAGATAAAAAGGAAAGTGTCGAAGGGATAACTACGTCAGAAAGCTGAACGAGAGAAGTTTCTTTCGCTCATCCGGTAATCAGACCTCTTAAAAGCAATTTGGGACTCTGCAATATATTTACTCTTAAAAAATTTAACTCGATAAATTATATTTCGTATCCCATTTAAGAGTGGATTAATTACAGCAATGTATAAATCCATCAGGACAGGCACAATCAAATAAACTTTGTTGCACTAAATTAATGTAATACAGAGGATAAAATAACTACAAATCTAAAGCCCTGATTATCCCTAAGCTGATATAGAAGAGGGCGGATGCAATTTGCAATTATTTGAAACAATTCCATCGTAACAAAGATCTTCAAAGAATTAGAGGGAAAGCAGAATAAACCTTAGACCACTTGACTGAAGAAGAACACTTGACTGAAGAGGCGCGAGAGAAGCTATCCTAGTCTTAAAATCGATAAAAGAACAGAGAACGCAGAAATACCAACTTTTACTGACTTCGTGAATATAGAGAAAGATTTTGAAAATGTGGACTGGAAGAAAATGTTAAGGATCTTCAAATAAAAGTTAAATCTAGAAAATTCGCAAAGGCCGGGGGCGGCGAACTTAAGGCAAGCGTGCCTAAAGTGGCGAACTAGAGGATTTTTATTGTCACACGGAACACTGAACTTGTTACGAATCCTTCACTTATGAAATGGAGCCCTTGAGTAAATAATATGGATTCTATTGACTATTAATTATAATAAATGAATATTTACGTCAATTACGACATCTTAACCTCACTGTTGACATGAGAAAATAAATGTTATCAGCATCTCTTTCTATGGTTTCACACGTAGGTCCTTCATATTTATCAAACACGGCACATGCCACAAAATGTTCCCCATCTCTGGCATAAACGAAGGCATTAGATTTATCTTTGCTTCAATATTATAGCGGATTTTCGAACTAAATAAAACGTGCGAAATCGCACATAGCAACATGATCCGTGAGTTAAGCGATGGCCGCCAATCCTTACTTAATTGAGCAACAATTACAATTACAGAGCTTACAATTCTTAATACAATACTTACAGAGCTGTCGATCCTCAGCTTCAGAGTTGGTTCCGGTTAATTCCTCAATTGACGTAGACATAATGACGGCAAAACTTAGGATGCTGGGTTTCACTGACAACTCTGTCTCCTGGTTTTCTTCCTATCTTCACCATCGCAAACAGAAAGTAGTTTCCGACGAATTGGCGTCTGTATAGATTGAGATAGATCGCGGACTCCCTCAGGGTTCAATTTTGGGTCCCCTGCTTTTCACTATCTACATAAATGACTGTATCAAGGAACTGAAACATTGTAATTACCATCTCTACGCCGACGATCTACAGATTTACTTGAATTCAAGTCCTTCAGAATTGCCTCAATCGCTGCATAAAATTAATTGTGATCTACAGCTCATCAGTAACTGGAGCAGAGATAATTTTATCCACCTTAATCCAGTTAACTCTCAAGCGATCATGATCGGATATCCTAAACTACTTAACCCAGTAAATAAAGATAACCTACCAGCACTTAAACTGAATGGCAACAAAATCCTGTTCGTAAAATCGGTGAAAAATCTCGGCCTCTATATGAACGAAACACTTACATGGTCTGATCACGTCCTTCACATATGTAAAAACGTAAATTTCTCGCTTCACACTCTAAGGCGTAACCTTTGGAATTCACTTCCATCCACTATGGAAAACTTACCATCCATACATACCTTTAAGCGTAAATGCCACAATCATCTATTAATCCAACAAAGCTGAACTCAAACCTTTTGACCGCATCCCAACTCTTTCAACACACTATGAATGCACCAAGTCTTGTCCCTCTCCCCACTCTGTTAGAAAATCTGTGTGTTCTCTTTTCTTAATATCTTTTCTGTCCGTCTGTTCTCCACCATTAAGTAAAGTTAGAGTATATCTTTCTCTTTTAACTAACTACCCTGAAATTGAATCCTGAATCTGAATTCATTGTATTATTTATGTTATTTTATTAGTGTGATTTTTTGTTCATATGTAATTTTGTATATTATTTTTCTTCTTTTTAAAGCTAAATTGACGTAACCAGTGACGATATTGTAAATATCTATGTATAGTGATTTCCATGGCTTTTGTTATTTTTGGTAATCTGTAGCTTTTATTATTTATTCCTTTTTATAGCTTCATTTCATTTTATTACTTTTATTGCTAAATTGATGTAACCAATGGTGATACTGAAAATATCTATGTATTGTGCTTTTCCCACTTCTTTTATTATCTTTTCAATGTTTCTTTTCTTGTATTGCTAATCGATCTCCTGTCCTCATCTTTTTTCTCCCCCTTCTTCTTTTTTTTCCTCTTTCTTTCATATCAATGTACATTTATTATGCTTTTTTTATTCTTTTCAGTAAGGTTGCAGTCACTTTTCATTTTCTAATTTCCCCTTCTTCTTTAAAATTTTAGATGCTACTGTCTGTAGGTTTCGCAGGTTTTTCACGCCCCCCTTCCTGTGGGCGTTTTCCTGCAGGGTTCTATTTTTTCCTAAGTGCAATAACTTAGGTTTTTTTTAACCCGCAAACACATCTCTTTGTTATTTTTCTTTTATTTTAGCCCCATAAACTATTTCTTTTCATCTTTTATGACATAGGGTTAGATGTAAGAAGAGACTTACTAGTCTCAATCTCGCCCTGAAATAAAGTCGATTTATTATTATTATTATTATT
>KZ308726.1:426971-440254 GCA_000376725.2 Ladona fulva
AACTTCAAATAGACAAGCAATACTGAGGGCAGTAACCGAATACTTCACCAACTTATACAAGAATACAGAAAACGTTGAAGAGGAAACCCAAGAAGAAACACAAAACTCAGAAAATACCCACTCTATTCTCCCAGAAGAAGTAACACAGGCACTCAAGAAGATGAAGAATGGAAAGACAGGAGGAGCTGATGGAGTTTTAGCAGAATATCTGAAACTTGGTGTTACAGAAATTTCTCCTATCCTAGTGCAGTTATTCACCAATTGCATTAGACAAGGGAGAATTCCGAAGGAATGGAACCATGCAAAGATTGTCCTTTTGCACAAGAAAGGAAGCAAGAAAGACTTGAAGAACTACCGCCCCATCAGCCTCCTTCCGGTTATTTACAAAACGTTCATGAGAGTAATAGCTGCACGTCTGAAGACGTCCCTGGCAGCTGACGAGCCCAGAGAAAAAGCTGGATTTCGCAAGGGATTCAGCACTATGGACCACATCCACACGCTGCAAGAAATTATCAGCAAAATGAACGAATACGAGATGCCACTAGTACTCTGCTTCGTGGATTATGCCCAGGCCTTTGACTCGGTAAGTACCTCCTCCACACTGGAGGCACTGGGGAAACAAGGGATAGATACAAAGTACATCCAACTTCTACGCAGCATCTACAAGGACGCCACAGCCTCTGTAATGCTGCATGAAGAAACAGAGGAATTCCGGATTGAGAAGGGAGTGAGACAAGGCGACTGCCTTTCACCAATTCTTTTTACAGCCGTTCTGGAAGAAGTCTTTAAAACCTTAGACTGGGAGGAAAGAGGCCTACGGATCAATGGAGAGCACATCAGTCATTTGCGTTTCGCAGATGATATAGTACTCTTCGCAACCAACGGTGAAGATCTAGCATCAAGACTTCAAGAACTGAACGCGGCTGGGCAGAAAATAGGACTCAGGATAAACTTATCGAAAACTAAGGTAATGTATAATTCTTTTGCAGCACAAGTACCAATCCTACTACAAGAGGTACCCCTTGATGTTTGTTCAGAGTACACTTACCTGGGACAACTGGTTACGACAGGAGAGAAAAACAGGATTAATGAAGTGAATCGAAGAATGAAACTAGGCTGGAGTGCCTTCGGAAGAAACGCCCATATTCTGAAGTCGAAAATGCCAATGGTCTTGAAGAGAAAGGTCTTCAACCAATGCATTCTACCAGTTTTGACATATGGAAGTGAAACATGGGTGTTAAACGCAGCAATAACCCAGCGACTTCAGACTACACAAAGAAGTATGGAACGATGTATGCTTGGAATCACAAGAAGAGACAGGAAACGCAACACCTGGGTTAGGAAGATAACAGGAGTGACAGACATCATAGATAAGGTAAGATCACTGAAATGGATGTGGGCAGGCCATGTTGCAAGGAGAAACGACAACCGATGGACATCAGCAGTTCTGAACTGGATACCAAGAGACGTGAAGAGACCAAGAAGAAGACCAAGGGACCGATGGAACAGAGACATCATCCAGTATTTAGGGGTAACATGGCAACGAGAGGCTCAGAACAGAGAGAATTGGAAAGCGCTTGGGGAGGCCTACATCCGACGTCGGATTGAAAATGGCTGATGATGATATATCAATAGCCCAGATTCAGTTCTCACTTCGTTTCTAGGATTAGATTATTATGCCGATGTTTACTTGCCTTCGTTGAACTTCGCTGAACAAATATGTGAAAGAAAATAAAGTTGGAAGAGGCTGTTTATGAATTAGAGGTTTAAGAATACTCCGTAAGCCGCGTTTCGGATGGCGGAACTCGCGTTTAGAGACAAACGGGAAGCTCCGGATTAGCGATCGCTGAGAAGTTCCAATGCGCATTTACACAAATATGTAACTCGGATAGAAAGAAACCTCGGTTAATAGGAAGTCGAAGACTACTGTTCTTGATTCTGCGAGATACCATGTGAAGAAATTACAATAGAAAAACATAAAATCGTTAGTGTATTACTCCGATTGAGAATGGCGTGCTTTATGAAGGGATGAAACTGTCGAGAGACATGTTTGGAGAGTGACATATTCCCGTTTGGAAATAAGAATCCTTCAACAGTATTTTATCTCAATGTCCTTCATTGGATCCTTTTGTATAATTATTTCCTCACAGATTATTTTTATTGTAACCTGTACTTTTATTATATTGTAGTTCTATAATTACTTTTATTCTCCATTTTTATATCTATCTAACCGTCACTGGTCAACTCGATCACAAACCCTCTCAGTGGAGCCAGGCAAGCTCAATGTCCTTCATTGGATCCTTTTGTATAATTTTTTCCTCACATATTATTTTTATTGTAACCTGTACTTTTATTATATTGTAGTTCTATAATTACTTTTATTCTCCATTTTTATATCTATCTTCTTATGATTTTTATTCATTTCATTTAAATTTGTACATGTTATTCTTATTTCCTTATTTTGTTTGTTTGTTACATGGTTAATTGTTTATAATCCATTGTAAAGGCCTTGTGCTGTTTGTGGGTTCATTTTAAATAAATAAATCTTCGCTACTTGAGAAAAGGTATAGATATAATAACGAAGATATATACGATGTCGCCAGTTAATCATGCTAGGGAACGATTTAAGAAATAGGAATTCACGTGAGTCGAAAAGCAATGAATTTATTGCAAGAATATTTTAACCCACGACAACGAGCACATTTATAAAATGGATATAATTCAATTAAATCAAAAGCCCAGAATTTCACCAACAGGTATGTTGTAAACAACAAACGATCGGTCAATTTATTTCGTAATTCATCCCCGCGCACAGTTCGAGGGAAGAAAAGATTTAACGAGTGTTTAAAAAGGACTACGTTTGAATTATGATTAAATCTGCCTCTGCGTTGCGGCCGCTTTTATGTGCCACCCAAACAGGGCATCGAACCAAACAGAGTACATTAACCCGAAAAAGGATATTCTTGAACCGAAAGCGATATCCTTTGCTTCCAAAAAATGCAGATTATACTGAAGTGTAATTGGAGGAGTTTACCAAACATTCGTTACGACTCGCAACTAGATATTTCCACAATTTCATTCCGAAATACAGAGTTATGTGATTCTTTGACAACGAATTAGAGAAGATAACTTTCCATTAAACTACTCGTATATTTTCATAACAACTCCCTCAGAGTAAAATATTTAACAACATTTAACGACGCAATAAAATCGATCATGAGCATATAATGAATTGGGTTTAAAATTTACATTCAAAGTGATTTCCATTGGAGCAGAATCGTCCAATCCGAGGCGTCCGAAAGGAAAGAAGAGAAAAATCGCGTCTCCAGGGAAAATCAAACACAAGTGCAGTATTCTTTCGCTCCATAAACCGCACGAGGAGGAAATGAGCGTCTTCTTCATTTCATTCTTCGACCTTTCCAAAGAGCACATTCAAATGTTTGTGAAATAAAGGTCACATCCCAACCTTTTTCTTGCGGACAGACCGCGATGCCGCAGTGTATAGGGCCAAGCGGTGACAGGGAAAGTTGCTGCACCAAAGTTTTCTTCACAGCAGAAGGTTGCGTCACTACAGGTAGTTTCTCAACTTTGCTTCCGAATTTTGGAAATAAAAAACAGGTTCCATTTTTACAGTCTCGCCTTTTTGTCTCGATAAATTTAAGGAGTTTTGCTTCGATTGGCGTCACCAGAGATATTCGGAATAAGCCAATGGTGATTCAAATCTGGAGGGAAGTAAAATCGTAACTCCTATTCTGATAATTCTTTGGATTTAAATTGACGAATATTATTTTCTGTTAAATTCACCGCGACTTTTCCATCGAACGGCCCCAAGAAGCAATCGATCGGACTGACCTAACCTAACACTGTTTCAGGATTTACAAATGTTCCAATCGTTCATTCATTTGTCAGCCCCTCACGGCCTGGGTCAGTACTAAGAAGCGATCCCTACTAACCAGACTTAATCCCAAAGAAGAATGATTGATTGAATGAATCAGACTTTTTTCAAGTCCATTCTTCCTTGGGATTTTTCCCTGGGTGCGCACCATCTTGCGCAAAGTCACCCTTACCCGTTTTCCTGTGTAACCAGACTTAAATTCACGCCTTTGTTTATTTACGGTGCACTATGTTTAAATTTCAATTGCGCACGAAAGTGGCGATTAAGGTCTTATATTAAAAGTCCATGTTTGGGAGATTTGGCAGCCCTAAGAACTTGAGGGTTTTATAAAGAAATAAAGGTTAGCTTCGCTCGATTCCATTGCGAGTTTTCCGTTACTTCCAACGTTACACTTTGCCCTGTCACATACGCAGTTCCGATTCTGAGAGAAAATCAGAGAAATAGATGCTAGAACAAGTCGTATCAAGAAATCATTTTCCTGGGGAACAATACGCGAGAGTAATCGCTTTCAGAGTACAATGCAGATTTAACGCAATTTGATTTTTAAATGTAGATTTGTTCACTTCTTACAAAGCAAAGGAAACCATTCGTAAAAATCTAATTTGCGTGAGCGGAAATAACAGGAAGTTGAACTTGGGGAAGGTCGTGTACCCTTTTCGTGGTTGGGTTCGATTCCCGGTGGGGGCCCACGTGCGAAATGACCTAAGCTGTCGAAGCACTTTTAATAATAATACTACTACAAATAAGCGATCAAAAGCCAACCGACTTTCCTCAATAAAATTCTCAGTGTGATAATCACCGAAGATCGGCTTAGGGGTCGTCGTTGAATTGATGTCACGGCATTGTCCGGGATTACTGACCCGTCACGTGGATCAGCGCGCCCCTACGTTTCAAAACTGTCACGTGCTCTCTTCAGCATTATTTGTGTTTTACATCACCTATCCTCCATTACATAAATCAACCACTTGGGTGTCCACGAATTTCCCTTCAAGGATTTCGTAGCGACACCAAAATGGGAAATTCTGATATTATATCTATTTGCAACAACAATCCATCGGCCTCTCCACATAGAACTGAATCATATGAATCCTGTGCATTACTAAAACAGTCCCATTGCCTCATACATGGTCATAAGTTTGTCCCTGTGAGTAAGCATAATAACAAATGACAGAATCACCGGAAATGACCTCCACTTCAAAAAACGGACATTTTCTTGCCATTATTTTCCAATAAATGCCCGGGCACGCTGTTAGCAATCGCTTCGTTCGGCTGTTTGTAATATTTTACAACACTTCCTCTTAATCTGAATTTTTGCAATTACCAATCGAAAACTGAATTCTAAGATGGGAATCTCTATTGATTTCCTCTTCTTTTGGCACCTTTCTCGATTTCGTTGGACAATTATTTCTATTTTAAATTTGTCTTTCTCGATTTCGTTGGACAATTACTTTAAATTTGTAAATGACAGTAAGCCTATAAACGAAAAATAGACTCTTACGTGCATTTCCTGCGATAGTTATTTGACCAAGTTGTTCATTCGTTGCCGTGGAAATGAAAGAATTCTTAGAACTTATATTATTTTCACTATTCTTGACTTAATGTATTACCATAATTTCCTATATATACTGACTAACGTGAAAGCCTTGGCAAATAATTGAAACACACACGTCATAAAAACTGAATTACATCCCTTAACATATTTATCAAATAAAGAGTCCATTAATATTAATCGTCGTCCGCAAACTATCTATTAAATTATTCGAAAATTGCTACGAAATATGGTCGAAATACATCAAAGGCACCTAAGAAAAGGAAAAATGATTATTAGATGTAAAATTCGTCTTGAGGAGGCCTAATCATCGATACAAACATGGCGTAGGATGGTGTAGTGAGTCCAGAACAAGGGTTAGTTGCCAGCAAAAGCATTAACCTCATTGAAAATGACGCATTTCATCAGCTGAAGAGGTCCTCTTCAGTCAATTAGCATAATGTATGGAAATATACCCACAGTGTGTCATGAAAATACTTGGATGCTCTACATGCCAGAGCCATCTGTTGCGCACTAAAGCAAACTGGCGCTTTCGCCGCAAGATGACGTACCAGAGCGCCACATTTGGTTGTTAAGAGACGAGCAATTGAGTTGATATCAATTTCGATAAGTACAGTCTTTCACACTATTATCCATCCCACATTCTTGAAACAATTAAGGCTTTTGACACAAACCAACGCTTTAAGAACTATTAAATGAGGTTAAATTTACGGTTAAAGTGAAATTCTCAATTCATAACAGCAGCTATAATCAAATTTTCTTCCTTTCAGTACCACGCTAACTAAGGATAAAGCCATTTGCTTCATGACAGTATTATTGCTTTTCATTTGAAAATTTAACGAGAGCCTGTATTCATATTTGTCAGCTTTCATCCGATTTCAAGAGAAACAAAAACACCCGTTCTAGGTGCATACTCTATGAGGCTAACTTAACTGAGAACATTTACGAAGGTAGTAGTAGTATTGTTAAAAGTGCTTCGACAGCTTAGGTCATTTCGCACGTAAGCCCCCACCGGGAATCGAACCCGGGACCGCTTTCACTGAAGTCGAACGCGTTGCCCACTTGGCTATGCGGGAGCCCACATTTACAAAGGAAGGAATGTTTGAATTTGCTAAAATCGATTGAGGACGAACATTAGAGGAAAACGTTGACCAAAGTGATTTGAAGAATGCCTCCCTGCTTCAGAGAGAGTCCTACGGGGAACATGTTGGTATACATTTGAATGAAGTTTTCATTCTGAACGAATGACAATGCTAATTTGTAACTGCAGCGAGGAAAACAAATATTTGTCGCACTTTACTTGCGTTTGTAAATCGTATTTGAGTTTTCTCACATTGCCTATCAAATGAACATACACTGAATATTTATTAGTTAGATATATCGATAACATTTCCAAGTATCATTTTCATAAGGCTAAGTTAATTAACAGTTTTTGGGTTATTAGTTTAATGTTGCCATTATGTTATCTCTGCAGAGGTGGAAGAGAGTCTATTATGGCCTAACCTCGCTGTAAAATAATAATAAAAATAAGTTATGCTAATCTAAAGGGCTTTAGAAAACGGAAGAAGAACGTCACTTACAGAAGACACATATTAAGATATAAAATGTCGGAAGTGGGTCATAACGTATAAATTCTGGAAATGCCAAATATATGGTAAAGAGAGAGAAGCGAGCAAAATGAGATGAGAATATAAAGTTAGAATCAAAAGGCAAAGCAACAAAAAGATAAACATCTTAGAAGTAAGTGTTGAAAACAACTGAGGGTAAGAGCAGCGTACTCTTAGAAAACTACTGAACTCATTTCACCGAAGTTAAAATGTAAATAATGGCTGATTACAAAAAGGAGAGAAATATTGTACGAATAAATGTCGAGCCTTTAATACCTTGGATGTAGTCTATCTGTTTCAGCAAAATTGAAGTGCGTAAGCTGGGAAACACCGGAAATGAGTTAGTTGATACGTCGCCAACTTTGCAATCCATCGGAACGGTGACTACGTGGGAGGAAAGTGAAGAAAATGTCTCAATTTTATACCATTGCTGGAAAAAGAGTTAAAGGAACAAAATCATGCAGCTATAGATGTTTAAACAACTGAACTTGTGCCTCAGTTCGCTAAATTGCCCGATGAAAACGAAAGCCATCACTTACATTCAGCGCATAATAAAGACTACATAAAGTTGTATTGAAGTACACGCAACTGTAACACTTCAGCACAAGTTGAGGAACAAATCTTCCAAAGTTTGAAAGTACGTAAAGAGGAAGCATGCCGTTGAATGAATGGGTTAACTGGTAGACGAAAGATTGCCTTTAGGACGAATTTCACTGCAATAGATTTAGAAAAGTAGAGCTAAATTAGTCTCTGACGATAGATAAAATCGACCACTGCCGAAATGAAAAGCTTTCAGAAAAAAGCGCGTTCTAGCCAGTGACGACGACTTAATCCTATCTATTGTTCCCATTTCAGCGAAAATATCCACAAGATCGGAAGAATTAAGTTACGAATTGAAGATTTAAACCGCGTTTTTAAACTGCCGTACCGACCAGAAACTGGACACAATATGGACGAGTATGTAAAAGAAAAATAAGCTTAAAGATAAACTGCTCTTTCTTACTTAATTTTACAAAAGATATAAAGTTTGTAACCGATGAAGTTAAGCTTTCCATGCATTTATTTTGGAAATCTATCTGAGCGATTTTGGTTAGGCGATAAAAGTGAACGAAAATGTATGAACTTGGATTCAACAATTGGCTTGATTGTCAAGGGGACCTTGTCTACGACCTCAAAATTTAAGAAAAGTTTGTTAATTTTATCAAATCGCAATCTTGAACAGAAAACAATATTTAACGACCATAATAAAAATCTGTATTCAGTTTCCCTTCTTTTGTTACTTATCATAAGACTTTACATGTATTTCTAATGGAAATCTGAACGATCTTGGTTCAAACCCAGCAAAGTTATCGAATGAAAATGTGACAGTACTTCCTTCCGGATCTCAGAGAACACGTATGCAAAGTTTGACGCAAATCGGACAGACTGTGTGGACTCCAATCTCATACATACACACCCACAAACAAACCCCTTCAGAATTTCTACTTAATAAGATAACCCGGGAAGAAGAATTTCACAATCAATTTCATAGGGAGTTTTTACTCGTACAACGAGGGCAGATGGGCGTAGTTTCATAGGAACACTTCTAAGCAACCATTAGTTTATATTTCTCAGAGAGAAAGTCATAGCAACGGACATAATCAGAAGCTAGCGGCAAATCGCTTCGGACGATATAATTCAGAGATGCAGACAACGTCGCCGATGGAAGGTGCTGCGATGCTGTTTTGTTTGGCACATTATCGATTTGTTATCAAGATGAAGAAAAGACCGCCGGAAAAAAGGACACGTTATTAAGTTTTCCCTTCGATTTATCTGAAATCGAATGAATTTCGCTGTTATATTAGGGGACGACCAACCCATATGCAGTTTAAACCAAAAATTACGCATCTCTACTAAAACTTGAACGTAGATATAACTCTTACTAAGTAAAATCATCGGGATCCGAAGCAGGAATTTCCCGTTTGCCCAACGCGATTTCCATCTGCCGACATACGGAGAGTTTTTAGATCTCCAAATCATAAACATCCGTGTTGCTTTTTCTTTCCCGACTTTTACTGCCAATACTCCGATAGGGTCTGTTCCGGAGCATTTTACCTTTTAGAGTAAGCGGTCAACGGATGATCAATCTTATCAAGTGGGCTACTAATTTCAGCTTTACTGCATTATTCTTCCCTCTCTTAACCATTCATTTACTGTACTCCATGTCGGGTGTCTTGCCGAGTCCTCTCAGAAAGTATCAGTCCAGAAGATTCGGGTTCTACTCCCTATAACTGCAGCATTTTTAAGACGGTTTATCACTGAGAGACCACCGCAATGTCATCTTACATCCCTTTCTTCTTTTTTCACTAAACGAGTATGTTTAGTATCAAAAGGATCATAAACCTCCTTTAGTATCAAAAGGATCATACAAATATCTTCTTTTATCAGTTACCATCAATGGCACTCGTGCTACAAGTTGAAAACTTCGAATAAAAATATTTTGCAAAATTAAATGCGTATAGGAATGACTTCTTAGAAGTAACTTTCATATTTTGATAGCAGCAATTATTTGTCCCGCATTTAAAATGATTGAAAGTTCTCATATGTGGTGGAGAAATTTGCAAACGTCATCCTAAGCTTCCGCAGAAGTAAGCGAATCATAATTCCTCAACATATGTACTTTGGATGCAAAGAAGTAAAGCGTGGTGTTTGTTTGATTTTAGAAAGATCAGAGCGGTCCGCATCACGCAACTCTAGGTATAAAGTTGAAAGGGAGGAATTGTTTCTAGCAAATATGTCTTGTATAAACCAACATGGAATAGAAAGAAATCGCACCAAGTTGCTGATTGAAGGCAGAGACGATTCAGACTGAAACAGAAGCAAATTTTAGAGAATAAAACTGAGGAGCGATGAGATAAACGCGTCGCCCAGGGAACGGAGTAAATATAGCCGACAAATAAACTAATTAATTCACGGAATCAATATCCCCAAATGAAGAGAAACTCCCGCATCAGTAAATGTTCCCATAACTCCGAATTTGGCATCTTTCCATTCCGACCTCTGATTCGATGAGATCAGCAATTATTTTCCTGTTCGTCATTTCCGAAAGCGAATAGCCTCTTCGGGTAGAGAGATTTTAATTCACTATTCTGGACGGTTCGAGAGTCCCTAATAGGGCTTTAAAATCAAGTCAATAACAAAATATTAATATTACCACCATTACATTTTCACCACCAATTTTCTAAATGTGTATTTTTGAGTAACAAGGGCTAAACGACACAAGATTTTAAAGCAGGGCTCTCATAAATTGAATTAAAAATCCTTTCTAAGAAGTTAACATGAGTAAGAAATGATGACCGCAGATTATAACACAAGAGCGTGATTTTACCTCGGTACATACTCATCTTTACTACTAACCGAAGCTGTACTTGATAGAGTAGTTAACTGTATACTACTCGGAAGTAGTATACAGTTAACCTGTCTTTCTAATTCTTAGGAAGCGTAGCAAATTATGAAACGCCCGCGAAAATGCATTACGGAAGGGTTGAATGTACGTACAATTGAATGAATCAGAAACAGACATGAAAAAAGTCTGACGGAACCGGGACTCGAACCCGGGTCTCCCAATTCAGAAACAGTTTCCACTAACCCAAACCTCTCATAAAAGTTTCAGGTTTACACTTTTTTCTGACCGCACTGAATCAATGCAAATCAATAAGTACAAAATGCAAAGTAAGAGAAGTTAATGCAAACAATTATTTCCAAATGCTATTCAGTTATCATCAATCACCAAAAAGCAATCAGCAGCAACATTTCACTCAAGGCAGTTCTTCGATTGAACTATAGTTTTCGAGTTCTGAATTCAATTTCAATCAAAAGTAAATTCTTCGGCATTTATTTGATTCCTACAAACTTCCGCCGTAAGTAACTCGGCCACGGCTCACAATTTCCAACGTTAAATCCACTTACTTATTATTACTTACGTACCACTTTAAGTAAACTTTAAGATATTACTTACCGCTTTAAATAAACTTAAAAATCGATCAACCACTCGAGAATACACAAACGAAAAGGAGTAAAACACATGTTCTCAATATTTGTTCCATTCGACCAAAGTTTAGTCTTTACATACGTCAAACGTAAATGGCATCCATTTTCCGGTACTCACCTGAAAGAAAGTTAAAGGGAAATTAACATCACAATACATTATAATAATTTAAATATTGTAAACAATTATTAATTCACGATCATCTATATAATCCTGAGTGTAAGAAATGTAAATGGATCGTTTCCATGCCAACGATTCATTGCTATGCGTAAGATGTCAGCACAATCCAGGCAGATTTATAAACCCAAACGGCATCACTATCTGACAGCCATTTCCACAGAGGATTTTCTCAAGTTCTGTAGAATTCTTATTAAAAGTTGACGAAAACAAATTTATGCATGCGAACTTGTAAGCTGACGATGACAATATAGAAAATTGGCAGTAATCTCGATAGAAAAACATCAAATTAATAAATTTTCTTTGAATTTCAACCTTTCCTTTAATTTATTATTTTCCGACAAATATATCGATTACAGATATATTATTGTTAAACGCCCCCGTTAAGCATGACGGGACTTAATTTGGTTTAAAAATATATCTATTATCGTATGTATCTAGTCCTACTAAGCGCAAAACAATTCTGCCGTACGATCATAATAACTTAATGTATTTCTTGTCATTATTTATAATATTTATTCCACTGTTTTCAAGTCATGAAAGACTACTTTACGTAAATTTCTTATAAAAATTATAAGAACTGATTATCTCCATGCACTTATATGGGATAATTCATGAAATCAACATTCAACAATGGCCTTAGTCGTCAAAGGGATGGGTTGTATATTTCACAAATAGTTTACGAAATTTCCGTGTGTTTTATCAAAATCTTCCAAAGTTCGGATCTATATCAATATTTCACGACTAAAATAAGAATATATGATCATTTTCCTTTCTTCTGACACTTCTCTTGATTTCGTAGAACCATGTTTCTAATTTATTTTGTAAAAGAAACAACCTCTGCAGGTAACGAAAACCGTACGTACATTTCTTTTGAAAAAGTATACCGACTGATTATCCTCGTGTATTTATATGGGATATTTTATGAAATCAATGTTCAACAATTACTTTGGTCGTCAAAGGGATGCGTTGTTTATTTCCGAAAAATTTTACGAATTTTACGTTTATTTTATCAAAGTTCCCGCAATTTCGAATTTATATGAATGATTCACGACTAAAATAAGAATCTATAATCATTTTCCTTTCTTTTGGCACTTGTCTCAATTTCGTAGGACCATTGTTTCTGATTTAATTTTGAAAAAGAAACAACCTCTGCAAGTCATGAAAACGTAATTTACGTACACCTCTTATGGAAAAGTGTGATGGGCTCCTGGGTTCGAACCCGGGCCTTTACAGAGATGGAAATAATTTTTCCTGGGGGCTTCAGCATCGTAGGAACACAATGCAGTTTGTTTCAGATCTCTAAGGCAAGCCTATAAATAGGGGGACGGACAGAAATTTGCTTTTTATATATAACTAGCTGATCCCGCGCTAATATGTGCGCTCACTGTGCATATAATATCTGCGAAAACTTAAACGTTTGTGACTATTTTATATATTTAGAAACGTATCTTCATACAATCAATAATTTCATTATGTCTTTTGAATTATCAAACATTATTAACAATTCGTTTAATCACACCTTTTCCCAAAGCAATTAATAATCTTCAACTATATCGCTATATGAATACTTTTTCATCACCTCACGGTACTTTTCAATTTCAAAGACTGCGAGTTTCAAGATTGTCAATGAGTTAGTTGAGCTAAGCGGACGGTTAATTTGCTGAAGCGATACATAAATATAAATACTTCAATAAAAAGTCTTGAGCTAAGAGATGATCCCGGGTGATATTTGCGTACTTAATATTTGAAAGGCCACATCAATTTAGGTCCATGTGATTGTTTTTATTTAAAGAAAATTATCTTCCCAACTGATTATCTCTTCGTGGTTACTCTTAGCCATCTAATTTATATGCGATGCAATTCATTGCATCTTTGCTCTTAGCAATCAATTTTATTATATTTATTCACATGAAATTTTCTAATTCTTTAACTCATTCGGTATATATTTTAAATAAATAACTAATTAATAATCAAGTGGCTAATGGCTGGTTAATAAATGTGTTAATACGCCAAATTTTGATGGTA
>KZ308726.1:440397-450641 GCA_000376725.2 Ladona fulva
AAAAATTTTAACGTCTGGTAAATTAAGTTTTCTAATCCAGTGAAAACATTTAGAAGTAGTTTCATTTTAAATTACTCAACTTTACTTACATTCTGCTTAGTCATTAACATTTCAAATATTGCCCATAGCCGAAGCGACATTTCTGATTTACCTACACAGTTCTTGATTATGGTATTTGAACATTTATGCCAACACCACAATAATTTATCATACAAATCACCATGATATCTTAATAATGATAAATGATTGATAATAAGGTAATAGACTGATAAAGTATTTAATTATTTGAATTATATTCCGAAGTAATCCTGATTTCAAAGTGTGACATTTACTAACGATCGTTGGTTTTAGCTAATAATTCTTCAATGTGTTCAAGTCATGAAACGTAATTTACGTACATCTCTACAGAGATGGAAATAGTTTTCCTGGGGGTTTCAGCATCGTACAAACACAATGCAGTTTGTTACAGATATCTAAGTCAAGCCGATTCTGAGATAAATAGGGGGACGGACAGACGGAGGTACGTACAGACATTTGCTTACGTCAATCCCTCACCCTTTCTTTCTAATGCTTGTTTCTTCATCCGGGGCAACAATGTCGTAAATGCAGAGAAAGGAGAAAATTTCCATTAAGTCTCGAAATAAAAGCAAGATTGTTTAAATAATAGAAATTAAAACGTGTAAACACGGCAAGAATAAGATTGCTTGTATATTTTACCTTCGTATGAACAAAGTTTGATGGAAATCCGTTCAAATTTAGGTATTTTAATTAGTGAAGAAAGAAAGCCTTGCACTCTCAAAAATGAAAAATCGCGTGCAATCTTACGGAGACACATTTTCAGCTCCGGGGTTCGACTCCGGGTCTTTCCGGGGATGAAATCAAGTATGCCCGGGGTTTCCAGCAATTAGAAATCCAACGCAATTTACCGCGTCTCTCTAAATCTAACCGTTTCTGAAATACGGAGGGGGACGGACGGACGGACACTTCATAATGTTATTTATTTTTATTTATTTTCATCTTCACTGCAATTTGGCCTTTTAGCCAGGTGGCAGTGCCTTACTTGGGAAATTATATATAACAAGTACTTGGGAAAT
The DNA here is from genome assembly GCA_000376725.2 of Ladona fulva. Lineage (NCBI taxonomy): Eukaryota > Metazoa > Arthropoda > Insecta > Odonata > Libellulidae > Ladona > Ladona fulva. The sequence continues at coordinate 441,492 of KZ308726.1, forward strand.
TATATATAATATGAAATATTATATGATGATAAAAATTAAATAGTATAAGATTTTTGTTGAATTACCATGATTTTTGGCGCGAAAGCAATCCTTGTTATTTATATGCATAGTTGGGCACTTAAATTAGCCCTAATACAACGCTAATTTGATTGGACTATATACGTAGATTGTATTGATCTACGAAGTGGTTCGGTAAAAGGCAATTTACCTCCCACGAGAAAGATTTTCATCCAAATTTTGTAGCATTTAATAGTATATTCCAAGAAAATAAAATATTTTTGCAGAGGAAATATGTCCAATTTAAAGAAACAGAGGAATTTGCGAATTGGTTCGAGGGAATGTACAAAGGGACTTTGAATTTTCTCAGGACAAAAATAAGAAGAGGGGTTCGATATTGACAGAATTTGTATGGAAAGAATTCGTCATGAGAAAGGAGCGGCATGTCTTCCCACCCCCGACAAGCCCTTTCGCTCCTTCCAACCTCGCTATCCGTCTATAGCAAATACTTAAAGCAAACGATTTAAAAACATACTCTTTCACAGGAATCAACCGCGAGAAGATTTTCATCAATAGATAGGTCAATGGTTTCGGCCTTCACTTGATAAATGCGTCAGGCGGTGATGCTACGTTGACATGTTCGTGTTTTTCTTATTTTGAAGTACTGAATAAATTAAAGTGTTTACATAATTTACTTTTTTTCTAAATACATATGCAGTTATCTTTGTATTAACGGCGGAATTTGGGTAACAGACGTATTGAATTTCGGATTGAATTACATCATTTTATCAACAAAATTTACAAATTTCCCCCCTGCACAATATTAGGTGAGTTTCGAAAAATTCCTCATTTGGGTAATTCCAGCAAATTAACAGACTTTGTCATGCCTTCGTGAGTCGGCTGCGCACGGTCACAGAGTGAAGAGCCACTTGCATTGCACACAAAGTACCCCGTTAACAGTGAGGACATACACGGGACATGGTAATGTATTACTTACGTACCTGCCCGTATAAACGTTTGTGAATATTCCTTATCGTTCTTTTCTCTACGCACAGAAATTCAATAACGACTCGTTGTCTGTAAAGTTTACCACGGCCAGACTCCACTTCCTACGGCTATGCCATCTGCACGAGAAAACTGAAAATATGCGCATACACGCGGGAAACGTCAAAGAATTCGAACCTACAATTTCGAAGTATGTATTAGAATTGGTTACGGTTGGATAGAAATGTGGGCTTTACTTTTTGACCAACCCTTGCGGCGATTCACTGTAACACAGCGGCTATAAAGGGGAGTAGATCCAATCGAAAATCGTCATTGAATGCTCAATTCATAAAATTTAAAAGGAGCAATACTTATAATGTGCAATCTTTGCCTCGCAGATTATTTTCGCCAACTATTTATGTTACACACAAAACTGGATTCGTTAAGCGGCAGTCTAATATACGTGTGGGTCTTAAAAAGATCTCTGGAAGGACTCCGTTTAACACGTTCCTGTGTTTCTAAGCGTAGCAAATGACGTTCACGATCAACGTTTTATATTTAGAGAGAATTGTCGCCGCCTTCATCGCGATGGCACGTCAGACACGAAGCGGCGTATCTGGAGCATGAATAAATGCAAAAATATGCGAGGGAATAAATTTCCCTTTAAGTCATTCATAAACCGAGCCGTACACAATAAGAGGTCACAACCAGACATGAATTTTACATGGCGGACAATATAAAAAGTGCAGGAGCAGCGTAAATGAGAAAAGAATTAGACTATTTTTAGAGAGGAAGGTTTATAAGGAATACCCTATGGAGGAGCCAAAACCAGATTCCAATCCAAAAGGAATCCAACATCGGTCGTAAAGATACAAATGGGAACTTTTCAATTAACAAGAAAGCGGAAAAAATGGAGGTCGAATTTCAAACCTCGTTAATATTGAAAATGCGGAACGGCAATCGATACAATACTTATAGAAGACCATTACAGCCAAACCTCGTTCTGCGAGTAACTTCGTTTGTGTTTTGCATGGCGAGTAAACATTTTAATACATTTTTACCCGTAAATAAAAGGAGATTAGGCTGCGATTGCTTGACAGTCAGAGAAAGTGCATTTGCGGAAGACGTAATCGGTACTATGCGACCCCATTCTGCTACTTTGGCCGATCCGAGAGTAAAATAAGAGAAATAGAAAAAGTCTTTTTAAAGAATCATTCTTTCTGCGAACGATACGCGATAACAATAGGCTAAAGAGGTAAACTCTAACGCTCGGTGTTTACACCCCCTGCCATACGCGAAAGATGACTTGCAGGGTATTTATATGGATGTAGGTGAAGAGTAAACAAAATTTTAGAATTAAAGCTAGTAATGATTAGTTGCAAGTCGCAGTAACGCATATTTAGGAAATCTTCGTCCAATTGCACTCAAATAAAATGTGCATTTTTGGGAACCTAAAGCCGGAACGGAATAAATTATGCTTTTCGATTCAACTGTTTCGATCTTTCCAGTTCGTTATTTTTCGGTTTCGATTCGATGCCCATTAGCGAATATTTTCATTAGATTCTAACTAACAAGAGATGCGCTTCCAAATCGCCTCAGCGACAGCGAAATTTATGTATTTATGTTCCGTTTAAATATGAAAACGCCTCAGATATATTAAAAATGCATTTATAAATATACATAATGTTAAAGCCACCGAAATTTCAAATAGATCTTTGGACGTGTTTTATTGTTTCATTCGCCGTGGATACGAAAAACGTTTCAATGTCTAAATCTACTTTGAAAGGATTAAAACTCATAAGAGATCAGCAATAACTACGACTCCACTCATATCTTAGCTTGTAATTACACTAATGGTACTTCAATAATATTTATTTTCATCGAATTATATATACATATAGTTGTTTTACATACCATTTCTGATTACGTAATTTAGAAAGTGATTCAAAATTTACAAACAGCGGAATACCTCGACTTCAAAGCATAATATTTTTTTCTTATTTGTGTGTACCCGCATCGAGGAATATTTCATCGACAATTTATTTTCTATACAAGATAGAGACCGTATTTTCTATACAAGAAATATTTCTTTCATAATTATTTGTACACATCAAATTAAGAATGGATAAAGAAACGGGTTCACTTGCTGAACAGAGGCTAAGAATTCTGTAGCTCGAGTAGTCAATGTTACTGAAGGTAATATCAACAAGTGTGCTAAAACGGCAATGAGCAAAGGCTTTTAATCATTATGCAAAACAGTTTGAAATTATCCATTCCAATATTTGAAAGAATAAAGTTAATGTACGGAATAAAAGGAACTAAGAGACTCCACTCCGCCAATTGAGCAATCAAACTCAACAGTTTCCTTTTTTTGATAATCACTGCGTTTTCAGAGGGCACAGCTCAAAGTACAATGTTTATCGTTAACCTCTGTCTCCTTTGAGATTCCGACGCAGAAGTAGAATCCGAAAACAAGATCAAATTCACTCGCGGACATCAATCTTCGAGAGAATTTGATTGATTTGAAAGGCAATGGGAAAAGACAGCGATGAAATCGCAATTCGCGAAATAAATAACGGACGGAAACGACTCCTTTGGCGGGGAAAAGTGGCGAAGTAAGTGCGGAGAAGAGCGGCGGGTGAAGAACTTCCTGGAAACATTGAAATAGCTCCGGATTAAAAAAGATGAGTGGGCTAACACATTCGAGCAACGTCAGTCTCTCCGAGAATACCTCGACGAACAAGGAACACTGGATTCTTAAATTCATTCAGAGAGGAATAAACCGCATTTTCAACGGAGATTACAGTTGACGTATATCTGAGGAAGGTTAGTGTCGTAGCGACCCTTCCCAGGTCAGACTACCTGAAAAAACCGCAGAAAATCAACACTAACCGACGTGGTTAATCGACACTAACCGACGTGACTAACCGACGTCGCTACTAATTAAAGTGAAACATCGAATATACGGGTTTAATTCGTTCGTAGTATCGGCTCCTCTCGGTTATCTTCGTAAATCGAAACGAATTTACCATAAAAATCATGTAAGTATGCGTTCGGACCAAAGCGTCAAAAAGTGTACTTGGTCCCGTTAAATTTTTCGCAAGAAACTCCTATATTTTGCGATATTCAATAGCAAAATACAAAGGATTAGAATCTTCGACAACAGATCGACTGAAACCGTTCAACTCTGAAGCAAAATTGAAATTAAGGAAAGTCGAACTTTTCCGCTGTCAATTTTATTATCACAAGAATTGTTAACTAAAGCAAAAACTCTTGTGTTTCGGTGGAACACGTTAGCTTCCAAAAATAACTTCACCTTTAAGCTCTATCAATCCCCCGCTCATTTGCGCGAAGAAATATAAGGCTATTTCTGGCTAAGATGAAATTTTCGCCAAAAAATGGACTCGAGTTCGATCAAAAATCATATGAATTGAATAAAAGAAATCATAATTCATAGAAAAAAACTGTCCCGTGTAATCTCATTTCACAGATGGAAATGAGTCGTAGAAAATGGAAAGAGACGGTCAGCCTGCTGGTGGGATATGCCCTATATTTGTGTTCGCATCATTTCTGACCTGTTTACGGAGAAGGTATAATTCTTCCGAACGGTTATTCTACATATACTCTGCTGCGTTTTCCTTCACTTCTTCGCTAAGCAAAGAGACGTTTTCTGTAGGACATTCGTCTCAAATGCAAACAACAATTACAAGGAGTATCGCCAAATATATATATATCTCAACGCAAAGTTCATAAATACATTTCCTAACTCTCAATTGGGGTGAGTTGCTCGGTCACTCCGGAGTGTTTGCTTCGGAATCTGAAGAGAATGAAACAGAATATTTTTTCCTAATAATTAATCCGAGAGGCTGAACAAATGGGTCGGTCTTATGAACCCAAACGTAAGCAAATCACATCTCTTCGTATTCAACCGCGCGTCGGCCCATTTCCTCCGTCTGGGATTCGCAGATTTAAAACGATGTCTCGGCATCAATGAATCGATGACCTTTGCCCCAGTTTCCGGTACAAGATATTGTGACAAAAGAAAAGGTAAAATGCTCACGATACGGAGGAGATTCCCACGCATTCCGATGATAAGGAATAAGCTAATTAAGTCTTGAAAGATCTACCTCTATCTATTTGACATGGTGGAGAGTGGACTTCATACATAATTAAGTCTTCTTCACACAAAACACACGAACATTCACAATTACAAAACCTCTGCAAACTGATGCATCTTTTCCACGAATTTAAATTACTTTCGATCGTTAATTCAAACTTTTATTCTTCTTAGTCAACAAAAGGCTGGGCCATCAGACACTACAAATGTTCTTTGGACACAAACTCAGTCAAAGACTTTAATACTCAAAATACGGTGGAAGTGGACAGCTTTTCCTTAACGAATCACACATTCGAAAAAAATGAAAAGGGATACCAAAAGGAAAGCACTAGGTTCATTACGCTAACGATGCGATTGGAAAAAAGGATCCCTAAATGCAAACCTATTTCTGTACAAAAATCCTTCTTACATATACTTAGGTAGATATTGATAATATATCGAAGTCCATAAAAATGGAAATTTTATGGAAGTCGGAATCGCTAAAGAAGTAAAGAAAAACAATCAGACTAGGTAGTGTTTACCAAATAATAACTGGAATTAAAAGCTTAAATGTTTTAATGCAAACAGCTTTAAGAAGTCACGACCGCAAAATAAAACGTAGGCCGCAAAGATCTAATATAGCTAATTACTCTTTTAGAATAGAGGCATAGCCGAGTGGAATATGTTACCTGTATCGCTCTTTCCTAAAAATCTTAATATATTTTAAGAAGAAATTCGCTTGCTGTGGTTGAAAAGAATTTGTTTTTTGTTACGATAGCTGTGGTTGATTTGAAAAGTAAGAGGAGTTGGGGACGTCCAGGAGGAGAAATACTGCCGACCCTTCCTCTTATAAACGCACTATCTTCCTATTCACTGCTCCCCTGAACAACCTCGAGTGAGAATGAAAAAAGTAAGTTGGGTCGATAGAAGAAACAAACACACTAGAGACGGTTGCGGAGGAGAGGGTTTCCATTGAAGTAATTTAACCTCGACAGAGGAAATGGGTGGGCCAAATATTGATAGGAGAGGGATCGCTGAAAAATGTGATTGAGGGAAGAATACAATGGAAAAAGCAGAGAAAAAGACAGAAGTTGTTAGATGACATAAAGGCTGGGATAAGTTACCAGGAGGTGAAAGAAATGGCATTGAATAGGAAATAATAGGGCACATGATTAATGAAAGGTAAAACGCTTATGGCAATACTCTTCCGAATCTGTAATATCGGTTGCGTCAAGTATTATACAGATTTGCAATTATATTATTATTATTAAGGTCTTTATTAAAGACGAGATTGAGACTGAAAAGTCTCTTCTTCCATCTAACCTTTCGTCAATGATTTTATGTACATAGAGACTTGTGTGTAGGTGAAAAGAAATAGAGAGGAAAACTTTAGAAGGAGTGGATGTAAAAAAAAACCTAAGGTGATATCTTAGGAAAAAATATCCACAGCAGGAAAACACCCTCAGAGAAGGGGGGTGTGAAAAACCTGCGCAAACCTACTGATAGTTCAAGCTAAAAGATGCTTAAGAAAGCTGTCTTTAAGTGTTATATACACCGGTACTTTGCAACAGAGACGAAATCAAAAATTAGCTTCGTGATTGTATGAAATAATTAATCTAATCAATTCCTAGTTCTCGAAAATCTTCACTTCTTGGCTTGAATATGATTTTATGATTTCATAATATGATTTTCACGTGTTTCCATAAACACGTGAAAAGGCATTTTCATCGAACTTTATTCAAACAATCTTGGAGATGATATAAAAATGAGAATTTCTTCGATTTTCTTCCGACTCAAAAGAACTCCCCAAAATATAAATGTAACTTGTATTTCCGATGGAAAAATGGCATCGTTAAACATTCTATTAATTCGTTTTCCGAAAAAAATGAAAGTCCTATGGAATATGAAACTGTTTCCACGTGTTCGTGAGCGAACCAGTAATTCCAAAACTCCATTTCACAGAACTGTAACTTTACTTGGAGTACTTGAAAATTTTCTTCGAATTTCTTTTTGACAATAGCAACTCATTTCTCACGCGGACAATTCCGATACGAATATTCTCATACTTATGTCTGCTATGTTGCGGTGGTTTACAAGAGAGTAAGGGGAATTTAGAAGCCCATTTACAAAGAAAAGAACATTTATTCACAGTTATCCAAATATCAAGTACCTATACAATCAATGTTCAAAGAAAGTGGCCGAAGAATAAACAGTGAGTCGCATTCACCGGCGATTTAACGATAAATCACTACATTGGTCAAGAGGAACGCCATTTAAGACTAACGGAAAATTTAGATGTATTGACTTAATTTATGAATCGCAATCCAGCTATAATTGGAAAAGAAGAGAAAAAACTTGAAAATCTAACTTCGAATACAAGACAATGAGGGGAATTCCGGGAGGCATTCCTATTCTTCATTGCGGAAACAGAATCGGAAACTATGATAAGGAAATATTATTACGTAACGACAAATTGAAAAACGCCGAAACTTGAATTCTCCTAAATAGAGCAGCGATATTAAATGACACCGCTACAGCAGTAAAATAAGAATATAGGAACTGCGATCAAGTTTTTATGTTTGACAGCTCGTGCACCATAAATTATTTTCGATGTCGGGTGAATAGCATTTAGTTATCTAATAGTTCGGTCGTTGCCCAAAAGAAGCATAGTAAGGCTCACATAAATAAGAGAGAGCATACATACGAGATTTATTCCGAAGACCGCACAGCAAACCGAAAGGGGGACGAGGTTCAGATACGTAAATGGGCTACGTCGTAATTTCCCAAAGAAGCGAATATGACATTCCCAACCGACAATTTAAGAAGTGCAAAATTGTAAGGTCGGAATCGGCACAACATTTCCCATCCGAGTTCATTCACTATCACACCCCAGCGAAAAAACTAAAATAGGAAAAAAAAACGTTGAAGAATGTGTGTCACTGAAGCAACAAAGAAAACAAAATGCGTAAGCGAAGGAGCGGGAGTTGGCCCCAATTAAGATTAGACAGGGGTCGTAATTTACTCACCCAAATGATTAGGGATGGATGTGGGAGGAAATTTGGACGGAGCTGTTAATTTCCCGTCTTGACTTCACTAATCAATTAAATTGGACGGGCATAGAGTGACGTAACGAACCCATCACTGTAGTGAGGGTAACATCACGAGAGAAATAAGTGGAATTAAGGGGAGGCGATTGAAAAAGGAGCAGTCGAGGAAGGGATTGAGAAGGGCCACCGCATCACCTTAGCAACGCACCCGAGCGCCTCCGATGACGAACTAAGAGAGGGGTGACACTGGCGCCACAGCTGGCTGCGTGGTCGCTTACGGAGGCGAGAATAAAAAAAGAAAGGTCCACGTGTGATGGGGGAAACCCTTCATTGCTAAGACTTCCCTTGCGACCCAGATTTGCCTCAGGATATCAAACCCCCTCTCTTATTAGCGAAAGAAACTACAAAAGCAAGGCGGGCAGATACACGCACAAATAAATTTCGAAATGTAAACTGAAAGGACTTCTCTCGATTTAATCCGACACTTATGTCGACAGACTAAGAAAGGAATGAACCTGATAAGAGGTAGCAATGTGATATGAGGTCCCTCGATTTCCTCAGAACACTTCCTTTGGAAACAAATCCACCCAAGTGAAGCACATCGAACTTGGGAATACTTTTTTGCAACGGATAAAGATTAACTGAGATGAACTTTCAGTAGCTCTCATATTGTCAGAGCCAAGAGTGAAAATAAAGAGAATCAAACACTTTTCCTTATCTCGCACGTAACAGCAAATTCTAAATATAGCATACAGTACAGTTTACAGGGACATAGATGAGATCATTTTAATGAGTTCACTTTTATTAAAACCCTGAATACTAGAAAAAATTTTCCACAACAAGAAATCTCCTATAAACAGGGGAAAGGGAGAAAAAAAACATGGATAAAAATACCAAATTAGAACAATTTTGGCAAAATATGGAAATATATATATATATAGTCTAATAAATTACACTATTAAATGACAATAGACATTCATTACGAGACCAATAAATAAAATAAAATAAATAATTAAATTAAGTAAA
>KZ308726.1:463995-494049 GCA_000376725.2 Ladona fulva
ATGATGGAACAGAGACATCATTCAGTATTTAGGGGTAACATGGCAACGAGAAGCTCAGAATAGAGAGAATTGGAAAGCGCTTGGAGAGGCCTACATCCGACGTCGGATTGAAAATGGCTGATGATGATGATGATGATATATATATCATATTCTAACCTTGAAAAGGCTAACATATCTTACGTGAGAACAGAAAAACGTCAATGGCAATAGAATTCAAGTAAAATATAATTACAAATCTGTGAATGTTATTCGAAGATAAGGAAAGAATACAGTTCTTAAGACCGAATGCCTAATAATTTATTAAGTATTGCAGTTTACTCCATATTTTATTATTGGCGCACACATGCGTTACATGTTAGGACGAGTACTTAAGAAACTCGGATTCGTTAAGATAATTGTCGGCAGGAGCGAAATAAAAAAAGTTCGCGGGAGCGATGTTACGTTGCGTTAGTTAGAACTCACCTGGAGTATGCTGTGTGCGAGATCCTGCAGGAAAAAGTGTTGTATTTGAGAATTAGAAAAAGGAGATAAGTTTCGTGAAATACGCCAAATGAGTGACTCATCGGCGTATTTGGCGTCACTCAAATGGACGCAGGATGGGAATCTCTAGGAAAATTAAGACTTAAGTAAAGGCTCAGTTATTAAATAAAAAGTATGTTTTTATAAGATGTAGCCGATATTATTAATCCTCCCTGTTATATAGGCCGTTCTGATTCTGAGAGAAAAATCAAAGAAATAGAAGCTAAAACAAGTAGTTTCAAAAATACATTTTTTCCGCGAACGTAGTCGATTGGGGAAGTTAGAGTCATGGTAATGCACCCCCTGCCATAAACTACAGGGTCATTAAAAATGGAATAAACAGGAATAAATCAAAGAAGCAGGGAAAGAGACAGAGCAGTAAAAGTATTTCTGCAAGAGAAGACTCGCCTAAGATAGCGATCAAAGTGACCCGAGGAGAAAGGGCGCGACTTCGCTGCCCTCTGTCGGAAAACGTCCCTCACTCGCGATTGACACTCAAGTATTTCTGAGAGCACTCCGCTGAGGATTGCTCACTCCGCTGAGATCTCTGAGGACGCATAATTCACTTCAAACTTCGGATAAGGGCGTCCCAATATCGGAATTTTAAAGAGCTTGAATTTTACAAACGTAAACAAAAACTATTATATTCACGCGTTTCCCACGACTATATTTCAAGCAGAAGTTCTGTGGGTTTTTAAGAAATACGTGTAAAGTTCAATCTTATCGGTTACAGAATATATTTCATTTGCAAAATTAAAAGAATAGTCTAAGAATTAGAAGGAATAGTCGTATGAAATCGACATAAGTAACAACAGAAGGGAAATTGAATACAGATTCTTATTGTTGTCGTAGAATAAAGCTTTCGTTTCGAAATTGCGAGAATTTAGATAAAATATGCGAATATTTTATGAAATTTTGAGGTTGTAAACCACCCGTCCCCTTGACGACCACTGCGGTTGTTGATTCCGAGTTCATGAATTTTCCTATAAGAATATAATTTTTTATATAATATAATGGACATCAGCAGTTCTGAATTGGATACCAAGAGATGTGAAGAGACCAAGAAGAAGACCAAGGGACCGATGGAACAGAGACATCATTCAGTATTTAGGGGTAACATGGCAAAGAGAGGCTCAGAATAGAGAGAATTAGAAAGCGCTTGGAGAGGCCTACATCCCACGTCAGATTGAAAATGGCTGATGATGATGATGATATATATCATCGATCTTTGAATGGATGGCGTTTATGACACTAGTTGTTTGGCGGCGGTGTATGGAGGTAAGAGGAAGGATCGCTGTATTGAAGTTGGTGTATAATGCCTTAGTTAATCACTCTTACATTTAGCTTGCAGTTTGTAAGCATCTTTTACTGATATCTCCTTACATTGACGCTTCTCCGGATATATATCTATATAAATATATCCGGAGAAGAGACAATGTAAGGAGATATCAGTAAGATTGCGTCAATTATTCATCCAGTCTAAGGTTTTAAAAACTTCTTCCAGAACGGCTGTAAAAAGAATTGGTGAAAGGCAATCGCCTTGTCTCACTCCCTTCTCAATCCGGAATTCCTCTGTTTCCTTATGCAGCATTACAGAGGCTGTGGCGTCCTTGTAGATGCTGCGTAAAAGTTGGATGTACTTGGCATCTATCCCTTGTTTTACCAGTGCTTCCGGTGTGGAGGAGGTACTTACCGAGTCAAAGGCCTGGGCATAGTCCACAAAGCAGAGTACTAGTGGCATCTCGTATTCGTTCATTCTGCTGATAATTTCTTGCAGCGTGTGGATGTGGTCCATAGTGATGAATCCCTTGCAAAAACCAGCTTGTTCTTTGGGCTGGGCAGCTGCCAGGGACCTCTTCAGACGTGCAGCTATTACTCTCATGAACGTTTTGTAAATAACAGGAAGGAGGCTGATGGGGCGGTATTTCTTCAAATCTTCCATGCTTCCTTTCTTGTACAAAAGGACAATCTTTGCATGGTTCCATTCCTTAGGAATTCTCCCTTGGCTAAGGCAATTAGTGAATAACTGCGCTAGGACAGGAGAAATTTCTATAGCACCAAGTTTCAGATATTCTGCTAAATATCCATCAGCTCCTCCTGCCTTTCCATTCTTCATCTTCTTGATGGCCTCTGTTACTTCTTCTGGGAGAATAGAGGGGGGATTTTCTGAGTTTTCTGTTTCTTCTTGGTGTTCCTCTACAGCATTTTCTGTCTTCTTGTATAAGTTGGTGAAGTATCCTGTTACTTCCCAAGGAGAAACGGACCCGGGTCTCCCAATTGCCGGTCAGTTGCTCTATCCATTGAGCTATTCCACCAGAACATTTCCCCATGCCGTTTGGGAGACTTTTTATTCTGTTCCTGCCCTCACTTTTTAATTTCCCCGCAAGTCCAAAATATTAAAATAGGCCAAGGGGTGATACCGATCACCCCTTGGCCACCGGTTTGAGCAAATGATAGTTATCATCAGGTCACTAATACGAAAACTGCCGGGTACTTATCAGATTAAGGAGAAAAGGATTTTGAAACGGGCTATTTTCGTATATACGATGGCCCGATGATGACTATCACTAGTTGGCAATAAAGCCATTATCTGTGTAACTTGGAAACAGTTATTTCGAAATAACAGGCAAGATCTGGAGACATCGCTGCCACCAACGTTTCTATGACAACCTTCAATCATCTTCAATCATCGAATGACTTTTATTATTAAGTTTGTCTCCACGTTCGAGTTGCATGATCACTGTGAGTGAATAGATATTCTTTGGAGTTCGTAAGTCGTCATTAGAGTTATAGACTCAATGATAGTTTTTTTTTCAAAGGGTAAATACGAATAACAGCGGGAATGGGAGGTTTTCCAATAGGATTCTGAGGGAGTGCTGCTCATCGAGAATAAAAGAAGTATCGTACTTTTCCCTAATTAGACCTCCCCTAGAATATTGCTATACTATTTGGGATCCTCACGAAGTAAAAATTGTCTCCGATGGTTCAACGTAGAGCAGTTCAAGGAGATTTCAGGTTCGACAGCAGTGTTTCGGCTATGACAATAGAACCCGAAGACTAAGGACATTTCACAAATATGGACCCACCGGAATCGAACCTGGGATATTCGGATGGCCACGGGGCAATTAAACAACGCTTATTAATTTTAAATTCACCCCTGCATTTAATAATAGATAGATATACGGTTCGTGTCAAACTGAACAAATATAGCGTCGCATCAGCAGAAAAAACACTGCCGGAAATCATAATGATTACTTCATAACGACGTGGAGGAATGGTTCGCGTGCCAGCACCCTAAACCCTAGGTCCCGGCTAATCGATTTCTCAGGGTAAGGAATGGTTTTGTCCGTGAATGATTATTAAAATAGATGAGATTGAGGTATTACCGTTTCCATTTAAGAAATAAATACGGTAAAATGCCATTATCTTGGGTGTTATCTTAATCGACATCTTATATCTCACCCACACGTACAGTATCAACGACGTGAGCGAATAAGCAATGAAATGATCGTGAATAGCGAATCAAAATAAGAGAAAATGAGTACTTAATTCATTCATTAGGCTGTCAGCACTAAAATCGATTTCTTATTCAGTTTTAACGCATCACTTTGGAAAAAGGGATACAAACAACACACGAGTTAAAAGAAAAGTGACGTAGAGGGACCATCTGCCTCACCTGCAGAAACAAGTGACAGTCTCGTCCACGTCGAGAACGAAGCTGTCCATAGCCGTGGCATACTTGAGCGCCTTCCTGCCACCGAACATCTCTACAGACGAGACTCACTCCGTTGCTAAGGGAGACCGCTCGTACCAAACGCTCTCACGCAAGCAAACACACGGCAGCACGACTACCACACGCCGCACCACGCACCATTTTCTCGTATCCAGAAATGGACTCCAGAGACCACCAAGACATCAGTGACGTGAATATCCGTCACCGTGCTTGCGGCTTGTTCATTTCCCACTGGATTTAAGCGCCTCCGAAGCAAAAAGGATAAGTAATCCAAACTATGGGAAGAAGTAGCGGAGAGCGAAGTCGGGCATCCTGCGAACTCAACTGTCCCCTAAAACGAAGCACTCTCCCCCGCTCTTCAATTACTCCTCCCATTGGCTAATAATCCCTGTACGGGGGCGGAGGCCTCGCGGGACTTCATCTGACAACCACACGGCGATCACACGTGGGAGACCCTTGCGAAACGGGAAAGTATAACCCCATTAGAGAACGAACACTGCCTTTGCGAGGCTTTGAATGAGCCGCGGGTATGACTCTTTAAATGCATCACCTCTTCTAATATTTATTCTTCCGAAGAGAATTAAAAAGAAGCAAAAATGAGAAAAAAAGACGGCTGTTTCCGTATGTTTCTTAACATGGTGATACCGAAGGCAAAGTAAAATCATGACTCCGTTGGCGAGTCTTTTAGAATTTGGCTTCCACTCTTTCTCTCATCAATTGGTAGTATTAGTACTGAGGTTATTTACGCCTGCAGTCCTGTAAGAGTTCGATAAAAATATAAATAAATAGATGAAAACCAATAAAAAGATAAAATGAACAGATAATTTCTGCTCACTACATAGAGCAAAACACATCCCCCAAGAAAGGTTTCGGTCTTATAACTGGAATATAATAAAATATAATATTCTTACAAATGTCTAAAAACAAGTTCATATTCTCGTAGACCCGCGTCCATGAAAATCTTCAAAACGTTGTTGAGATTTTCTGTGTCAAATTTGTCAAATGTCTGTTAAAATTTCTCTGAGCCTAATTTTCTTTCCCTTTCTCGATTTCTTTCTCTCCTGAAATTTAATCGGTTCATTGAGACCTGATATTGCTCGCAATTTGTGTACAACTTACTACTCCATTGCATACATCTGTTCCTAATTACAGATGTTATCAAACCGGTCGCATTGGCGGAGTGGTTAACGTGCTAACTGGCTAGCGCTCCAAGCCCAAGGTCCCAGGTTCGAATCCCGGCTAGTCGGGTTTCTTCCGGTCGTGTCCATGCTCGTCCTTTGTTATCGTTTGAATCCCACCACAGTAATGGTCCATGAAATGGATTTTTGTGGGGGCCTTGGGATGTTATCACATCATTTTATGGTCAGCCACTCCAATCAATCTTTATGCTACGACGAAGGTCGGTCAGAAAGTCATGCTTCACATGTTTTCTCAAACGCCACATTTATTCTACAAAACTTATATTTACACATATAAAAGAATAATGTTTTATCTGCTCAATCTATTTTTCAACAATCTCCTCCAAGTTCTATTGCCTTCCTCCACTGATTCACTAGGGCATGTATGCCCTGTCGGTACCAGTCCTCGCTCTGGTTACGGACCCACGTTTTCACTTTCAACCAACTTCTGATTCACTCCATACCCAGCAACCAACTGTACTCCTATCGACTGCAGATGTTCCATATACTTCGCACAAACGTAAGTGAATATTCCCTACCGTTTTTTCTCGAAGCACAGAAATTCAATCACTGCTCTTTGTCTGTAACGAGTATCACGGTCAGGGGTCTGATTTTATAACTTGCTCGATTTGATCTAGATCGACGTCTCAGAGTTATCGATGGGAGCCCCAGTAGTCGATCGAGATCCGTTCTTTGCTAATTTTGCGATTTTGGAGAACTTATCGATGCCGATCGACGAGAGCAGCAGCCATAGATATCGATAATTACTTGGTCGAGAGCGATGTTGCGAAATTTCCCTTATTTCCCACCTTCACGCATGCGCATTTCCATTTCGGGAAGTAAACACGGCGGGTATTTTCAGTGCTTTGAATTCATCAGAAATCAATTTATTGAAAAATAGTGTAGTATTGAGAGAGTTAGACTAAAATGCTATGTATAACAATTTAAAGCTATCTAATACATTTGTTATATGTATCTGTACGTATGCTTTTTCCTCATTGATGTACGCCAAAACTTGAAATCTTAGGTTCGTAATTTCTCTTCCTTATGTATTAACGGGATGATGTGTCTATGTCACAGTTATTGCTAATGAATACTGTTTAAGTATTATGATATAACTATAACCCTTAATAAAATATTTTTGTCTGGTGATTATCATAGCCATCAGTAAGGCATACTTGGGGGAAGATCATTAACACATTGCCTGCCAAAGAAATGCTTGCAAAATATTGGGCGTTTCCAAGGAAATGCATGTATCTGTAAGTTATGATCTCAATTTGTTAATTAACGAAGGAATGTTTTCCGTTCTTCAGTTTATTTAGTGGAGTACATCACGTGCTATGATTCTTAGATTTAGTAGCAATTTCGTTATGCCTTTTAGCGATGATTATTTTGTATGAATCGTTCATTTTAGCAAGATTTGTTGATATTAGATTTGCTAAGTTAGTACAGTATATATTAATACCGTCTGTTCATATATTTATAGTAATTTTCGAGTACTTTTGCTGTATATTTATTATATACCCTTTGTGCTATTGAAACATCGTAGTATGTACGTACATCGTACAATGTGTTTAATAAACATTATTTGAATTATATTCTGTGCATTGTTCGTCATAACATTTCAGTTAATAATGAATCCAGCTACAATCTTTTATTGTATATACAATATTTGTCTTCATCTATACATAGAAGAATGTTTTCTAATAGTTGTATTTTAACTCACCATACCTATAGGTAAATAATAAACAATGAAGGAATGACTATCTCATAATGCTAATGTTATTTCCATGCGATACTTCATTTCTGTTGGTGCAGCAATAGTTTCGAAATGATAAATAGGCCTCCACTCCAATACCATATGATGTAAACAAAAGGTTATGTAAACTTGAAGTAACTGCAACCTTTATAGCAATAGAGACATATAATGCTCCACAAATATCTATATGTGAGTTTGGAATAAAATAAAGTGGAGTAAAATGATAGAAAGACGCTGAGGTATGATTAACATTGCTATATACTTCTAATGCAGCTAAATAATAGCACAGAAATAGGAACACTGCCTCAGTGATGGTGAAAATCTGAGCATACAGACCCAGAAACGAAGAAGTTAATCAGTGAATTCAGAGAAAGTAGACTTGATATTAATTAATTATTGATATTGTTATTAATTGACTGCAAGATGTACCATAGCAAACTTCAGACTGCGAGAGAGCATGCAAGTGTCCAAGTCTCCTCAGATAGCTATCGATAGCGAAGTTTAAGGCACATAACGGAATAACTGTAGTAATTCTTTTAAGGAATCATTATTAGTGCAAATCATGAAAAGTAATAACTGCTATATGAATTCATTAAATGAGAATTAATGATGAAAATGAGAATGAATACACTTAAATGAATCGGAATTCCAGTATTGCGTATAGGCTATCTCACGCGAGATGTTAAATATCAATAATATATTTGACAACCTACATATTCGTAGGAATTCCTCTTCCATAACATCAGATGGATTTAAAGTATCCCTAATACGTCTACGGGTGATATTTTCGCCCCTTTCAATGCCTTCCGCAGGGAAATAGGCGACTAAACGCTCTGCCATGTTTGTTTACTTCTGCTTATCGACGGATTCGTACGTTCTCGAGTGCCAAATTTTGATCGAGGAAGTTCTCGAGATCTAGGAGGCAAGGATATCTGATCACGATCGATAACTTCGTTTTCAAAATCACCTTGGTAGATTTTGATCGACTAATATCCAAAGATGGCCGACTTATCGACTGAGATCGAGAATCGACAAAGTACAAAATCAGACCCCAGACTCTTCTTAGAAAGCTTCCTACAGCTACGCTATCTGCAGGAGAAAACAAACTATGCACATACATGCGGGAAACGTCAAAGAATTCGAACCTACAATTTCCAGTTACTTATCATGATTACACATTCAGTTGACATGCGTTTTTATGGAGCTTCCTTTCTCGTGTATTCTACGTAAGGAACAAGGCTCGATGTTGCCAAATGGAGCAAAAGATTAAATGTTTGATTAAATAAATCATTTATAATGGATAAATAAACGATACTTTACTATTTACGATTATTTACTTAATCGACACTAACAGGAAAGTTTTACTTCAGACGATGTACGCACGAACGAATTTTCTGCGCGGGTTGATTCAAAGATGGGGCCAATCGAGTTGCCAGTGGATGGAATAGTAAAGTTTTTGAGAGCTGTAGACAAGAAGAAAGCGCCGGAAACAGAAGTTATACCATCGCTTGTTATTCAAACACTGGCGAATGAACTTGCTCCCTTTCTTTACGTATTTTATAGGAAAACCTTGGATGAGAGCGTTGTACCTATGTCGTGGAGACGAGAGCATATCACTCCAGTTCCTAAGAAAAGGCGTTCCTCGAAACTGGAAGACTACCGACCGATATCTTTAACGTCAATTTTCTGTGAAATAATTGAACATATTATTGCAAGTTCAATTCTGCGTTTTCTAGGTGATAAGGGGGCTATTAGTAAATGTCAACACAGTTTTCGTATGGATAGGTCATGCGATACTCAGTTAGCCCTTTTTGTCAACGACTTAGTTAAAGCAGCTGATAAGGGTTCCAGTACAGATGCTGTATTTCTAGATTTTAGAAAAGCTTTCGATAGAGTATCGCATGTAAAAATAATCCATAAGTTGATGGCTTACGGGATTAACGAACAAGTAGTTGATTGAATAAAATCATTTTTAGGAAACAGATCGCAGCGAGTCACGTTGGACGGAATTTTATCTGATGAGGTTTGCGTCACATCCGGTGTTCCGCAAGACCCGGGTTCGATTCCCGGTCCCGTCAGACTTTTCTCAAGTCCATTCTTCCTTTGGATTATTCCTGGGTGCGCACCATCTTGCGCAAAGTCACCCTTACCCGTTTTCCTTTGTTTCCAACATGAAGGGGGTTTTCCTTTCCATCACTCTGTGTGGCCGGTGCTTCAATGAAGCCGTGACTGCGAACGATGCCGCCATGCGGACGAACTCGCAACGTCTTTGCCCACAAAGTATCCCGAATGGCTTGGAGAAATGTTCTGCCGGGATAGCTCAACAGACAGAGCACCCGACCGGCAATTGGGAGACCCGGGTTCGATTCCCGGTCCCGTCAGACTTTTTTCAACTCCATTCTTTCTTGGGATTTTTCCTGGGGGCGCACCATCTTGCGCAAAGTCACCCTTACCCGTTTTCCTTTGTCTCACATTTCATTTTGTTGAACTCAGATATTATGTATGATTTCACAAATATACTCTCCTATGCTGATATAAAATTTATTAAGTGATCAGTTTTCCCGCAAAATAAAGATTTCGAATATGCGAAAATATCATTTCTGAAACCTCAGAAGAAATAAGCAACCGCATCGAAAAAACAAGTCTGCGTTTCGTGTAGTTGACATGAAGAATGGAGTGTAGTGCACAAACGGAGGAACACGGCGTAAACAGAAAGGAGTAGATAAGAATGATGATGCGAGAAAAGGTGGGAGAAGAGTGAGTTTAATGCATTTCTCTGATGGAATGAAGAAATGAATAGAGCTCTGTTACATCCATCATTTATTATCTCCTCCATTCATTTATCTCTCTTCTTCAAACAGCGCCGTTTTCCTCGACGAGTATGAGTGGATCTCATTCTTCAGTTATCAGTCCTTGGATTGGTCACCAGCATTGGTCTTCCAGCTACATTTCCTGCTTTCCTTTCTAATTCCACGTACTAGTAGATGCACCTTCCATGATCAGTTACGCGTATCTAGGATGAGGTCATCGGTAGCCATAATGTAGCGTGCGTGTAGGTTAGCGTGCGCGGCGGCCAAATCAAGTTCGTGGGTTCGATTACGGTTTGGTCAATGTCATTTTCTTCCGCAAATTTTATTCCTTTTCGTGAATATTTTATTAATTTTATCGTTACATTCACGAACAAAACTTTGCTGTTTATCAGCTAGATTTATTTATGAAATATTACTTGTAATCTATCTCATTTCACCCTCTGATCTTATTACTGACTGATGTTGAAATAAACGTAGGGCTTCCGAATAGCCAATTGGACAACGTGTTCGACTTCGGTGAAGGAGGCCCCGGGTTGGGTGGTGGCCAACGTACGAAATGACCCATAAATGACCACATGGGTATAAAAAGAGGTTTTCTTTTATGAACTGAGTGTTCGCAACGAAATATAATTTCGTAAATGTTTCTGAGAAGTTACCCGTTTCTGAGGGTTTCGAGTTTTATTGAGACTCAAAAGTATTAAATTCGTTAGTCACAATCGTATGCAATGTTAGCACGTCCCAGATTTCGAGTGTAAATGGAAAGGCGAAGAAAACAAGGAAAAGAGTGGGAAGAGGAAGAAAGGAGAAGAAGACCTTGGAGGATGTGGAGGAATAAACGCCTTAAGTGCTTCGCAAAGAAGACCTACTAGAGAAGAATCTACGCTAAGAAGGCAGTGGATTAAAAAGAACGCGGAGGAACAAACACGAATGCGGTAAATGTATTAGCAGGCGACGTTACCTCCAACACGACCAAATAAACGCGGGAGATTGCTTCGAAGTAAGCAGGACGAAGGGATGATGTGTTAAGAATTTCACTGTACATATATAAGACGGTTCTTAATAGAATATTCTGAACTATTTATCACCAGAATCAGCGAGAATACAAAATCCATGGAATCTGATACGCACAACTTCCTCAACATTTTAAAATATTAATTCGTGTTGTACCGGGGGATTCTTTCAAAAATCTCCTAAGATATCACAATCGCAAATCTTATAAATAAAACCAAAAATATGCCAGCAATTTGAAATTGCACGTTAACATTCTTGGACATTTCCCGCATTTAGTTTCTGTTTTCTCCTGCAGATAGCATAGCTGTCATAGCTTTCAAAACGGAGTCTCATTGAGATAAACGTTACAGAAAACGTGCTGTGATTGAATTTCTGTGCGTTGAGAAGTGAAGGGTAAGGAAAAATCACTAACGTTTGTGCAAAGTCTATGGAACATCTGCAGTCGATAGATATCTCAGATCATATGGTAAAAATGTCATCTTACGCGAGTAAATGAACTTTCTGACTTATAATGGAGAAGTTATTTTCAGCAATCGGTCGTGGTGCTTGTTTTTGAAGTTAGTTATTGTTCTACAAATGCTTTCGGATTTTATCTTTACTACATATGGTTTAAAGCTATTTTATTTTCTCTTCGGGGGTGAATTCAGTAAAATATCTAATTATTTCGAGTTAATTCAAATGATTCACCCAGTACAACGAATGTACATACAATGATGTGCATACATTTTGATGGATTTAATACGTCACTGCATCAACTCAGAAGCATTTTAACACATTCTTGGTCGTAAAATATTAGATTTTTTTGCCATTTTTACTGTTATTTTTAGGTTTATATAGATTTTTATACGTTTATGATTGTTTTATTATACAGTAACAATAGATCCAGCGTAAATATTGTGAATACAATTCGTTATTAATGTGAAATGTATCAATAAAAGCGCCATATATTTTTGGGATATTGGAATAAATTCTATGAAATGAAAGAAATTCTTATGAAAAGGATTCACTAAATCATTTCATTTATTTTATTATAAAATGTTGGTACAGTACAGTAGGTATCCTATAATTTTTCAGGGCTCTAATAAACATTTCTCGGGGCTCCTGGGGCAGAAGTAGACCTGCATTACATCACCCTAACATACCCTCTAAAATTCTAATCTTGCAATTCATCACATAGTTCCAAACTAACTGAAACTTCTTCACGAGTGCATTAATCAAGTACATTACTTAGATAATTCAGAATTTTCGGGAAGGATTTTATTTATTGTTGCTTTATCTCAGGAAACAAAAGATCGAGAATCGATCTTTTGAGTTGAGAGAATTGATTTTTTACATTGAGTGCCATCACTACAGTGGTATTCAAACGTGTTCAGGCAGGGATAATCATTCCATTGAAATTAAGGGGGTTCCCAAATCCAATGACGTGTGTAAATAAACGTAGGTTCATAAGAAACATTTGAAAGGAATTCCAGACAGAGATTATTCAAAATTGATCAAACTTTTTCAAATACCGGTAAATTTGATGTGAAAATTTCAGATATTAGTTATTATAGTCAAATATAACCATTTTTTTCTTTTCTTACACTGAAGACATGTTAATAAAAATGTTGCCTTCCATTATGGTTCTAAAAGAAACTTCAAATTTTGATTTTTTGATTAAATTTTAGGCATCAATATAAAGGTCTGATGATAAGGAGCTAGAGTAGAGTCCGCATTAACCGATTCCCGATTAACCGAGGTTCCGCCTTATCCGACATACATGTGTGTGCTCTGCCTTTTTCACTTACAAGCACATCCACCGCTTAAATTACTTTCGCAGTAAAGACAAGTTCAGATTGACAAGCAAACGTCGCGGCGCACAGTGGGCTAGAATCGAAAAAAGCTGGCCAAAAATACGAAAACGCTTTTTTTGAGTACGGACTATGAAACTTGGCATGACCAATCTTGAATAAATTCTACATACGACTATGAAGGTCATTTACGTTAGATCCTACGCATTAAAATTATACAGGGGGTCAAACTTGACCAAAATTTGCGAAAAATTCCAGACTTCGATTTTTCGCGAAAATCTTCAACTTCAAACCGCTGGTGAACCCAAACGAAGATAATCATCGGATAAAAAATAATTCTATTTTATAAACATGTTCTTTCTCCTTCATAAGACGTAGCATTTATGATCAAACTTGAATATTTACATACTTTACGTAACAAAATGGCGGACCCTTATTTTAGAGCAAATTTTTACCTAAAGCGAGGAAAATAGTAGAAAGTGACATCGAGTGCCACGGGATAACTTATACCACGATGTTCTTTGAAGCTTCCTGAAGAGGAATCTGAAATAAAACCTTGCGCATATTTGCGCCATCGATAAATAAACCAACTTTTCGAAAACGCTTAAACGCGTGGCGGAGCACCGTCCTCCGTGAGGCTTACTTGCTTTAAGAGGAACTACGGACCAAAACAATTTTAAATGGTAAATTTTGGGGTTTACACCCTAGGATGAACTTTTCTTCTGCCTTTTGAAGCAAGTGAACCTCACGGAGGACGGTGCTCCGCCGCGCGGATTAAGCCCTTGCAGCGTTTTCGAAAAGTTGGTTTATTTATCGATGGCGCAAATATGCGCAAGGTTTTATTTCAGATTCCTCTTCAGGAAGCTTCAAAGAACATCGTGGTATAAGTTATCCCGTGGCACTCGATGTCACTTTCTACTATTTTCCTCGCTTTAGGTAAAAATTAGCTCTAAAATAAGGGTCCGCCATTTTGTTACGTAAAGTATGTAAATATTCAAGTTTGATCATAAATGCTACGTCTTATGAAGGAGAAAGAACATGTTTATAAAATAGAATTATTTTTTATCCGATGATTATCTTCGTTTGGGTTCACCAGCGGTTTGAAGTTGAAGATTTTCGCGAAAAATCGAAGTCTGGAATTTTTCGCAAATTTTGGTCAAGTTTGACCCCCTGTATAATTTTAATGCGTAGGATCTAACGTAAATGACCTTCATAGTCGTATGTAGAATTTATTCAAGATTGGTCATGCCAAGTTTCATAGTCCGTACTCAAAAAAAGCGTTTTCGTATTTTTGGCCAGCTTTTTTCGATTCTAGCCCACTGTGCGACGTGTGAATCTGAAGTAAATCGAAAGTAAACCGATGGCATTTGGCAACAGATTCACTTGTCTCCATTTTATTAGCCCTATAATCTCACAGACGGATTATACTGTCCATTTATCGCACCCTTAACTATAATAATATTTATTGATGCCCTGTGGCAGAAAGCCACCAAAGGACAAAATGAAAGCATATCAAACAAATCCATAAACATTGTCGCAGTAAAACAAAAATAGTAATTAATTATATGAAACAGTTTAGAATAATATAACATATACTAGTAAAGCATGACGGAACTTAATTTATTTTAAAAATACATCTATTATCGTTTATATCCGGTCCTCCGAAGCCAGAAACAGTCCGTCGTAAGATCATAATAACTCAATATATTTCTTACCATTATTTATAATATTTATTCTACAGTTTTTAAGCCATGAAAGCCTACTTTACGTAAGTTTCTTATAAAAATTATCCCCGTGCACTTATATGGGATGATTCATGAAATCAACATTTTACAATGGCCTTAGTTGTCAAAAAATGAATTATGGTTAATTTCACAAAAATTTTACGAAATTAACGTGTTTTATCAAAATCCTCGAAAATTCGGATCTATATCAATATTTCACGACTAAAATAAGAATCTATCATCATTTTCCTTTCTTGTGACACTTGTCTCAATTTCGTAGGACTATTGTTTCTTATTCAATTTTATTAAAGAAACAACCTCTGCAGGAAACGAAAACCTATTTTACGTACATTTCTTATGGAAAAGTATACTAACTGATTATTCTCGTGTATTTATATGGGACTAGCAGATCCCGCGCAAATATTTGCGATGCATATTTGGTGTACATAATATCTACAAAAAATTAAACGCTTGTGACTATTTTATATTTTAAGAAACGTATCTTCACACAATAAAATGTTTCATTATGTCTGTTTTGAATTATCACACATAATAAACGATTCGTCTATCGCATCTTTTTACAAAAATTGATGATCTTCAAGTTGATCACTGTATTTTTTATGTCGTCACGGTATTTTTAAATTCAAAGACTGTGAGTTTTCAAGATTGTCAATGAGTTAGTTGAGGTAAACAAACGGTTAATTTGCTGAAGCGATACAAAAATGTGAATACTCTAATAAAAAATCTTGCGCTAAAAGATGAGCCCGGGTAATATTTGCGTACATAATATTTGAAAGGCCCTTAAATTTAGGTACATGTGATTGTTTTTATTCAACGCAAAATATCTTTTCCCAGCTGAGATTATCTTATCGTGGTTATTCTTGGCGATCTAATTGATATATGATGCAATTCGTCGCTTCTTTTCTCTCAGCAATCACTTTTCTTATATTTATTTAAATGAAATTTTCCCAATTTTTGGGGCTACCGATATCCATGTGGGCAACTTCGGCGAAAGCGGTTCCGGGTTCGATTCCCGGTGGGGGCCGACGTGCGAAATGACCTAAGCTGTCGAAGCACTTTTAACAATGCTACTACTCAAAATGTTTGTCACATTCCGTATATTTTAAAGAAATTACTAATTGAAGGATTCGCAGCGTTCTGTGTGAATAGCTCTTCCATCAATGGAACGCAGCGAAAGCCTTAGAATCAAATAACTAATCGATGGCCAAATGGCTAATAGCGGGTCAATAAATATGCTAATACGCCACATTTTGATGAGACGTCCCTGATGTACGCAGTACTTAATTCACACTTACTAACAAAAATATCATAATAGACATAATAGACATTTTCTATTTTAAACGATACTAATTAACTAATTATACTATTAACTAAAATTTCAATGTCTGGTAAATTAAGTTTTCTAATCCAGTGAAAACGTTTAAAAGTAGTTTCAATTTAAAGTACTCAACTTTACTAACATTTATTTACATTCTGCTTAGTCATTAACATTTCAAATACTGCCCAGAGCCAAAGCGACATTTCTGATTTACACAGTTCTTATTCATAAAATATTAACTCACAAACTATAAATTACTGCTTCTGATACATTGAAATTCCGAAAATAGCGCATTTTTATGTCACGTACGCAAGACCACCCTTCCATACTATTATCGTATTCCACTATCCGAGGTGCTCATTAATTGAGACTCTACTGCAATTGTTTATCAAATTCGATGACGTACGTACATAAATTCATTTAAAGCATAAGAACTGCATTTCAATTTTATGAAAACGCACATTCAACATCTGAAACGCATAGGAATGTCGACAACGGATTCTGCATTATTTCAATGGATTATATTTCGCAAATGCATAGAAAACAGTCCTCCGTCGACCGCGTAATGAAAGACTTTTCTCCGACCTTAATTTCATCTCATTGCAGGAATGCTTTCCATGCACCGTTCGTTAGATTTCGAAACCTTTTCCGTTTAACAAGATTGCATCGGATGACTTCCCTCAGTGGCGTTGCATGTCATCACGAGATGCTTTTAAACTCATTCTAAGATAAATATGAGGTTTTCCGAACGCACACTCAGGTGATAGATTATCTGCTTTGTTTTGATAATTCTTCGTAAAACTGATCCCGAAAAGGAGCGCAGAGGCGATTCGTTCATTTCAATCGATCAATCA
The DNA here is from genome assembly GCA_000376725.2 of Ladona fulva. Taxonomy (NCBI): domain Eukaryota; kingdom Metazoa; phylum Arthropoda; class Insecta; order Odonata; family Libellulidae; genus Ladona; species Ladona fulva. The sequence continues at coordinate 480,713 of KZ308726.1, forward strand.
ATCACCTTTCAGCGGAAATTCAAAATACACTGTCCCATTGCTTCTGCGATACACACACTTCCATTTTTAAATACTAATGAACTTTCCAGTCAAGAATGACAGCCTGAATTTAGCCTTTTCAAAATATAAACTATTATTGGATACACCAGATCACTCTCAATAATCAAAGGTAATTCTTCTCCTTTTGTAATTATACACCAGGATAGAACCCGAAGTTGGGAATATATACATCTCGTCTATAAACTATTTTTATAAAATTATATTGAACATTATTCAATAGATGAGCCTACAGAAACTTTTTTGCACTTCTGCATGGCTCAATTTGACTATAAATAGCCCAAAATAATTCTTCATTATTCCCTACTTTAACTAATATTTTGATCTTTTGGTTAAGAAATCCCCCTACTCGGTCGTAAGTTTTTCTTATTAATTTTGTATGGAATCACAAAAGGATTCAAAAAGTTGATTTCCTCATCATTTATTCTGTAAGGGCCTCGATTCTCCGGGCATTGTTATGGGGAAATGCGTGAGCTTGGATTCAACAACCACCTTGGTCGTCAAGGAGATAAGCTTCATATAACCTCAAAATTTTACAAAATTTCTGTTTATTTTTACCAAAGTCCTCCCAATTTCGAATCAAAAGCGATAATGCACGACCAAGAACTTTTATTCTATTTCTGTTCTTTAGGTACAATGTACTAAGATATGTACTAAATTTCGCAGGACCATTGTTTCTGGTTAATTTTATAAATGAAATGAAGCCTAAAAAGAATTTTACATGCAATTCTTATGGAAGTATTTTCGAGCCATCTAGAGTCGAACCCAGGATACTTTTGGTAAAAAACGTCTAATTGAGTATTATTAATATATAATTGCCTATTGGCTTTCTAATGGATCCTTAAATTTCTACGTCATCGGGAAGTGCGAGAAATTAAAAATCGCTTCGATGCATTCCTTATGAAGAGTTACTGACATTAGGTAAATATACGCATAATTATAAATACATACAAGAATATCATTATTATTATAGTAAACTAACTGAAGTGCACGCCGATTCTCAACGGAGTTAAATGTAGTAGTCCTTTGTACGAAACAGAAACTAACATCTCTCATCTTAAATTAGTTCAGTGGGACAAGATATCGAAAATGAAACTTTTCAATGAAAACCACTGTACCCCCTTGTATCTTATCAAAGTTCTCAGATTCAACAATGGAATTAGTCGTCAGGGGGACGATTTGTTTACAACCTCAAAATTTTAGAACAATTTCGTTTATTTGATCCAAATTCTCGCAATTTTGAAGAGGAAACAGTGTAACGACGACCAGAACAAGAATTTTCTTTCAGTTCCCGTGCTTTTGGTGCTTGTCTCGATTTCATGCGAATATTCTTTCTTATTTGATTTTGCAAAAGAAACAAACCCTGCAAGCGATGAAAATGAACCGAAATTGACGAGTTCGGATTCAACATTTCTCTTGGTTGTCGGGGAGACCGGTTGTTTACAAACACAAAATTTCATAAAATATTCCAGTACTTTTCTCAAACTTCTTTATATTTCTAATCGAAAGCAATTTTCTAAGGCCAAAGTAAGAATTTTCATTCAATTTCCTTTCTATTAGTACTTATCACGATTTCGTACGACTATTCTTTATAATTTAATTTTGAAAACGAAATAAACCCTGCAAGCGATGACAGTAAGCTTTGCACGGATTTCTTATGGAAACAGTTTTAAACGTCCAGAGTCGAACCGGGGACTGTTAGGTGAATAAGAAGTAGCCTATTACATGTCCGGGAAATTCATTTATCAATCTTCACAGTTTAAAAGATGTGCGACATCTGGTTCTCGAGTTTTCGGCGAACATACACACACACTCATATACACACAAACTTTCCACTTCATAAATAAGACTGCAGTATTATCTCTAAATTACACAACGCACTTTTTCAAACGATTCAACACACTTTTCCTTTTTTCAGAAATGGTTCCTCCTCTATAGGCACTATTCTATCGACTCTTAATATTCAGGAAATATCCTCGCATCGAATTTCCAACGCTTTTGGGAATATTCTGGAGAAATCTCGGCCCACACTCGAAGAGAATGCGAATTTCGTGTTTCTCCTCAAATCAACTTGTGGACAACAGAATCCAGATGTGTGCGCTGATTGGAGAAAAATCGACGAGAGGGATTTATTAAGCGACTACCGAGAGAGGGCAGCAGCAGCAGAGGGTCGATTTCAAGGGAGAAGAAAGATGAGGAAAAAGATATATAAGATAATTGTCTTCTGAAACTCAAAAGAATTGTGAAGAAGAACGGGAGTTTAATGATTCTAAGACCTCCAAAAGCATTCATTTTAAACAGACGTAATTTAAACCGTGATACCTGGAATTTAGACATTCAACGCAGGGTTATTGACAACTCAATTTTCTAGTTTATTTTTTATTACTAATTCCTCACTGCTGGCATCCACCAATAGGACAATTGCAGCATTACAATATTACAATCACAGCGCCGTAAACAGTACTTACGCACAAAAACAAATAACCCTGTATTGAATGACCCAAGCACATCACCGAGGGATGACAGATAAAAATAAATATTTGCTCCAGAATTTCATAAAATACTATCGAGGTTTCGGCAGCAGCAGCGTCGTAGAAGGAGACGAAAATGATGAGTTGAAACATAAAATGAAACGTACAAAGAACGAGAAAAAAGAAAAACCGATAAAATAATAAATTAGCCTTTTGCTGTTAATTTAATTATTATTAAAATAATTAAATTAGCAGCAAAAGGCTTAGAAAATGAGGCAAAGCAATGCTTTTGGACGGAAATCGCTCTCTCTGTCGAAGACATCTTCCATAAGACGTCACAAATTTCTAATTAACTGCGAAAATGGACATCAAATTTCGAATTCCCACGGAATCAATAAGTTGGCAGAATCTGGAATAGAGTGCCTATACAATCCAATATCAACGCAAACGAATTGAAATCATACTTTATAAATTGAGAAATATCTCTTCGTTTCCCTACGAATGAGGACATCGAGGATCCAATTTTTGTTTGTTCAACTTTTATGCAGACAAACTACTGGCAGAGGCTCTGGTAGATACAGGCGGGATAAAAGTTGGAGGAGAGAGAAAAAATCCATCAAATACGCGAATGATCAGGCTATAATAGCACAAAATCAAGAAGATCTTCAGAATATGATGGAAAGATTATGGAATAAGAGCGAAGATTATGGAAAGAGAATAAATAGAATGAAAACAAAAGTAATGAGAATAGCAAAGTCAGAAGGAGCCTTAAATATTTGGTTAGCAGAAGAAAGGCTAACACAAGTAAGTTCCTCCAAGTATTTAGGAAGTTTAATAGAAGAAAATGGTAACTCTACAGCAGAAATTAAAAGTAGAATTGCCCAAGGAAAGATGGCATTTAATAAAATTAAGAAACTGCTAACAGGAAAGAAAATCAATGTTGCTACTAGGAAAAGATTTGCAAAATGCTTCATATGGGGCATTGTTCTGTATGGAACGAAACGTGAACTTTGAAGAAGAGAGAAGAAAAGTATGTAGAAAGCTTTGAAACATGGCTCTGGCGAAGATTGGAAAAGATTAGTTGGAAAGATAAAATTAGAAATGAAGAGGTACTAAGGAGTATTGGGGAAGAAAGAAATATTCTAAAAGAAATTAAAAAAAGGAAGGCAAATTGGATAGGTGACATTTTAAGGAAGAACGGAATACAGAAAGTGATAATAGAAGGGAAAAGAGGAAGAAGAAGGAGGAAGTATGGAATGCTGGCAAACATCAAAGAAGGAAGGACATATGTCGAGATGAAGAGAGATGCACACAATAGAATGCTGTGGAGGCAACAGCTTCGTTGAAACCTGTCCAAGGACAGAATGACCGAAGAGAGAGAGATATTACAAACACGCGTATAATTTTGGATGTAAAACTACCTTTCTAGTTGTCGTTGATATTCGATGAATAAAAGGCCGAAGAAAGAAACTATCAACTATTTATTTGAAAAAATCAATGTGTACCATCGTAATTATATTGGTCAGGATAATCCCAGGAGCCCATAATACGTCCATAAAAATGTACGTAAAGAACGTTTTCATGACCTGCAGACTATATGTATTTCTTCTTCATCATTAAATAGAAAATATGGTCCCATGAAATCGAGAAAAATGGCAAAATAGTCCTTAAGCGACTTGTCCTCGCATCTATTTCTCTTACCTTACGCTCATTGTCGGATACTCCGAAGTCGCAGAAGGGGGGCGCATAATACCGATTAAGTCTTCCGAAAATGTACTTTCTGTGATTACCAAGCAATCGCAGACTAATCTCCTTTTCTTCAAGGATACCCAACCTGAGTCTGAGAGAACATTTGCTTTCCTATCGCAGCACATTGCCTTGCGCTGCACTTACTCGGATTCGCGAGCATAAGTTTCATCCGCTGCATCCCATATACTCGCCGCATATTCCAGACGGGGTCTAACTAAGGTTAAATAACATCGCTCTTTTACATTTTCATCGCATCTACCTACAAACCTATAAAACCGAGATTTTTATTTGCTATACCGTGTATTTATTGAATATGTGTGCCCCAGGGTAAGTTACTTGCAAGTGTTTCCGAGATATTCAACTGAGACGATTACAAAGTCAACATTCTCATAATTCAATAATTTCATTCATTCGCACCTTGGTTTTGGCCCTCGTATCCAAGCAACTGTCTCCATGCTATGTGACAGCGCTTGTTAATCAGAACTATGGAAAGAGAGCAGCACTATACCATGGGGTCTTCGCGTACGAGAAGTCGAGAGACACCCATGAGAAAAGAACTCCTTTCTGCAGAAGAAGAATCAAGTCAGCAATCGGCAACACGTTTCTCTGAAGGGAAGCTCTAAAAAGCAAACAATTGCAATCGGAGAGAGAAAAGACGGCGAGAATGCGGCCAAGAATGAACTCGGCGTTGAAGGAAAGTGAGGTCATCGATTAGCAGTGCGCCGGCATTACTCCCGAAAATACCGATGTAACGCCACAGAGAAATAGCAGATGGGGACAACATTCCTCAGAAAAGAGATCGTTTGAATCTATTTCGGTTGATGTAAACGGATAAACCCAATGTTGATAAAGTGCGATAAAAGAATTCCCATTTCCCCGAGAAATGATTCCCCGAAAAAGACATTTAAAACTATAAATAAGGCCCGCAAAAGGCCCCTTTCCGAATGAAATATGACGTGAGAAACAATTTTGAACAACGGGAAGTATACATTTCTGATTGTGTAAACAAACAACTTGGGAAAGATAAAATGTGGTTTCTTCTTGGCCTTATGGGAGCTGCTGATGATTATATCATATCATATAGTATATCACTAAGTTTCGTAATTAAATAGTTCACATTTCGTGTTTACTCTCGTGAGCTACTCACGCGAAAGTATACGCCAAGAAGTTCACGGGAAATACTGACCAAAGACAATACTGGCCAAACAATAGAGTAGTGCATAAGGAATAGAACAGATATTCATATGCTATATGCAGACTGATAACAGGCATTTGGTAGACCTACTTGGCATTGAGCGACTGAAAAAAGAAAAAAAAATTTTTTGGCCAAGTACAGTGCACATCGCGAGAAATAAAGTGAGGAGGAAACTTGCGGTTGATTCTGGAGTCGAACAATGAGACCCATTTTTAGCGATTTTGTTTAATTTGTATCGTCGACATTCAGATGATATTGTAATTATTGTCAAAGATCCAGAAAGCCTAAACATTTCTGGATGATGAGAGGTCGAAATTAGGTCAATGAATACAAACAAAAGACGCGAAGGTCTCCACATTTGAATTCAAAAGCAAAACCGACAAATGCAGAAATAGTCGCATTCGTTTCGCACCACCAAAATATTTCTTAGGCGAATACGAAAATCAACAAAAATACATTCTTCTGCCTAAAACTTCGAGTAGTACTATATTTACGTCTCCTAAGCTTTAATGATGCTAAAGATGCATTAATGTTTCAAACTAACCAGTGAACTATACTTAACAACGTTTAGAGGTAACAGTCAACTAACAGGTCATTTCCCAAATTTGGACCCCAATGGAAATCGAACTCGGGACCGTTTTCGCTAAAAGCAAACGCGCTGCGCCCTTGGCTGCACGGTGGCATATATAGGAAGTTTTCTTTGTACGAGGCATTAAATATTAAGTACGGCGTCACGTGCGGAAACCAAGGAAAACAACCGCGGAAATATATCGCAAAGGAAAAGCACAACGGCTCGAATTGCCTTTTGAAATCGGAGACCCAAGACGGGAGAAAACATTTCCCGAGAAGATGAGCCGACCATCGCGGAGGAAAGTGAATCCCTTTCACAGGTCTCTGGAGAGGACCCATCGGCCACTTCCAACCGCACCATCCAAGGGATTTCACGGAGGCCATTCACTACTGCTTCTCAATTCCTGCAACACGATGGCCAAAGTGAAAAGGTGTCTCCGCCTGGGAGTCCGTCACACTGAAACGCGCCCGAGTTCGTTTGGTTGCATAAATCTACGGCGAAATCGCCCCGAGAGGATAATCGTGCATAGATCATCACTTCCAAACCGATGTGCCGCGAACAAGCTCACGGTGTGTAGCGAAATATTCGAAGCCAACATATTTCTACAATTTTACGTTTTACATGCGCTCGATTTTATGGTTTGATAAGAGTTCCTAATTAAATACTAAAATTTCTAATTTCTCCGTTGGAGTTTTTCAAATTCGACAGTCTCATGAATGCTTAGTGTACCGCGATGTTTGAATAAATACGAAAGCGTCCCGGGTTTTGCCCAGAGGGCAACGCGCTCGACTTAAGCAAAAGTGGTCCGGGTTCGATTCCCGGTGGGGGGCATCGTGCGAAATGAGCTACTGTATCGTAGCACTTTTAATGATAATACTAATATTGCGTAAATCCCGTGGAATTAAAATGGAAGAATTGGTATAGATCACCAGATATATGCAACTTGCGAATTTTAATTAGACGCCCCTTGGACTCATTGCAATTCATGAGTGCAACGCTTATTAACAGCTCTTTAACTTTAATTATTTTAAACATAATTCCACATTATTTCTTTCTCTGGGGCATAAAAAGAAATTAACGGTAAAGAAAGATTTGAATCCAAAAATCGTCAATTTCGCGATCTCGAATATTCAATGGCAAAGAAAGAAGCAAATGTGTTGCAAGAGCGCTATCTCAAGGCAGCAACAAATGTGTTTATATCGTTGTCAATCGGCGTGAATGCGTAAACATTTTCTACTCCAAAATCTTTTTCCTTGGGGAAAGTTTAATTGTACTTCCACCTACAATCGTAGAGTCATCAACACCCTTGTTTGCCGATAAAAGGGTCGATTGCACACGGATTCGCTGTAGGCGCACTTGTACAGAATTGTACCCTCGATTGCTTGGACAAAGAATGCACTCGGGTAATTAAGGGTACTTGGAGCTTGAAATCATAAGTTAGGAAGAATGGATGCGTAGGTTTCGTAGATCTTAAAGCGCTGCCGACATAGATTAATGGTAAAGATTGACGGGAGTATGTAAGAATGCTCCTAGATTGGAGAAATAGGCGACCGATCAAAATCTATGCATTGATAAAGTTGGGATAAGGGAGAGAGCAACAGAATGGGCAGTATTATGAAGGGAATTGAGACAAGGCTGTTATATCTCCAGAATATACAAGTATATACACAGGAAATTGCGAGAGAGAGAGATAAGTAGTTGAGTCAGTAATACATGCAGACGAGAGAGCTATCACATGCAATTCCGAAAAGGGTTCTCAAATACTAGTAAACACACTAAACAGCATAGCTTGAGAGTTTGGAATAAATGTCTGAAAAACTCAAAAAGTAATGAAGTTAAACAAAAGAAAGAAAGCAAAGTTAACTATCAGTGTGGATATGTAAGACTATAAAAAAGGTGGATCGATTTTCATACTTTGGTATTGTTCTTTTTTACGGAAATTTCACAGACGGGGTTAAAGAATAGCAACACGAAAAGATTGGAAAAATCCTTGGATATGGATGTGAAACATGGATCCTTCGAAAAGAGGACTTCAAAATACTGCAGGTCTTCGAGATGTGGATGTGAAATATAAAAGTAAAAGTCAGTTGGTTTGACTTTGAGATCAAACAAGCAATACGGAAATGCTGAAGATGGAGTGAAATATTTAGAATGGAGGAAGTATGTAATTCAATAATGATGATAATGACGTCGACTCGAACAGAAAAGACACAGGTAAAAGGCAGGGAGATGTTGAATTATATAAAGGGCGGAATGAGTATTCCTAATACGAGAAAAAATGGCGTAAACATGGGAATATAGCTCATGGATTTATCCGTTAAATGGAGAACTTAAGTTGAAATTATGGCGTGGTGATTCTTAAGTGTTAATCGACAGAGCATAAAATTCGTCCACAGAAATCGAGATTACAATAATAATTGTCTCAAAATTAATTTGATAAGTCTGTCCTTTGACACGCACAATAGCACATGCACTGACTGAACGACGTGAATCACAATATTAAACGCACTGGCGAAGGGATTGGAAATTGCATTGATCGCCCCCCTACCCTACAGCCCCATTTCCCGCCACAAATTTGGACCTACTCCAGTTTCCACAGATACGAGGCCTTTCTCGTTTCCAAGCGATCGGAAAATGAAATGATTCTTATCAATTCAATGCGTATTCGCATTAATCGCTAAACTAAGGATAGGCAGTTTATTAAACATCTCTTTCCGTCCACTAATTGAGTGCTCTTCCAAAACTTCTCTTCGAAGATCCAATCGGCGCAATGAAACATAAATGATTATAGAACAAAACTCCCTCTCTTAGAAGTTCATTTATTCGGATAAAATTGTTCACTCTCCTAATATTTTAGTTACCGAATGTATAGTTTGGTAAAGATGCATTTTTTATAATCGGGATATTAGATTGGATTTAATCTACCAGAGGCGTGAGATTGAGATGCAGGCCCCCTCAAGGAATTTTTAAGGTAAACATTTGATCCTTTTAATGAAATACAATAAAATACATGCCTCAGAAGAATATGTCACTCCATTACGGCAAAAATAGACAAAATAATTAATTACAAGTACTTTCTACTATTTCTATAAATTACAATGAGTGACGTACAGACTTTATATGGTGAAATAAATTATGTAATATATACTACGAGGATATTATGCAGACTTACTCTATTCTATTCTCAAGTGGAAAACAAGTACACTTGAATGCGTCGTACCTCTAAGAAATTTGAAACCATTTATATTAGGTAACTGTGAGTTCTTAAGCAGTCAATTTGAGGTTCCCATAGGGATGGGGTCACAGCTAGAGCTTATTGCAACTGATTATAAATCCGCCCACTTGGAGGTAATACTGGACTTAGGTTAAACTTTCGCTAAAAATAAAGTAGTACGAACGAATGTGATATCGGTGGTGAACAAGCGGTTCACGTCTTCCACAATAAAATGCGACAGTTCGAAACGCTAAGAACAGAAACTAGCCTCATTCCAATTACCTACTTATCACAAAATGGCAAAACAAAATGATGTGCAACAAAATCAGTTAACAAAAACATTTGAAGACCGCCAGGCAGCCTAATGGGTAGAATTCGTCTTTGGCGACGGCGGTTTCGCCAACATTTAACCATGTAAAGCAATTGGGTAGCTATGCGAATTAATATAGATAATGATTATAATTAATATGGATAGATGTAACGCAGTCTAGAAAATACGGCGACGTGTGAGTCGAAGTGCTGACCCACCCAATGCCACCGCAAGGGAATGCCGCGCCACGGATCTATGAAATTTTGAGTTGGGTGCTTATTAATCACTGAGCGACAAGGCAAAGAAACTGCGGCGATCATTCACGATTGGTATTTTATACTCTCAAACATAGAGTCGTAACAATGTATAATTATGAAAAGACTTTCCTTTTCAAAATCGCTCCTCCAATTTAAGTAGAAATCCTCCAATGAAAGATTCGGATACAGTGTCAGCAGAATCAGTATCTCCATCAGTACTCTAAGCAGATAAATCTTTTTAGCATCACCATTTTTCTTATTGTCAGTATTTCTACGTGGAATTCAATCGCTCAATGCTTACCGAATACAAAATGTGTCTATTTGAAACGTTAACAAGAATTTTAATTCATTCCCACTATCCGATGCACCTCAAAGAGATAACCTTTCCCAATATAGACACGGAATATGTTCTACCTTCGCTTTAGGATATATTTCCAATGTTTCTTTTCGCCGGCAAATAAGATCCAAACAGGCATTTGCAAAGCGCTATGGATTTCACTCAGCGGTTTATTTTTTTCGAAAAGGAAGTACGAAAGTAGGGATAGAATTTTACGAGCAATGGAAATGGGCAGAGAGAGATGACCCTCTGGTCAGTGGAGCAATAAAATCGGAGAATTCAGAAACGAAATGACCGGAGCTCTTCTCGAAGGAGGAATAACAGAAATATCTGAAACACGTAATGCAGAGGAGAAGCAATCCGAAAAAGACGAAACGCTCTGCGATGCAATACGAAAGTACAGTGGTACCTCGGCTAACGAACTGTTCAACACTCACACTCCGATTTGACCTCAAGAGACGAACCTAATTTCGAAATACTGCCCGCGGTGCTTTTATAATTCCAACTACTGAATGTCATCAGAGGCCGATGGATATAGCAGCCGGAAAGAAGCCATTAAAACAAACGACGTAAAAAATATCACTGGAGTGAATTAATAGAGAAAGCCAAGATGTCGTACATAGAGCCACTAATGTCATTATTCAGAAGAATGCAGACAAGAGGACACACTCAGTCAACCCTTGACAGTTTCCTTTAACCATCCCCACCGAAGAGACAAAAGGAATCATCATGGAATTTATAAATGTTTTAAATATTCTTTTTAAACCGTGTAAAATTTAAAATCTGATGGATAAAAATAATTGTATTAGTAAACACAAGTGTTTTTTTTTCATAATTTCCGAGACAAAACGGATTGATTTACGTAAGCTACAACGGAAAACTGGGTTTCGGGATACGAACTCGTGTAGGGAACGAATTAAATTTGTTAGTCGAGGTGCCACTGAAAATAGACTGAAGCAGCACTTCACCAGTAGCAGTGCATTCAGAATTCACTAATCTTTCTTAATCAGTCAGAATTAGGTGGAAGATGGCTGTTCTAAGATTAGAAGTACAGATTTGATTACTCCTTGGTCGTTATAGCAACCGAAAATTGGAGAAGAAAACAAGAGACACTCAAAACGCAATTTCCCAAAGAATATTACAAAATTACAATGGAAACTTATTTTAATGAGCGAATCTTCAGGCTGAAGCGACCTTTGTCTGGAGTATATCTGCAAAATATACGGTCAGCAGTGGGTTTTGTAAATACTTATTCGCAAAAATAGCGATTTTGAATGTGTAGAACGAAAGGCAGTCATCTATCACTCAGTATACGTAAACCCAAGGTCCCGGGTTCAAATCCCGGCTGGACGGATTTTTCCTGTTAGGGGATTGTTTTTTGGGTTTGTGAATATTAATTAAAATTGATGTAATTGGAGTCTTCCTGTAATGACATTCTTTCAGAGACATTTTAAAGATATCGTCCCTCATTTAATTCTTAATTAGAAAACTGTTGACAATTGATAAATTTAAGGTAAAACGTTCATTAATTATTCATCTTTAAATTCTTTTTTATTTCATTCATATCTATATTCTTTGTATTTTTTAAAATAAACTATTTTCCCCAGAATTCATCTTTGGCTTGCGAGCAATTTCGATGTCCATATTCCCTCATTAGGCCGTAAAAATTAGCGCCAAACCAGATTCATCACCGTCAGAAACCATCAGCCGACCCTTACACATAGACCCTCTTTCTCCTTGCCTCGCCATTTTACATACAAAGATTAATTAAAAACAAACGAAAAGGACAAAATCCTGGCAAGTTAACATTGAGAAATAAAAAACTGACGTAGCGGGAAAACAGCCACGGAAAAGAGGGTTGTGAAAAGAAAACCGCGAGAAAACTGTAGAAGAAGATTTGAAAGCATTATACAATAAGATGTTTACAGAATATTAACATGGAAAATAATTTCGAATGAAAATGAAAGAAAATTTGACACAGATACGGACGAAACACTAAAAATATACGTGTATCGTATGTATCAAGGAATAGACGGAAAATTGGTCAAAAATATATTACACAAATTAAAATTTTAAAAAAAGAATCGGTATTTCCCTTATTTAAAGTTGTCTGGTTCAACTATGAAGCGATGGAAGTTGAGAAATGAGGACGTATGCAAAGGGTAGCTTGAGGTGATGATTAGATGAATTGGAAAGAGCTTGGAGACACTGGAGACAGAGAGGGATGAAATAATTGATAAATTAAGGAAAAATGCAGAAAGGGAGGAAAATGATTCTTGAATAATGGGAAGGTGTAGTCCCTCAAAAACACACCATAATTCTCAAGAATTATGCGCAGATAAATGGATATCGAAAGATATGAAACAGAAATTAAAAAAGAGCGAAAAAAGCGAGTCTCCGATAACCGGAAGTATTTCGGGCGATTGGAGTATTGAGTGGTAGAGAATCCGGATTAAAAGATCCAGGCTCAAGGCCCAGTCTCTTCAGACTTATTGATTGTTGTTTCTTTTGCAAAATTAAATTAGAAACAATGGTCCTACGAAATTGAGATAAGTGTCACAAGAAAGGAAAACAATCGCAGAATCTTATTTTAGTCGTGAATCATTTATATACTTTCGAAATTGCGAGAACTTTGATAAAATAGACGTAAAATTCGTAAACTTTTCGGAAATAAACTACGCATCCCTTTGACAACCAAGGCAATTGCTGAAATTGATTTCATGAGTTATCCCATATAAATGCGCGGGGATAATCAGTTAGTATACTTTTTCAAAAGAAATGTACGTAAAATAGGTTTTCGTTACCTGCAGAGGTTTTTTTCTTTTACAAAATTAAATTAGAAACATGGTCCTACGAAATCAAGAGAAGTGTCAGAAGAAAGAAAAATGATCATATATTCTTGTTTTGGTCGTGAAATATTGATATAGATCCGAACCTTCGAGGATTTTGAGAAAACACACGGAAATTTCGTAAAATATTTGGGAAATAAACAACCAAACCCTTTGACGACTAAGGCCATTGTTTAATGTTGATTTCATGAATTATCCCATACAAGTGCACGGGGATAATCAGTTCTTATAATTATTATAAGAAATGTACGTAAAGTATGCTTTCATGACTTGAAAACAGTAGAATAAATATTATAAATAATGGTAAGAAATATATAGAGTTATTAT
>KZ308726.1:500273-543347 GCA_000376725.2 Ladona fulva
TTTTTTTTCCTAAGAATTTTCTTAGGTTTTTTACATCCACATCTCTTCTCATTTTTTCATGCTATCTCTTAAATTTGATTATATATATATTGTATGACGATGGGTTAGATGGAAGAGGAGACTTTTAGTCTCAATCTCGCCCGAATAAAGACGTATTATTATTATTATATTTTCGAGATCCTGCTTTCGTTCACGAACTTGGATTATGTAATTTCGAATCATGAGCCGACGCTTTCTGCCGCATCTTTTAGCTCTTTCTCTGAAATACTTTTAGGACCTGGCGATTTATTCGGCTTTATTAGCTGTATTAATCACTGAAAGGGATTCTTTGCAACTATCAGACGTGAATACGTTTTGATGAAACAGGATATTCGCTTTCCCCTTGGAATGAGAAGTAATATATTGTATGCTTTGCCCTTTAATTATACAACCACTTCTACCTGTTAATGAACCAACCTTCTTCCCTTTACCTATTACTGCTGCTGCTTATTGTTTGAAGAAAAATAAATTCTCTAAGCAACTAGAGCTACCATTTATTTCCCTTCATCTTCTTGAAGTAATTGATACTTCAATGTTACAGGTACTGCACTTTGTTGTCTTGGATTTTTCCACGAATGCCACAGAAACAGATGTTCCGAAGTTACGAAACCGCAATTAAGAAACATCTAACTCGATGTAAAGAGACGGAATGTGTTCGAATCCGGAATTTCATCGAACTAAAAGGAGGGAATGCGTGCGTACGACGAAGAACATCGGACGCTTTTCATAAGAACGTCGCGTCGCCGATTTCAATTTTATGCGTCAGAAAAAAGGCGGAACAAAGGAGACGTCTGCGATGGCAAAGCATTAAGTCGATTGCACGCTTTCGGATGCTTCCAGCATTTGCGGAGAACCGACTGGACTATCAAATGCGCCGCTTCATCTAACGAATGAAATATACTCAGTCCTGCGATATTTGTCTGAGACCACCAAACTATTGTTTAACACAGTAATCTAATCGAATAATTAACCCCAACCTTATCGAATGTCTCCCAAACAAAATAATTAAATTGCTCGCCTCCCAAAAACTCGCCCAGCCCTCATCCCGAAAAAGAACCCACCTTAGGCCGAAAATTTCCCTTTCAATGAACCATCTCCTATAACATTTCCAATCTCTTCCCCAAATCCAATAAACCAGCCTTCCACACCCCTCACACAATAGGAAATGTTTTCCCGATCACCAAGGATACAGCGACCACAAGCGGAGTCAACCTGCAGTGACTGCGAGGCCAAATACGTCGGACGCAGTCTCGCCGAGCATGGGCCGTAGGCACCCTCTGCTTCCTCCTTGGCCCCCATCCAGACGCGATTCTGTCCCCAAAATTCTTCAACGAGAGAGCAAAGGGCGTCGTTTAAACTTCCTAGAAATTATTGAATTTCCCTGACCAAGGCACCAACGAATTGACCTTCCCTCCTACCTCTTCTCCCTCCCTAAAAGGCTTTTCCCCTAACTTCCAACCAGCCCCTCATCCTATCCGTTAAATACTTTGTGCCCCCTATTTCCTGTGCCTTATGATGCTAAAGTCACCGGTCACCAAATAAAAAACGTGTGAAAAAATTACCAAGTTTTCTTTATCTTCTGTGAAATGGCTTTCCACAAAGTAACGCCGAAGCAGTCTGATTTTAACAGTAATTTTTTCGTACGAGAAGAACGGCGAAAAGCTTTCTCAAAAATATTCCCGAGAAGAAACGGATATGAAACATTTTTGACGGTACCGGGAATCAAACCCGGATCTCCTGCTTCCAGGGCGAATGCTGTAGCCATTGAGCTCTCCAGAAGATTTATCCGTTTGGGAGGCTTTGTTATCGCGATGGCCAAAATGAATGAGCCTAAGTTCGAATAACGATAAAACGTGTTTATAAGTCAGCATAAAATTCATCAAATTGAACTGAATAACTAAAGCAGTCAGCTGACGAATATCGACAGCCGTGGTGCACTGGTTAGCGTGCACGGCGGCGAATCACGAGTTCGCAAATTCGAATCCGGTCTTGGGTTTTGTGGTCAACGGCCTTTCTTCCTAAATTTGTATTCCTTTTCGTGACAGCTGACTGTTTTAGTAGTTATTCAGAGTTCAATTTGATGAATTTTAGGCTGATTTACAAACACGTCTTATTAAGAAAATAGGAGAAACTTGACTATATTGGTCATTTTTTGCCAAACAACCTATTCTTGAGCATAGCATCCATTTGACGCCGTGATAAAGGTTCCCTTATCTGACTTTTTTGAGCGAGTGCTGAAAGGCGGTTTGAAGATGTGCTTCGTGCGATGGCTTAATTAGAATATGTATAGTTTATTGATTTATAGGAAACATACAATGTGCAGAGATTCGTCAAAAGTGTAATACACATAACCTCACACCTTACAGAACTTTTTAGGAATGCATTACATTTTTCATTGCATAATACAATATTATGCAATATATCACACTAAAAGATATAGTAATAAACAATAGTATAACAAAATACAATTTAATTGGTAAAACACGGCCTAGCATGATAGAAATCAATTATTATTATGTACATTACCTACGTACTTGTTTACTGAATAGAAGGATTCTTGGATTAAAATAGAAGAAAACGCATCTTCAACTATAAAATAAGAATTTACGATCTAACTGATAGTCGTTCAAATTCGAGGCCAGAGAATCGCCGTTTTTGAGTTAGTCAAGAACGACCCACCACTACGACTCCAGGTCAAAACAGTTTCCCAAAATGGGACCTCAAAAGAGTGAAAGACTAGAGAAAGGGCACTGACAGGTCCATTGGAGCCAATAATAAAACATAAGAGCGCAAAGTGTAGCCCCAGCAACAGCAGTTAAAGAATTCTCGATGAGAATGATATTTCAATCCCAAACTTTGCAAAAAGAGTCATCGGACTTTCCATAAATAATCTTTGAATATATTTCGTAATAAATGGTTTTGTTTGTATTAAACTCAAGATCAGACCTGTCCAAAATGTTGAGCATTTCTATATTTTCTATGTTGTTGGCGCTACTGTCTAAATGCACTCCCTCTGCTATGCCACCGCTAAAAAAGTATTTGTCTAGTAATTAAGTATTTATAAAAATATAATTTAAAACAATACTTTCTCGAAAAGCAAAAAAACGTACATTTTTTACGTTTTACATTTTTCAGTGATCATTTGCTAACAGGACTAAAGAATTTTTCAAATTGCGCAAAGTTTTACAAATATTTTATATTTTAGGTCGCCTCACTTCGTGACGACGACCTACAATTCAGTATCCCCGTCCTAACGCGGTATTGATTTCTGAAGTCCTTCCGCAACTAGGCAACAGATATTTGTCCAAACATTCTCCTCTAGCTGGACCAATGGACAGGTTTTACATTTATTTTAACACAATAACTATCGAACCAAAATTTAAAAAAAGGCCAAGTTGCCAAAACCATTTTAATATGTCATTTATTTGTAGAAATCCATAACATAAAAGTTTTACTTTATCCTATCTTGCCCCCCCCCAAGCCATTTGCTATCAATGCAATTGAAATTATTGTATTGGAAATTATACGTTTTCTCTTCGAGAGGGTAAAACATGACCCTCAGCCAGGATCTCTCCAAATACAACATTACCAGAATTTTTGAAATTTTATCTAACATTAACTGCTTATTTCCGCCGAATATTTCTACATATTTTTAGCCTATATGATAAGAAAACTAGTAAAAGGTTTTGTGTAGTGTTGCACAGCTGCGAAAGATTGAGGCATTCGAAATGAGGACATGGAGGAGGTTGGAGAAGATACGTTGGACAGACAAAGAAAGAAGTGAAGAGGTACTGGAAAGGTTAGAGAGAGCTCCTAAACACCACCATGAAGATAAAAGAGTAATGGAGAAGACATATATTAAGAGGGAAGGGGATAAGTTCGGAAGATCCGGGCAATGGAGAAAGAAAGACGGCTGAAAATGATGGAAGGTATTAATCTCAACGATGTGAAGATCGGCAACTAGGTTTAAAGGGAAAAATGCGAAGCAATAAGCATGAATCGGACCCCAGGCCGTAACTTAAGCTAAATCCCCACATTAGTGGTGCAACGTTGGAAAACGTGATTCAGTCTAAATATTTAGGAGTCCTTTTCAGTGGTAATTTAAAAGTGCAAATTCAAGATGTAGTGGGGTCAGCAGATAGGGCACAGACAATGACGTCATTCTCAGGGGTAGTCAATCGAGTATCAAAGAGTTGGCTTACTTTCCGCCAGTTCGTCCGCTGCTTGAGTACTGCTGGGCATTGTGGAATCCGCACGTGTAGGGTTTGATCTTGGAGATAAAACGCAGAACGGCTCGTATCGTTGAGGGGGACTATAATTTCGATAGCAGTGCATCAGAAATTATCAAAACCCTCAGCTGGGAATCTCTTAAGGATACATGAACCAAGTATATGCATAAATATTCGAGATATAGTTTTAACCAGTGATTTACATTTTGAATTACATGATTCCCGTTCTCAACGGTCACGATTTTCGAGACCAGACCTCAAAGAGATTTCGCGGGATTATAGCGAAAACGGATAACTAATACTGGTCTCTTTTCCCAGACAGTATTAGGTACCAATTTGGAAGCCAATTAGTGAGTTAGGTGTTTTTACACCCCCTGGCACAAGATATATGGCGGCTGGCTGGGTACTGATGTAAAGTAAATTACGAGATGAGAGCAAAGGACAGGCGACGACGGCATCTGCAGATGATGAGAAGTGACCAACGACACATGTACAAAGCCTAATGATTTTTCATTAAAGCGAAACGAGAGCGTGGGTTTTTGTATAACAAGTGACGGAATACGGTCTGGTTTCGGCCCTTTTTCCCTATTCATCCGTTATAATAATTCTGTTATTCTATCCACTGACAAATCAATGAAGCTTATCTTCGAATCAACGCGCATAGAAAAGTCCTTCGTCTGGCGTAAATCATTTCTGGTAGAGCCGATTAAGAATATTTGCTTTGCCTGCTGATTCACTTATGGTACAATAATTTCCTCCTCTTTACTGGATAATTTGCTCTCGTACTGGGGACTGATAAGCACGAGATTCTCATATATAAGATAAAAGTCTCTCAGGTCGCTTCGAAATGAAAGTGTTCTTTCAATTCTTTTTGAGCCATTGTCTATTTTATGAACTTCCAGACCGCTCTTCATTTCTGCAGCTCGAAATGGTTACAATGCACCGGCCGCGGTGGCGGAAAAGGTAAGCGCTCCAACCCCAAGGTCCCGGGTTCGAATCCCGGCTAGTCGGATTTTACCGATTAGGGAATGGTCATTCGTCCATTGTTATAGTTTGAAGTACCACCTACACCACCACTGTAATTGTCCAATAAGTGGATGTTTGTGGGGGCATTGAGATATAAATAAAAGGAGGAAGATCAAATATTAGGTTAAATCAGAGATTATTCAAGCAGCCTCCGAGAAATGCCTTAGAGAGTAACTTTTTCAAATAACTTAACATGGGGTACCCACATTCGTAATAGTTTAATTAACAGTTTCGCTCATACTTCATTTCAGAGAATAGTTGGTATGACCGAAGAATAATTCCGTGAGCGCTGTTGCCTTGGTCACGCCTCACCTTGTGTAGTGTATGGGCCGGCCAGTTAAGAAAGTCTTACGACAAATCAGTGAGTATTACTCAACTGGACGAAGGATGAGAGTCTTGATAAGATAGAAAACTAAAAAAAGGGCATAATTTAGTTAATAAGTGCAGAAAAAATGTTCTTAGAAAATATAGCCGATATTTTGCGTCCTCCCTGTTATATAGGCCGTTCTGATTCTGAGAGAAAAATCAGAGAAATAGAAGCTAAAACAAGTAGTTTCAAAATTACATTTTTTCCGCGAACGTGGTCGATTAGGGAAGTAGAGTACATGCACCCCCTGCCATACGCCGAAAGGCGGATCGCAGGATACACGAGTAGATGACGTAGAGATAATACGTCTCGGAAGACGTGGTAGATATTTAGCGTCCACCCTATTTACATTAAAAGATCGGAAAATGCGAGAAAAATTAGGGAAATAGACCCTAAAATAATACAGAGCTTAGAGATATTTTCCCATCCGAACATTTATGGGTGCCATTCTCACGGATTAGAAACTATTATCCGACACCCGAATTGAATATTATCAACATTCATATGTTTTAGCAGAAATTCCAAATGAGAATCAATTCAAGCAATCAATTCGCTAAGTGAACAAAGCGCTGGTATTTTTCGTCATTTCTTGGCGTCCCTAGCGAGATTGGGAAATTTGAATGAGGGCATTGATTTGAGAAACGGTCGCAATCAACTCCTGAGAAAACCGCATTTGGAGTGTTCGCCTGTAAGACTCATTTTTTCCGCGAACAAATCACCCAAATAACAGAATAGGGAAAGTGGCGCATGCACCCCCTGCCACACGCCGTGAGGTGGCTCGCGAGGTATTTACGTAAATTTCAACACCTCCGAGTTCGATACAAGAATCGATATATTCCGATAATCGATACGAGAGATACGATCGTATTTAGGATCCCTGTGAGAAAATGAAACATTGCCTAACCTACTGATCTCACAAAGGGGGTTCCTTAAAAGTGTCTCCAATATCATTAAGAGGATGATCGCAAACCCTCTCTTTCCAAGGAATAAACTGCTTTTTGTTTTTTAGCGATTATACGAATGTCCGAGTCACAACATGAACATTTCTAAACATGGCCTGACCCTGAACCCGGATAGTAACCGTTCTATTAATGATTCTGAATTCGATAGCAGTGAACTGGATTTTATTTAGCAAGAAATGTCATTAAAAGAATATACTGTCCTATTTTAATAGGAAAACGGACAGTTTCCATTCTGGTAAGGCTCTAGACACTTCGTCACCTCGATTCAAAGGTCTTCTTAGGTAACTCCTTATCTATATATCCATAATAAAACATTTGCGTCGCAATGAATTAAACGATAAGTTATGCAATATGATAAGTTAAGATGCATTAAATAATAAGTTTCGCTCGGGAATATAGTTATATTTCATTCAACATTTGAATCGTTGCTTTCTACTTTTACATTAAATTCTTCATTTGCGCACTCCAAATATGCATTGGGAAACGAGTTCGAAAACGCGGTTACAATTTATCAATTTAAAACACGTGATTTGCGTTTTTGCTAACAGAAAACTTTTTTCCGCTTCTAATATTAGAAAATATTAAATATACATATATGTTCGGCTTTATTATGTTGACGTATTGTAACTATAAACATCATTAGCATCCTTAATATGAATCCTTAGTTATTTTCATAAGCGCCAAATTGAATTATCGGTAGGGAAATTATGCTGTTAACAAGAGCGCAAAGTTGTGCAGTAAGAAAAAAAAAGAATTGACAACCAACGATAAAGACGAAGGTTTATATTTTGGTCATTTGATCTAACGAAGTGACGTAAAAAAGGTAAGTATTTAAATGACTCTTCGAACTCAACCGAAATTCGTTAATGAAAAATGTCTGCCACCGGTTTCCGCTTTTTTCTACGGCTGCCAGCGAAGTTCAATGTTCTCTCAAGGCTTCGACTTTTACTAAGGTTTCTGCACCGACGGCTTCTTCCGAGGAGTGCTTCTTTCAAGGAATATGCCCTCTAAATGTGCCCAACACACCGACATAGAAAAGGCTCACGAGAAATGAAGAACTTATTATTCTACCAACAGAATCAAAGTCCCAACGAGAAAGTGGAGACCTCTTTGATTATTTCGCTGATAGATTCGAGGTGGCATTATACGTAGGAAATATTGCAAGAAATATTCTCGTACTAATTTCATTAGTGAATTATTTTCATATTTCTAAGAAGATCACCGAATAAGAAGCGAATAAGAAGATCTAGGAGAGGGTAATGAGGCTTACTAGGCAAGATGAGGAGTGAGGTAGTTTGCCCTTGCTTTCCTCACTGAGCCAGAACTGTATAAGCGGAACAAGTCCACGCATGTGAAGCACAATGACTCTACGAGTAGCACTTTACGTTGCAGATGAAACCTTGATTCAGCACCACTCATACCTCAGTACCTTTCAAATCATCACAGCCATGATCAAGACTGAGACGAATGCGAATGAAAAATACATTCTTCTCTATCCTGTACCAAAAGACAAATGAAAAATATTTCATTCATCAAGATATGGTAACAGGACCCACATCAAGAGTAAAAAAATATAAAACTAGCACCACCGAAACCACAAATAGCAATTGTATGACGGAATTTCATTAAATAAAATTAGATAAGTTTAATTTAAATACGTAAGTTCAGGAAACAGATTCCACAGCAAAAAGACATTCTGAAGAAGGAGTGAAAAACATGCGATACATACATATGTTATTATCTATGTTTTAAACTTTAACGAACTTATTTTCTATGACCTGAGAAGGAATCTTCAAAAATAAAATTAGAAAAACGTATGACGGCGCGGGAAAGGTAACACACCAGAAGACATTTGGACCCTGAAAATATAGATAAGAAATATTTAAAAATGGAGGATAAAAATATACAATGCGCAGCTGGTGAAAAAGCTAGTAAGAATGAACCATTTTCAATAAATATTGTTTGTGTATCAAAGTAGGGCAATCATAAAGAGGAAAATATAACAGGATAGAGAGGGGCTTTAGTTGCCTGTTAAATGTGATTTCATTCTTTTCTAATTAAAAAGCCTCAAGAATGCAATTACATTTTCGATAATTGTATTTGTTATTGCCGATATTAAACAGTAAATACGAAAAATTTCAGCACTCATCAGGTGATTGAGCTGTTAGAACAAATTCGACTGATTTGTTTGGGTAGTTTCCATGGCTCCCTCATTGATGAGCGCACACACCAACAACTTATTCTTTCCCTTTCCTTTGATTCCTCTTTTCTCTTCCGACACACATTTTGATTTTCGTTGCCAATTTCTATTTCTTCCGCACTACCTTTCGATGACTGTTATTCATCACTCGCGGAATTCAAGTTTGCCTTTTGCGTTTTAGCATCTCGCTCTTATGTTATACTTATTAGCGGAATAATTCTGCCATCATCCGGACTTACATTTCATCTAACAACAGCTGTTCTTAATAATTCTGGTTGACTTAAAGTAATAAATAATTAATATTTATAGATAAATGAAGTTCTATTAATATCTTTTTTTTTGTTTAAACGTCTGTAGAAGAAGCGTGAAAGAAAAGGGAAAGCGTGTTACTTTGAAATGCATCAGTCAATTTAAGAGATTCTCTGTACGGTACAGTAGATAGCATTTTTATTTATTTGCATCTGTATATATAAGATATTATTTTTATAAATTTTGGCTTACTTATAGCTGACATATTTTTAATCTTTTGGCTTAATTGTTGAATTGAAATTCAGTTGAAAATTACCAACTTTTTATGAATGTTGATTTCATTGTTATAATTGACAAAATTTTCCCTTCTATGATTTAATTAGGGTTGAGGAATTAGGTGTGTTTACTTTGCACAATAATACCTGAACCTGAACTATAGGCTGAAATCATTTAATTATTCGAAATGTATCCAGGAACAAATAAACCGGTAGCAAATATATTGAGTTATTATGGTCACAAAACGGACACTTTCTGGCTTAGGACCAGATATAGACGATAAAAGATATTTAAATTAAATTCCGTCATGCTGGGCGGGGGAGTTTACTATTCGCAATATAGAGAACAGATACACGCATTTTCAAATGGCGATTCACCCTTCTTTCGCGTAATTAACCAAATGATTGTGATACAGCTTAAAAAATCACAAGTATACATGGGCACGACGGCCATTAAGTATTTAAATGTTTGCATCAGAGAAGCAACGGAATATACTTTGGTGAGGAAGAATGAAAGGCGTGGGTGGTGAAGGATGTCGTGTAGCACGGCACGCGATCAAAGAGGCTAATTTTAGTACGGGGGGCGCCCCTCCAAGTTCATTCCTTCACTCGATGATAAAAGGACGTCTCAAAGTCGAGCCAAATTATGGATTCGCATATATAAGCACACACCGAATAGCTTCCGACGAATTTAATTTAGTAATTTTCTGAACAACGTATTTAAAAACAAAAGACTGGTAAATTAAGAACGAAAATGTATGCCAAAGTGAGAGCTTCGTATTAAATCTAACATACATATACTCCTTGGTAGGACAAAAACCAAATTTCGCAACTTTTGAACTATACCTATAATTTATCACACTTGCTATTCCTGTGGGATTTGTTGCACTACTTCATCGTGCAAAGAAATTCACCTTTCCTCAATCCTTATACAATTTATGATAACTCACAGTTGTAAATAGCTGAATTGATTTTTGCCTACGTTCGAATAGTATAGCACCCAAATTGAAAAAAGAATTATTCTCAGATTAAAAAAAAAAGAATATTTCCATTCTAATTGTCGTTATATGCCAGAAAGGGAAAAATTGTTTAAAGGCGGACATTTGTTCCAGATGTTAACAAAAAGGCAGCATATGAAACAAATGATAGGGAGAGGCTGTCAATTTAGGGTGCCACCTAAATGCTCTATTCGGACGATTAAACATGTTCGATAGAAAAGGTCCATTCCTTGCAAAATCAACACATCCCTCACGTATTTGAATAATCATATCAAACTGTTAAGACATAAGCATTAAACATTTTGGTATTTCATCCTTGAGCGAAAATACAAAACGCATTGTCTGTGCAAAGGCGTTGTTACTGCGACACACACACTGATGCATTATTAAAATACTATACAATGAACTTTCCTGTCTAGAATGACGGATCTATATTTAACTTATTACAATCATAAAACTATCATTGTATACACCTGATCCATATGAATTATCAAAGATAATTCTTCTCCTATTATAACTATCCATCGCGATAGAACATAAAGCTAAAACTATAAACACATCGCCGAATAATCTATATATATATATATAAATAAAGCAGAAATTCTGTGGGTTTGTGTGTTTGTTTGTTCACGATTGAAGTCCACACCGTTTGTCCGATTTGCATCAAACTTTGCATACGGGTTCTCCGTGAGCCGGAAGGAACCACTGTCAACTTTTCATTCGCAAAATTTGCTGGGTTTGAACCAAGATCGTTCAGATAGATTTCCATAAGATATACATGTAAAGTTCGATTTTATCGGGTACAGACTTTATTTCTTTTGCAAAATAAAATTGGAAGGAATAGTCGTATAAAATCAAGATAAGTACCAAAAGAAGGGCAATGGAATACAAATTCTTATTATTTTCGTAGAATAAAGCTTTTGTTTCGAAATTGCGAGAATTTAGATAAAATATGCGAATATTTTGTGAAATTTTGAGGTTGTAAACAACCCGTCCCCCTGACGACCAATGCGATAGTTGATTCGGAGTTCAGGCATTTTCCCATAAGAATGCATGTATATTTAGGCCCATTTAGAAGCAAATGACGACATAAAGAGGATGAAAATTTTCAGAGATTTTAATTATATCAGTCACGAACAATTTGTAGTGATGAATCGCAGGGGCAACAAACATACGTAGCACCATAGTAAATTAGTGGAGATGGAGGAGTAACTTTTTGTCTATCAATTCGGACTCTTGACATATTTTACGATTAGTACCTGAAATTGAAAATCTTGCCAACTTGCACATTACTTTGAGACATGTTAATAATAAGATGGATATTCCATAATGATTCACATTCTTATTGTTGATTGTAGATTTCGCCTTCGAACTTTGATTAGAAAATGTTTGTTTTCGATACGGTATTAAACACACGGCACGGTAACTAAACGTCGCCACCGGACGAAATGTCTAACTGCGGCGGTATGGACTAATAATAATAAAAAAATAATAATAACCTGTCCCGTTGGACTAAACTACGAGATGATGCGAAATGTTATTTTCTCTCATGTACAAATAGGTACACTATATTTAATCCGACATCTATTTTCCCCGTTGAGAATAAACGGGCACTTCAGCTAGTATTTTTAATAAAATTATATTGAACACTATACAATAGATTAATATTACTTGAGCTAAACGAAACTTTTGCACTTCTAAGTGGCTCAATTTGGATAAAAATCTCCCAAAATCACTCTTTATTCTCCCCTAATTTCAATAATATTTTGATGTTTCCTCGAATCCCTGACCATAACTAAGCAAATAATTGTCCTTTGAAAATAGGGTTGATTAAGAAATGGCCTGTCTTGCTTAAAGTATGCACGAGAACCATAAAAGGATTGCATTCTCTTCCAAAGATTTCCTTATCATTAGTTGTGTTTGGGCCTCAATCACCCATTCAACAAACGTCCAGCAGATGAGTTGTTTATTACCTCTGAATTTTGCAAAATTTGTTTATCAATATTCTGCCAATTGCGAAACAAAAGTGATAATACCCCACCAGAATGAGAACATTTATTATGTTTCCGTACTTTATGTACTTGTCCCAATTTCGTAGGACCAATTACTACTAATTTAAATGAAATTTATCATGAACTAATTTGTGAATGAAATAGTCTGCCTTTAAATACCGTAAAAAAGAACTTAATATACGTTTCTTATGAGAGTATTTTCGAATATTCAAGACTCAAACCTTTGGTACCTTAGGAAACTTACATACCTTAGGTATATAAAAGTAATATTCAGCACCCTCTCCTTAAGTAAGGATCATTTTAGGAACTCTTCTTTCTGTAAAGTATTCAGCCCGAAGGCCGGTTGGGACCTCGTTACCTCCGCCATTAGCTACGAAGTGCTAGGAGAGGGTAATGAGGCTTACTAGGCAAGATGAGGAGTGAGGTAGTTTGCCCTTGCTTTCCTCACTGAGCCAGAACTGTATAAGCGGAACAAGTCCACGCATGTGAAGCACAATGACTCTACGAGTAGCACTTTACGTTGCAGATGAAACCTTGATTCAGCACCACTCATACCTCAGTACATTTCAAATCATCACAGCCATGATCAAGACTGAGACGAATGCGAATGAAAAATACATTCTTCTCTATCCTGTACCAAAAGACAAATGAAAAATATTTCATTCATCAAGATATGATAGCAGGAGCTTAGGAACCCTTCTAAAGCATGTCAGTATATGTAACGCGTAAGAACCACTATTGATGGCTTGAATTAATATTCCCTAATCGTCACGCACAGAAAACAAGTGAGGATTGCCATCCCTTGTCGCTATTAAATATTGAGAATTAAAATATGAACTCCTGCGCAAGAAAAATTTAAATTTAAACCGAATAAGCAACGAGTGCATTTTGAAGATAAAAAAACAAAATTGCTTACAAAAGAGAAGACTATATCCGGGGGTACTCTTTCAATACTCGCTAACGCATAATAAAAACCTCACCTCTACCCTTATGCCCGGTTTTGGTCTGCCGTCCCATGTGATATACGTGTATAATGTAATTTAGATGTTTAATTTACATAATTTTAATGTTGCTTAGATTGTAATAGCTTAATTGTTGTTCACTTTATACAAATCGACAAGCCTTTACATGGACAGGCGAAACTACAATAGTACCTTGAGATATGAGTTCAATTCGTCCCATGACCGAGCTCGTAAGTCAACATTCTCGCATCTCAAATCAATTTTCGCTAAATAACTGTAAGTATCCAAAGAACACAAAATTAAGCAACACGACAGAAATACTTCTGCGACGAGGTAAACGAGTAAATTGAACGTGCAATATTCGCAAATCTGAGCAGTGGCTTGCTACGCCAATTAGCTGTGACGTCACCGAGGCTGGCTAGTGTCTCAAAGTTTGTCTCGTAACTCAAGGCAAAAACTGGACCTAGTGAGGGCTCGTATCTCAAGGTACCACTGTA
Source organism: Ladona fulva (assembly GCA_000376725.2). Classification (NCBI taxonomy): domain Eukaryota; kingdom Metazoa; phylum Arthropoda; class Insecta; order Odonata; family Libellulidae; genus Ladona; species Ladona fulva. The sequence continues at coordinate 514,090 of KZ308726.1, forward strand.
TAATTATATATTCATGAAATACTGTTTTTCCAAATATTCTTGAAGTTTTTACCGTAGTATTATGAGAAATTTAATGAACTTTATCATTTAACATCGACAAAGCTAGTTTAGTGAACTCATTAATTTCCTTATTTTAACTACACAATTTGTATTTTATCGCTATCTTGATACTGACCTGTTTTAGATCAGAATTACTTGTATTTCATGTTCTTTTTCTGTTAACATTTTATGACAATGTATTTCTAGCTGTCATGTCTATGAAATAATGTCTGTAAAATTTCGTTTGATTGTAACATCTAATTTAACATATCTTTCCTTAAAACTTCGTTAACGAATGGTAGGTTTTTCTCACCCCTCCTAACCGTGGCTGTTTCCTTGCTGTGGTTTATATTCTTTCTTATGTTTTTAAACCCACAAATTAGGTTTCTTCTGCGCACTTTTTTCGAGCTATCTCTGTTAAATTTCATACGACGAAGGATTGTCGTAAAAAGAGATTTCATAGTCTCATTCTCGCCCTAATAGACTCGTATTACCATTATTAATTCTGTCCCGTAATTATGTGAACACATCTCAGTGATACGAATTAGAATTGTTACAGCAGACACGATTGAAATGTTTGCTGGAGTTGTCTTGGTTTAATCAGTAGTGAAACACAACAAGCGACATCAACACTTGAATAGGACAGTAACGAAAACGCGTTTGCATGAATTATCAAAGTTGAAAAAGAAGAGAAAGACTTTGTTGATTTTCTAGCGTATTTTCAACGCGATGTTGAAAATATACTGTGGAAAATCAGCGAAGTCTTTCTCTTCTTTTTTCAACTACCATGGCTTTCCACAAAGTTACGCCTGACCATTTAGATTTTATGAATTATCAAACTTTTCTGGCATGTAACCGATACTTAAACATTTTTAAGGAAGAAACTTCAACGACAACGTGTAGAAGACGAAAACTAAACGTGTCTAAAATTAATAGGCGTTTTTTGAGGGAAATGAAATGGATGGAAAAAATGCTTTATAGGTTTTCTTAAAGTACAGTAGACGTGCGAATAAATTATCATCGGATTACAACGAGAACAATATGCCAAGGTTCTGGAATAATATTTCAGCCGGAAAGGCAGTTTTCGTTGTTTCTCAGAGATTCATTAATTGACAAACAGACATAATTTGAGAATAAGTGACCCTTTTTAAATTAATATTTGAGCGGAAAAGTCATTCAGAGAGAATCCAATTTCCTCAATACTGCATCCCTCAAATAGTAATCCCAGTTCAAAATCCAACGAGTAAAACACAAACCGAAAACAGAGTAAAACTGCATTAAAAATATGCTATATTACAGCGAATAATTAAACCACACTGTAAACATCGATCGTGAATCATGAAAGGTTTCCATACGATCATAGATAACGAGATTCCAAAAATAAATCATTCGGATTCCTTCGCCCAGTAAAATATCTGATATTATCTTTATTTCCCTAATCGAAATCGAAAACATAAAAATTAATTATCTTTCTCACATTTTCTGCCAAAGACACATGACTAAAATCATAAAGAAAACCCCCCTCCCTTCTTTATCCAAGCCGGAAGGGGCGGATAAACACTCAATGGAGTTTAACCAATTCCTCATTTGTTAATCTGGTATAAGTACTTTCATGGACACTGATAGCGCAGCGTTAACCAAATAAAATTTGTACTATGCTGGGACTCGTTTCATTTTCCCGCCTGTTTAACAAAAAATTGCAACTCATCAAGCGCAATCTTCTATTTTCACTCTAATGGCTTATGTATATACAAACCTCTCATTAATTTAATCGCTTGAAGAACTGATTCACTCTATTTCAACAAATAAAAGTAGAATAAATATCCTACAATGAGATCTTCACTACAGCTCGTAATAAACCCTCAGAATTACAGACGTATTCTCATTAGCTTTGTGAAATCGAAGCTAGAGGATGAAAACAGAATTTAAGAAAACTAGCCCGGTATATCGACAATAATGATTAATAACGTAATCTATAGACAAAATTCATTGCCGATATGAACACTTTCTTTATCTTAAGTGCGAAAGGCCACTACTTCGCGTTAGCATTTCAGACATCAATAGGTTAACAAATGTAATATAATAACAAATACTAGACAATACCACTCGTTTTCACTAAAGAATAAACACTATTATCATGCTATATTTAACCTATTTCTTTAATTTCCATTCAATTCAATTCAACCAATATGTTGCATTACAACGCAGATCTACATCAAAGTATACACTAACACCGCTAAGAATCATCACATTGCAAAATTACGTGAATTATAGAGCTACATTCAAATCATTCTCATAGAATAAGAGGAACACTGAATACCGTTCCTTCGAAAGATATCAATGTTGAAAAGATTCGCTATAGAATATTTTAATTACAAAAAATACCGCTTAGTGAAACTTCGAAGGAGAAGACATTTCCTTCGATGTGAAAGCCATATCTGAAAATATTATTTCAATCTTCATCAACAATGAAGAAAATACGAAATCCAATATTACTAAAATTACGTACGTTTTTCGGCTATTTAAATCGCAGAAGAAGATTTCCAAAGTGTTCGCAATAAGGAAAAGTGCCTACCCTGTTCGATACAAAGGCGGTAATAAATAGCTCATCTCTTGAGGATTTTTCCCTACGTTATTTTAACACAAATGTACTATGTATATTAACACAAGCATCACTGCCGGTTAATCCAAAGAAATGTATATCGAATGTTCTCTTCCGAAAGGTGCCTGCTATTGACTTCTCGTTAGCCCCAGAAGCTGCATCGATGCGACAAATCTTAGTGTAGAATAATTAATAGACTCACCCCATAAACCAGTCCACGGTGTCGCGGAGATATTCAGGTAACCTATCCAGCTTGGCTGATTTCTATGACACTGCACAACAATATTACGGTTAAATATATTGCTTCAGACTGTTCATTCACCACTCAACAAACCTAACATGGCTTCCTCAGCTGAAGACTGATTCAAGCATTTCCCATGATGCAATGTTTGTAGACAAAAGATCCGCACGGATCAGCTGATTCCAGACCTAGCAAATCGTCTTCCACTACTGGGAAAATACGTGAAAAGGCGCGAATCATATTCGTAAAACTGAGAGGCGACAAAGAATCTACCAACCCCTCAGCGTCGATGCAACTACTTGAGGGTACTGTGCGGAGAAATACGGCAAACAATGTGAATTCATTGAAGGCACCATAATTAAATATATTATATAAAACTTTACTGAGCATTAACACATCTTTATATTGACAATTACCAACGCCGCCGCATTTAAATGTCACAAAATTTGCAAAGGGTTAGAAAGATGTTAAGGTAACCTTTCAGAAACCAGCGATTAAACTACACCAAGCAGGTATTCTCATTTCTCCTATTGAAGTAGTTGTCCATTTTTATTCCTTCAGGGTGAGAATAAAATACTGTATAGAGTATAGTTTAATTTTATTTCCAATTAATAGATTAGGGACATGATCACACTACATACAATATTCAACAGGGCACCTGGCTTACTCGATAAGTTCATAGCTCCTCACTAGAAGCTACTGCAAGATTTATAAACATAATAAAAAACGTTGAAATTTATCAAGATACCACTCCCATTAAACAAATGATAAACAGCTTTCCAGCTACAAGCAAGTTTAAATTGTATCACACAACTACAACTGCAATAAATATGAACCCAGTTAAATTACTGGTCAAATATAACCTCTTACAATTGCTGATACAGTAAATAAATGAGATGGCACTTGACGCCAGCAACAAATGCCATACAAATCTAGAAAACTCCAGTCACCCCTAAGGATGTTGGATAATCTCATACAAAACAGAAAAACAGTAAAGAAAGTTGTCACAGATAAGATGCAACTAGTGAAAGAGACTTCGTCTGCTTACACAAGTTTCAGTGAGTGGGCCACGCACAGATCTATACCAGTGTCATACATAAACACCACTACCATTTGAGTGTAAATGGCAAATAAAAAACGTTTTTCCATTTTTTTCACCACATTTTCCTCAATTTTCCTATTTTTTTCTGTATTTTATAAAAAGGTGCACAGTACATCAACTGTGATAACATTACCAAAATTACACTATAAAATTGCTTTAAAAATGTAACCACTTCCTTTGCAGTGCCAACTCTTGAATAAAATCACACATTACACAAGACACTGGAGTAGTACACTGAATGTTGGTGTTTGCCTCTTCTACTTTTCAGCATTTTGGAAGAATTCGGCAATAACAATCACCATACTCCAGAAAGCTATTCAAAAGACAATGAAGAGTGCAGTTCGGCTGCATCTTCAAACTCACAAATCCAAATTTAATACTGCACCCATCTCCAAAATTGACCAAGGAATTAACTATTTCCATCCTCCTCCTCTTCAGACTCTGCCACTGATAGCCAAACAAGCCACGTGTTTACCTGAAACAATCCAATTCGTGTAAATATTGCATATTATTTCATTTCAATACATAACTCAATAAGGACCACTAACTTACAGAGTTTTGAAAACAAGCTCCAAAAAGCCATAGTTAGCAATCAAACTGTTAGGAAATTCCAACCAGCAGGAATTATTATTCTTCTTGGTCGCACTTTGAAAGGATATTATTCTCAATGCATATTTTGGCAACCATGTTAATCTTTGGAGGAGAGGTAACAAGGAAAAAGTTTCTCTCCTATCCTGAAAATTGCTTCAGTTGGTAAAATACATTATGAAGAATAACCTTTCAATTTGCAACCACAGAAAACCCTGTGGAATTCCCTAATGGTTTGCTAGCTAACTATGGCTTTTATTTTAGACCTTTATCAAAACTCTATCAATAACTTCATCAATGTTCAAAATAATATCACAAATGTTAGAACCCTTGTCATCTGTAGGAGTAAACCTCATGGTAGAAACCAGACATCTAAGATAAGTTATCATTTAATTATAAAAAAACTTTTAACGTACTTGGAAAAGTGCCTTCCCCTTTCCTGGATAGTCATCAGAGATGTCTTCTTTCCATTTCATGAAGGCATCTTCTTCAACTATTTCCAGGTCGTAAAGGTAGACAAACCAGCGTAAGAGCATTCCTAAGCAAAAAATAATCAAATTATTTATCTGCAGAAATAAAACATTTCAGGAAAAAAGATGTCTACTGTACTACCTTTCGGGAATTGCTTAGAGTAGCAATAAACTTGTAGAGCATAAACTGCCACCACTTGCAAGTTTATCTCATTCTGTAGAAAAGCCTGAAGTACTGGGTTGAATTTTTCCAAGAGTGTCTTCTCCTTTTCTTGGAGAGCCTTATCTGGAATCACTCCTGGATCAGCCCCTTCAGGTAAAGTTGTCTCCTATGCAAAACAACAGAACTCTTTTACGAATGACCAAAAACATTTTCTTCATTAAATATCCTCATTTAACTCAGACGTCATCAAGCCATCATTAAGCAGTACAGCCCTCTGGTGGAAACCGCGAATGATTGTGAAATATTCTCATCATGTGTGAAATGTTCTCATTGTGATAAATTCAAGAGGTAAACAGAACTGGACTAACCTGAGTTATGTACTTGACAAGAACTGTCATCAGAGCATTTATGAATCCAGGTGCTTTGTAGTGAGATGGATCAAGATTTTCCTTGATCCATTTGTAGAATGTGGTTGGATTTGGATTAGCCTGAAAAGACAATTTTGCATTTGAAAATACTAGTCATAATTGTGCAGGTTAACGTAAGTATATAAAAAATACTGAGACTGCAGCCAATCAGACGATTCAATGCCATCACAGATTGCTCTCCGGTGGAAACCGCGAATGAATAAACAAAATTCTCATCATTTTGGCCCATTTCTAAGGGATGAATAAAATTCATATTTAAATACACCAACCTTCAACTGCTTCCATAACTCAGCCTGAATTCGTAGCAAGGGAAATAAGAAAGTAAGACCTTTATCTTCCAAAATGTCAGCCAACTTCTCTTTGGTTTTGTCAATCTCTGGCAACATATTTAGGAGATTGACCTAAAACAAAAAAATCTGTTAAAAGAAGCAGTCCTACATAATAAATACTATTTGGATTGGATATAACTTTATCTTATAAAAACCATAACAGGACTTACCTTACTATCATTGAAAAGCTTAGTTAGTTCAGCTTTCCCCAGTGTTTTATTCAGTTGTTGCAGAACCAAAAGGAAAAGTGGGTAATGAGCTCCATTCTCAGTCATCTCTGCAACTTCTGCCAGGGACATTATTTCTTCAACGACACTATTGGCTGCATATCCTGGAAATAAAAAATTAGTTCATAAATCTAAAATCTTTACCAATAAACCCAAGGGGCTAGTATGCGTTAACATCAGACATATTTGAGCCATCATTGGAGTTACACCCTCTGGTGGAAACCGCGAATGAAGAATAATGTTTTTCATCATTTTTGCTTTCTCATTTCCAATTACAACTGAAAACTCACCGGCAACATATGAAAAGATTTTTGGAATAGCACGTTCTTTATCAGCCATTTGGCCAAGCAATTCCTTGAAGGCCCCAGTGAATTGCGCAGTGTTGAAGAGACCTTCCTTCTTCAGCTTAGCCAAGAGAGTGCTGACAAGTTCACGGTCTGCATCTGTTAAATAAAACAGAAATAAAAAAACTGAAGCCTAATCCACAAGATTTCCTTTAATTCATGAATTACTTTGCTGCTAACCTGTCTTCTCTAAGGCTTTATTCATCATAGAAGTGAGAACAGCAGACATGAACCGGTCTTGAATCTTCTGCTCCTTAAATGAATTGACAGCTTCTTCCATGTTTGAATTATTTAGGTAATCATCCAACATGGAGTCCACTTTTTTCATTACTTCATCTTTGCTTGGCCCCTGCAAAAGGTTTCATAGGTTAGTCAAAAGAAAAAAAGTAAAGCTTGTTTAAGCAAAGTAGAAGTTATCAGACATAACTTAGCCATCTTTAGGTCGAGAGACCTTCTGGTGGAAACCGCGAATGTTTAAGTTGAGACTTTCATCATATCAAAATACCATGGAAATTCTAGTTTTATACTTTCTCACCTTATCCTTCTTCCCTCCTTTGTTTTTATCGAGTGAGCCTTGTTTTATCAAGATAGGTGGCTCCTTGGCATGCAGTATTGGAGGTGGAGGCTTGGGAGCAAGTAAACTTGTCTGAGATGTGGGCAGTAATGGCTCACCCATAAGCCCTGGTTGTCTCCCTGTGATTAGAAAATCAATCCCTATGATTAGAAGTTCACAGCTCTGCACATACAATTAAACATCTAAGATGCAGCCAATCAGACGATTCAAAGCCATCACAGAGATTACTCTCCGGTGGAAACCGCGAATGAATAAATAAAATTATCATCATTTTGGCCCATCCCTAGATCCTTCAAAAAAATCACAATGTGCTTAAGCAGATAAATCAACTTAATAAACTAACCACAAATTGCCTGAACTTGCACTAAACATCACAATCCATTACGAAAAAACAATGCAATGCATTATCTTCATGTTAAATAGCTGTATTACTTACAAACATGAAACTGCAAGTTCTGCATTCTTTTGTGTATCTCTATTTACTGTAACTTGGATAATTTATAAATTGTAAAATACTTAAATTAGTAACTGCATTCAAAATCCATAATAGTTGCACATTCCAATTAAAAATAAGACTCCATTCCAAATGAATAAAAAGATAACTTGAGGTTGGGCTTCATCTCTAATCCAATGAACCAAAATGTTTACTGGTCAAACTATTGACACAGCTATGTTATTACTCCTAACTCTGAAAACTAAAGATTTTTAAATTCAGCAAAATCAGAACTAAAATTTTGCAATAATGTGACAATGAAACCTACTTCAAAAATAACTTTCAGCACCTTCAGCTGCTAAAACTCGTATCACTACATTCCCTTGGGAAAAATTGTGAAATAAGCAGTATTTTCTAACCCATAAGAGGAACTGCGATTTTTCAGGAAGACAAAGCAAAGATAAAACACCCTGTAACTAAAGCTGTTTATAAGTGTGATGAAGAAATATTTGCAAAAGAGCGTCTATTTATGGAAGAATAAAAAAGTGCAACATTGCTAGAAAGACTTCCACACAATTAGAAGATATAACTCACAAGTCAAAGCGCAACATTCTTTGCAATTGCTACTTTATGGCTATTCCTGACAGAAAAATGCTCACCCTCAGCCCATAACAAGTAGGCCGATTTTAGATTAAATTTTCACTAGAAAAATGCATCTTATGGTCCGGGAAATATGGTAACTATTAGCCTTAATTCAAATGTTAACTCTGAATTGGATGCTTTCTTGGCAGCAATTATTCTCAGCCATTACTACCTAACGATTGATCAAATTACTATGAAATTAACAACAATGAAGTAATAAACACCTGTTATCTTGAATTCATCCCAGGCCAACCCTTATTTTCAAGTTATGCAAGTGCCAACTACGCTCATTTCAATTACAGTACATGCATAGCTGTAACATCACTACATTACGAATCCTTAGAATAAAATGAAAGAACTTCGAGATTACATTCCAATGCACAAATTTCACAGTATTAACTTATAAAATAGCTTCTGGCATGAATGGAGAAATTTAGTATTTATAAATTCTGCAAGTGAAGAAAGCTGTACGATTCCTACCACTTGCTTTCAACAAAAAACCACAGCATGCACATCACAAAAATTCAAAAGAAATTGCTACTAAATATAATACTTGGATTTAAAGAGCCAAAACTATCTTGCGCAATCTCAGATTTCCACTACAGATGGCATCTTGGCAAGATTAAGCACAGGATGCATGATTAGAATTGGCATGGATAAAAGGAGAACATCAGTGAGAAGTTACCTTAAATATTCACTGTAAATTCCAAAAACAAGAGATAAACTATGCTTTAGAGATTGAACTTATTGAAGGAGGCCACATTTGGCATTAACATTTAGCCTCCAAATGACCCTCAAAGCAATAACTGGCATTTGTTAAGTTCAGCAGACAATCTTGAAATGCCTGACAGAATCTCTTCCTCGCCCAACCTTCAGTAACACAGCCATTTTATTGATCCCTTCAACTGCACCCCACTTACTGTAGTCAGTAATTGATGTCAGGAAAGTTTAGAGCCCACCTACCAGGGATAATTTAGTCAACAAAGATATCCCGGAACCACCGAGTTTCCTTTTGTGTACGTGCTGGTGCAGAATCTTTTTTTGAACAAGCATGCTCTCCCTGCAGCTACTTTTATGGCTACACTACAGTTGCCAGAAACTTTTGGTATACATTTTGCTTTCCTCTCAACTCAGAAGTGGGGCTGATGACACCAAAGACCATTATGTGAATTACTTTTCACCACTGGGCATTGTTAAGACTTACAGCCAACCATCTGTTGTTCTATCTGATCCTAGGCAAAGGTTTTCTTATTAAAATAAAGCCGTATTGTTATAATTACTATTATAAAAAACAAACAGGTTTGGCTTTAGAGGTTGCTTGTTTTTGAGAGTTTCTTGCTCTTTACAAAACATGCCATTTTCATCATTTCAGTGAGGCCGTCCCTACCTTCCTCCACAATCAACCATTGTTTGTAGTGAACATCTTTTAAGAATTATAGCAAAGGTCTTTCAAACACTGTGCTCAAGACAACCCAGACATCAAAGAATACTACAGATTGGTTTGGTTGGCAGTATTCTCATTTAAAATAAAAACAACTTCTCTCTTTTCAGATTGATCTTGCACCTTTCTGGCAGCCTTCATGTCAATCCTCCAACTACTTCTTTATTCTCTATACCGTGTGCTCTGTAATTGCCACTTGTTTACAACATTACCATTGGTCATCCTGGTGCAGATGGACTAGATCATCACCTACCTTCCTCCACAATCAACCATTGTTTGTAGTGAACATCCTATGAAGTCTTAGAGATAATGCAGAGCTTGGGAACAAATACATGGGTAAAAAAAAATCTCGTATTTTCCTGTTATGCTATTTAGCACCAATTCTACTCACACACCCAACATCTATGAGTTTCCTTCAACAGGTTTACAAAATACCCAAATTATTGATCTCAGAGTTATTTCAACCATAAATTTGCATTTTATCAGGTGGGAATCTCTAATGAAACAAATGGAAGAACATTATCTTGGATTGAAAACAAATTGATTAACAACTCTGTAAACATTTTACACCACCTTACCTCCCATTGTAAGAGGAGCCTTTGGTATTGAATTCGGTGTCTTGGGCTTAAAGTTGGCTGCAGGTCTCAGAGACAATTCTTCTAAATTAGCATGGTTTCCTTGTTGGGCAGCCAACATCATCTTATTCTTGAAACGAGGGGGGACATCACTCTTACCACTTACTGAAATTAATAAAAGAGCAAATACAGTTAGTCTTTCCAACACAGCAAATAATAATTAAAATTCAAGAAAATTAAATACAAACTGTTGTTAAAATTCTGCTGCTGATTCTGGTTTTGCTTGTTATGCTGAGAGAATCCTCCTTGACGACCAGATCCAAAACTTGGAGGACCGCCAAACTGTTGATTTCGGCGATATGGTGGGATTCCATTGCCGTAACTGCAAAAATAGGTCTTCTCTTAGATACATTCATGTTTAAAGCGCTTGATGCCCCTTACATTTAAGAAATAGTCAGACAGTTCATTGCCATCAGCGGAAAATCCTCCGGTGGAAACCGCGAATGAATTAAAGAAATTATCATCATATGAGTAAACGTTTAAAACCTTGCAAAAGTCTAAAAACTAATAAATCATAAAATGACTTCAGCTGTTTTCTAGCCATATATGCACCACAAGAAAACTTGTTTCATCATGATAAATTGTCTACACATTAAAATTAACTCTTAATTCAATTTTTCTACGCAAGCACTACCTAAAATTCAAAGCCTTCTCAAAGATTAGAAAACACCTCAACGGCCTAGGGGAAACAGCATTATTTGGGAAAGAAGCTTACTGAAGTTTTTGTACAAAGATTTAATTCAACATTCAAAGATAGTGATTTACCTTATCCTGATATTAATTACTAAAAAGCAGTGGTAAAAGATATCACAACTTTAACATGAGATACATTTAGTCCCCATAGTTTTGTCAATCAGCCAGAGATGCCATTTGTGTACCTTTTCTCCTAGGCTGTCTATTTTTACCTAATTTCACACACTAGACTTAACACAAAGAGGCTATGCAAGTTTCATACATTTAATTTATAGGATCTGACGCATTACTTCAAGACCAGGGAAAAAACACCAAGGTGCTTGACATTGCAGAAAAAGGAATAAAAAAATACAGCTAGCGTGCACTTCCTAATATAAAATCAGCAATAACTTAAGCTCTTTCTGCCACATTATTAAATTAAAAAAGCATGCCTGAAACAGCCTTCTTCACAAATACTGAAAGTTTTATACCAACTAAACAGAAATTAATGACATTTCCCAAAATGAACAAACCTGTAAAAATCCTGAGACGAAACAATACTTGATCCGGTGCCAACCATTCCACCAGAGTTCTCCCAAACTTCACGGCGAGTATTCATTGGATAGCAGAATAAATCTACGGTGCCTCCCCCATTGCCACCAAGGTGGCTCAGCCCCCCACCACCAACCTCTCTCCCTCCTATGCCACCTCCAACCAAACGCTGACCTTGTGATCCTGTGCTTGGCATGTACCCTACACGGTCCCTGTGTTCATCACGGATCTATGGCAACAAAATACATCAGTTAGCAAAGTTACCAATTAGCAACCGTCCAATACCTCAATCACAGATAAGACTTACCTCATTTATGAGCATAGGACCTTCTGTATTGGTGGCTTTACGGGGTACCCAGTTGTTCATGCGCAGCTCAATGGTGTCGCGCAACATGAAACGGATGCGAATCGGCAGGCTTGGATTCCGCGCCAGCTTGTCCAAGCGAGCAAAATACTGATTCACCAAGCGCTTGCCCTTTTCTGACTCCAGTATCTTACCGCAAGTCTTCATTATCTGACAGAGGCACTCCAGATCTTCTGCCATGTCCTTAACCTCACCTTTCTTCTTCTTGTCCAACAATGCCATACAGCACTCGTGCAAGATACTCTCCCGTAAGATTTCCAACTTTCCAAGTTCTCCAATAAACTGTAAGATTGATAAACCTTAATTAAATAAAAATATACCTGAGATGACAATATCAACATACATTAATGACCAAAACAAAAACAAAGAACAACAGCATTAAAAAATTCTCAATCGGATTTCGAGACACCTAATATGAGGTTGACTAGAACACCTTTTGGACTCTGGAAGAAGCCAAAAATTGTACAAGATGTAATGCAATAAATACGTCGATATACTATGAAAACAAACCAGAAGAGAATTGAAGGTAAAAAAGCATCAGATGTGAACTGATTAGAAATGCAATGCATACTTTTTAACCATCATTAAATATTGTAAATTCATTAACATACCTTGATGTTTCCAAGCATTTTCTTCTTGGCGATCTGTCTCTTCTCCTCCTCATCTGGTGAGAGTGGCCCATCTCGATTGTCAAATTGTCTTGATGCATCCGAACTGTAATGTTTTAATAACATATTACATGCTTTGGAATAGACCAAATGCTTGGGAATAGGATTTATCTTAATATGATTTATCCTCACCGTCTTTCAAATTCATCTTGACACTTGTTTAGAAGAACGTCTTTAAAACTGCATTTACCGTTGGGTGTCTCAAGGCTAGGTGCTTCCTCTGATAGACGTTTGCACAACTGTGCATACATAGAACTATACTTCGGCTCATCTAGGGCTTTTTCGAATATCTGTAGGAAAAATGCATCGTAAGTTTTGAAGTTGCCTAGTTCATATAGATTATAAATATAATCATTTACTAACCAGTAATATGATTCCCTTCAGAATAGTGCTAGAATTATTTAGTCCTGTATGCCGCAGTAGATCACTACTCAGCTTCTGAAAATTTTCCGGGGTAAGTTTGTTAAGAATTCCCCGAACCTAAAAGTGAATAAAAATAAAAATATTAGATAGTCAACCACAAAGCTTGTGAAATTACTTCTGCTCAAACTTCATGCTCTAATCAAGAGTAATACAAACCCTGCGAAAAACGAGGTCATTCTGGTCTTCTTGGGTAAGTGCATCTCGTCTAACAGTAGAAGGAGGTATCCATCTGCGCTTGCTTGTGGACAGGGAACGGGGTTCGTCCCTGGATAAAGAAGAAACCATTTGAAACTGTTAACAATATGACGCATTCTAACAAATGTGAATGAACAAGTACATACTACCCGTATTTAACTAATTGTTTATTCACGAATATGTACGAAATTTTATAGTATGTATTAATGCCAATTTATCAATTAAACATTATGGCCCATAATTAAAAAATTCAACACTTCCAAGGCATTTAAACGTTACGATTTTAAAATAAATATCATGATGACTAACCATTAAAACCTAACGAATAAAAAGATTCTATCAAACTAAATTGAATACCTTCCTCCCGCGATACGAGAAGCACCACCCTGTCCTCTCTGCCCGTCCGTCGTTGCTTGTTGGTCGACCCCCAAACAATAAATAATGATATCTCAGGAAAAGGGCACTGGTTGCTGCAAGAAAAATAAATAACTACTTCAAATTGATGCCACGCAAAGTAGACGGCGAGTAGTAAAGTAATTTGATACGTGTCTCCTCCTCCTACACGCTCCGCAATATTGAGAAGCGTTTTCAGAAGAGTACATTTCTATCGGCCTAAGTGCACCACCCGAACTACAAAGTTGCAAATGGTTTCAATAAGGCCTTTATATACCTTGAGAGGGAGCAAAAGGAATTATACAAGAAAACTACGCCATCGAAACTGAACAGAAATATGGATGCTGAAGAGAAGCAGCCATCTTTAGATCATACACCGCCATGTTGCTTTTATTGCACGGATACTGAAATTGCTTAGAAATCTCAAGCCCACTAAAAGGAACAGTGAAACATTTCAAAATTATCCTGCATGCAGTTCCTATCTCTAATTTCATGAGATTGTACAAAACTTTTACACAATATGAGAGTTGAGATAATTACACGATGTTTCGCTTTGTTGGAACATTTGAAGGGAACAAACAGGAAAAGGACTATAAAATGTACGAGACCTACCCAACGTTGGTGAAATTCAAATTCTCACGTTAGAATAAAATTACAAAAATTTGCAAAAGAAAATAACTCATGCTTATTTCAGCAATAGTTGACTAAGGAACAACTCGCGATGAAACCACAGAATCAGGAACTAACGTGATTACAGTTTAAAATCAATTCACGAACGCAATTACAGAATTAGCATTTACCTAAAGCTACGTACTGAAATATTTCCGCCTACGTAGCCTATAGTACATTACGAACCGAATGCCACGACCTCCGACGGAAAACAACAGATGTATACAGCGACAATGATTTAAATACAGTTTTAAAACATTAACAGAATTCATTATCATGTCAGAGACGACTTGACCACCATTCTACAGCGTTAAAAGTTTCCGTAACTCGCTACTCTTATGAAAATCAATACTAACTATACTTCCTCAACGCTAAAATTTTCCGCAATCGAAAAGAATCGAGTCTTTCTTTTAAATAATACTATACTTACTAACTCTTCCCGAGTTTGCCGAACTCGAGGCCAACTTCCCATCAGCAACTCAAACTTAAGGTCAAAAACCCCTTCAAGGCTACACACCCCTCCTACCCTCACTCACACAGCCACTTCCGTAGCGCTCAAAATGCCGCAAGAAAAACGAGAGGTCCTTCCAGACACATTAATCTTCTAGCAACCGCGCATATTACACTTTAAGGCGGTAAAACGCTACAGTATCGCAAATTAAAAATATGAAAACACTAAGACGATAAGAAAAACAAACCAATCCCTATCTCCAGCACTTCTCGCCTGAATAAAGCATATTCTTCCTACAAAATGGCTGCGCCCCTCCAACTCAAAGGTCGTTTAGCGTCGTCTGTGGAAGTGCCCAGCAGGGTTTATAACCTTGAGAGGAGGGGAGGTAAGGGGCTTCCGAGAAATTCTTGGCATCTCCATTGTGGAGCTTTTCCTAATTCACAAACCTAACTGAAAATCTTTTGTTCTCCGAGGGAACGCCACAAAACTTCTGGAAATAGAAAGGCCTCTCGGTGCAGCGCGCTAGGAGGGCGAAAAACTTCGCCAAAAAGACCTTTTCAACCCGATAGACGCCACGATTCGAACCAACCAATGCTCTTACATCGGTTCCATGCCTGCTTTTAGTTCAGGCGCAAGTTCATCAACCGCAAGACATTCTCAAGCATAGACCTTGATGCTTGTGGAAGGGGCATCGCTCCCACGCTAATTTCAATACGCATACTGACAGATAAGCATCTCGATAAATTTCTACCTCCTGAATGGAATACAGGTTTAATCTCTTTCAAACAAGATTATTGGATTTCTTTCTCCACACTTTTCCATACAGTCTGCAGAGTTAATCTAACTCATACTCCTATATAATTCTCAAAATATACCAAATCAATACCACGGTGATCAGGATGCCGTAAATCTGCAGGTCCCACGAATGAATCGAATCCTTCAAGTTATTGTGCGCTATGACCCACTCAGAGCTAAACGGGTACAGGCCGAAGCCTTGAAAACCTGAGACTTCACCCACGAACCGCTGTTTTCCGTGCACAAATGCTCTCGACGGGTGCAATTGGAGGGCGGGGGCCCAGCGCAGGAGCGGGTAATCGTCGAATGCAGAAGTAGGTGAAGGCTGAAGCAATGGCGATCTATATATAGGGCGTGCCACTTCCGGATAACAAGAAAGATTTGATTAAAAACTCCGTAGAGCACATGCGCCCTGACCCATTTAAAAATATTCCCCAAATTGGAACGTGAAATAAAACTGACAGGAAGAAATGCCTATCGTGGGTAGACGTTGCCTAGATGCTTTAAGCCATTTGTAGTACAACAAAGAACTCCAAAAGGTTCATAACAAGAATTTAGGAGATTAAAATACTAGAGGAACTTAAGGAATTGACTGATTCACTAATGCCGTCAACCAGGAAAATGACTCACTCGCAGCGGCGTTCCGGCTTTGCTTTGCGAATCGAAATTCCGAGAAAACATCAATGAAATAACCCATTTTTAAAAAAATTGCAGGAGTGCGGAGTCCTCACGGGAAACGGGTTAGCGTAAAAACAAAATCGGAGGAAATAAGAAGTATTAAAAAAGGGGAGCGGGTACAGCAACTTCCTTCGATCAATGCCAGAATAGGGTCATGGGATGAGGAAAGCAACGGCCATGATACCGAAAACCCAAGTGAGCCTTTTAACAGGCGCCACTGATATACGATACAACACCTGTTAAGAAAGTAGTAGAAATTACAATTAAACGACGTTTTGCCCAAGATTACTATTAATTGCCTACGTGAACTTCGCCGATTCGTTTGAAGGGAATACAGAAATGGCCTCTTAACTGCCTTCATCCTCTATTCCTGTCAAAGGCAGCATATAAACATAGCAAATATACGCGTTAAAAAGTTGGAAAACCCAAACTTTTCTACTAAGACGAGTAAAATGAAAAAAAAGTCTCAGTAACGTAGACTAACCTAGCTCCCAATTAAGTTTGACAAAGCAACTGAAATTTATCTGTACGTCATAAGTTGTGCAAACTTAACGCTAATGAATTGAATAAATCAAAGAAATCAACGGGTACCAAGAACCAAGACAAGAAAAACCTCAGCACGCTACCTACGGTAACTCAATCCGCCATTTTGTTCATCGAAACTACAAACGGGATGATTCAGTGCATCGAAACTTCGAGCAAAGCAGAGATGTAGTATAAGCTCAATTGAATGACTTACACACTAAATACTAATGAAAAAAGAATTAAACTACAAAAATATAAGATTATACCGACACAGGAATGAAAGTATGCACTAGTCGAGATTCAGAGGACTGAAAGTGACCATGCCTCTAAAAGAATTTTGAACAAATAGTTCTTACCTTCATGAACTAAGAGTTCCTCCAATATTAAAACTTAAATCTCCATGGATGAAAACACGTAAATTCTACGCGTAGTTCGTCACAATATTATTAAGTTGACAAACGCTACAAAAAAATGAAGTTTCAGAGACAACTGCGCTACACAATCCTTTAGTCAACGAGAAAAATCCCACGTAATTTAAAACGGTAAATCAAATATAAAAGAAGAATACTACGATTGTAAAATTCTTATATATATGAGAGAGGAAATTTTCGTGTGAACACTTAATGCTGATGTTAATGACGGGTACAAGCCGTCACCAAGGACACTTTCAAAGATATTACTTTAAATACAAATTTTAGCAAATATAAATAACATCGACCTACCTCGTTGAGAGTAGTTTACCTTAGAAATTATTTTTCACAAAAAATAACCACAAAAACCTCAGTAAACAAGTAAAAACATACAAAATAAGAGGGAACGAAAATACTTACGGGACGACGGTTATTGTTCTGAGGGCTTTCGCAATCGGAAGACTTCGGGCCTTCGGTATCCTTCGTAAATTACGACTCCATGGACAAAATAAAACTTATTCAAAATTTTAGAAGAATTTTTATAAATTAATGTAAGACAATATGTTATAAAATATTATTTTATACAAAATCATTATACATTTTGATGAATCTATCCCTTTTTTAACTTTCAGTATTTAAGTTTCTACTGTGACTAGTTTCCGCCATATGACTAATCGTCTGCCCTGACTTATATGTTTTTACTAATGTTATTCGAGTGCTAAGGTAACTTATTTGTCCCTGCAATGCAATTATTTTTCATACAATTTTGTTAATGATTTGCTGAAACATAACATTTTCAGAAAGGTACGTCTAAATCGAGCGCTGCTGTTACTTAACATACGAAGCTTATCGATGTTTCCATTTGGTTAATTCATTGTTTTTACTTCATTCCAACTAAAGTCATGGCCCAAGGTTTTAATAGAAATCAAAAGACCTACGGGTCAATAGGAAGAATTCCCAACGTAGCTTTTGCTGGTTCTGATTTCGATTCTTCTGAATTCAACAATTTGTGTGATAGCATCACCACAAATATATACACAGTGAATTCATCTACGAAAAATTTAGAAAGAGTACTAAAAAATATTGGAACTGAGAAAGACAACCAAGGATTGAGAGATGGAGTGTAAGTATCTCTCTTTTAATTGATTTTTTAAACATCAGAAGACTAATTGAATTCATTTTTCACTAGGCATGTTAATCAAATGAGTACTAATCAAATAATTACACAAACTCAGAAGGTTGTACAAAAGTTGAATGGAATGATTCGAAATGCCAACCTGCAACAAAAATTACACGTTGAGAAACTTATTTATGATTACAAGGAAGCGGTTCAACTCTACAGTAGTCTTCAGCAGGTGAACAGTTATATACTATCGAAGCTAGGATAGTGATGGAGATGAATATACGAGAAACCTTTAGTTAGGTTTAGTTTAGTATATATG
Organism: Ladona fulva; assembly: GCA_000376725.2. Taxonomy (NCBI): domain Eukaryota; kingdom Metazoa; phylum Arthropoda; class Insecta; order Odonata; family Libellulidae; genus Ladona; species Ladona fulva. The sequence goes on from KZ308726.1 coordinate 532,585, forward strand.
CAGTTTTTCTAAGCATTACTGATGAATATATTGTCTTTTATTTGAATATTTCAGCAAGTAGCCCAGAAGATGAAGATGCAGATTCCGGACATTTCCATGGCGAGAAAAGGTATTAATAGTGCTGAATTCGACTCTCAGGATGAGAGTGAACAAGTTAGAAGATCTCAAGTTCAGGCTCAAGCGGAAAGACTGCAAAAGGAAGTAGAATTTGAAACTGGAATGCTTATTGAACGGGAACAAAGAATGAAACAAATCGAAGCAGATGTTCTGGATATAAATGAAATTATGAGGGAACTTAGTGCAATGGTGGTTGATCAAGGAGAATCTATCAGTAAGTCTTTCTTTCGAAATTCGATGTCAGATTCTAATAAAATATTATATAAATTTTATTTCAGAATTTTAGTGAGAAAATATCTTTTACTTTCACCTTAAGTTTTCTTCCCATCTGCTCATCTTTTATCCTCTTCGGTTTGAAGACATTTGGGTCTCACCTCTATTAACAGATTTCTTGTTATCCTAGGCAAGGGCTGCTGTAGATTCTACATGAGTAAATCTTATTAAGACACCTCCCTTATTATCTTTACATAAATGCATGTTTACTTACACAAAACTGACATTGATATTGTGATAATGAAGCAAAGGCTTAGACATGAGATCAATATTAAAATTTATCATTTATCCACAGTGAATGTGTGAAAATGTTTTGAGACCAGCTATTACCTTATGATTTATAATTTTTGCATCCTTAAGCATTCCTGTGCAAGAAGGTGCTCTCTATGAAGATATATGCTTTCTGTAGGAAAGAATAATTCTTATAATTCCAATTCAAGAATTATGAAAGAGGTTATATAATCAGATATTTTGAAGGGCAATCAATTTCCACCTATGAAGACATGAAAATGATTCACCTATGGTATAAGTAGCCCAAATGAAAAGCTGATTGCTTATATACTTGCAATCAATTTGTTTACAGCATATATATTTCTTTCAAATAAAATGGTAATCGTAAGGAACTCTCCTAAATTACCCCCTCTGCCTGTTTTTATGGAGATGGGTTTGCATTTATGTTGTGAAATTTCTGCAGTTGGATTAAGATAGATATTTATCTTACAGACTCTATTGAGAATAATACTGAAACAGTTCTTGCAACGGTTGAAGAAGGAAGACAGGAACTTCTCAAAGCTGCAGAGTACCAGGTATATATTATGCACATTGTATTTTGTAATCTTATTGTACTCTCTTTTATAGGATATACTCTTTTTCTCCATTCAGGCAGGCTATAGGAGGAAAACTTGCATTTTAGTAGTGATAGCTGTAATTGTTGCAGTGATTGTAGTCACTATTGTGGCTGTGAAACTTAGCTAATGCTTACATTCTCATTTATATGTAAAATCTCTGCAAAGCTGGTATTCCTATTTTTTATGGACTTGAGGCAAAGAAATTTACTCTACAAATTTCAGGTGAAAAATTATTTTTCTATTGCTGAAGTTTTGAGTAAGTGAAGTGTTTAATATCGGAAGCATTTACATGCAATATACATTTGCAAATGTGAATTTAAATTTCAATTAGTTGAATGGTGTAACATTCCCATATAAATATTGTTTGTTGTTATTCTCACTGAGTACTTTATGGATGATATTGTAATTTTTCTGCCATATATGTGCAAAATTTGTTGTTAATTATGAGATTAAACTTTTAAAAGTACTGAATCGCAACAAAATAAACACAAATATTTTGTGTTTAGAGATTGTTATTCAAGAGATTTAAGTACACTTTTTTGTGCTGTGAATAAATATTTGAGAGAAGAGGAGGACTTTGACAGATGTCTGCTGGCTTGTGAAATTACTTCTGCTCAAACTTCATGCTCTAATCAAGAGTAATACAAACCCTGCGAAAAACGAGGTCATTCTGGTCTTCTTGGGTAAGTGCATCTCGTCTAACAGTAGAAGGAGGTATCCATCTGCGCTTGCTTGTGGACAGGGAACGGGGTTCGTCCCTGGATAAAGAAGAAACCATTTGAAACTGTTAACAATATGACGCATTCTAACAAATGTGAATGAACAAGTACATACTACCCGTATTTAACTAATTGTTTATTCACGAATATGTACGAAATTTTATAGTATGTATTAATGCCAATTTATCAATTAAACATTATGGCCCATAATTAAAAAATTCAACACTTCCAAGGCATTTAAACGTTACGATTTTAAAATAAATATCATGATGACTAACCATTAAAACCTAACGAATAAAAAGATTCTATCAAACTAAATTGAATACCTTCCTCCCGCGATACGAGAAGCACCACCCTGTCCTCTCTGCCCGTCCGTCGTTGCTTGTTGGTCGACCCCCAAACAATAAATAATGATATCTCAGGAAAAGGGCACTGGTTGCTGCAAGAAAAATAAATAACTACTTCAAATTGATGCCACGCAAAGTAGACGGCGAGTAGTAAAGTAATTTGATACGTGTCTCCTCCTCCTACACGCTCCGCAATATTGAGAAGCGTTTTCAGAAGAGTACATTTCTATCGGCCTAAGTGCACCACCCGAACTACAAAGTTGCAAATGGTTTCAATAAGGCCTTTATATACCTTGAGAGGGAGCAAAAGGAATTATACAAGAAAACTACGCCATCGAAACTGAACAGAAATATGGATGCTGAAGAGAAGCAGCCATCTTTAGATCATACACCGCCATGTTGCTTTTATTGCACGGATACTGAAATTGCTTAGAAATCTCAAGCCCACTAAAAGGAACAGTGAAACATTTCAAAATTATCCTGCATGCAGTTCCTATCTCTAATTTCATGAGATTGTACAAAACTTTTACACAATATGAGAGTTGAGATAATTACACGATGTTTCGCTTTGTTGGAACATTTGAAGGGAACAAACAGGAAAAGGACTATAAAATGTACGAGACCTACCCAACGTTGGTGAAATTCAAATTCTCACGTTAGAATAAAATTACAAAAATTTGCAAAAGAAAATAACTCATGCTTATTTCAGCAATAGTTGACTAAGGAACAACTCGCGATGAAACCACAGAATCAGGAACTAACGTGATTACAGTTTAAAATCAATTCACGAACGCAATTACAGAATTAGCATTTACCTAAAGCTACGTACTGAAATATTTCCGCCTACGTAGCCTATAGTACATTACGAACCGAATGCCACGACCTCCGACGGAAAACAACAGATGTATACAGCGACAATGATTTAAATACAGTTTTAAAACATTAACAGAATTCATTATCATGTCAGAGACGACTTGACCACCATTCTACAGCGTTAAAAGTTTCCGTAACTCGCTACTCTTATGAAAATCAATACTAACTATACTTCCTCAACGCTAAAATTTTCCGCAATCGAAAAGAATCGAGTCTTTCTTTTAAATAATACTATACTTACTAACTCTTCCCGAGTTTGCCGAACTCGAGGCCAACTTCCCATCAGCAACTCAAACTTAAGGTCAAAAACCCCTTCAAGGCTACACACCCCTCCTACCCTCACTCACACAGCCACTTCCGTAGCGCTCAAAATGCCGCAAGAAAAACGAGAGGTCCTTCCAGACACATTAATCTTCTAGCAACCGCGCATATTACACTTTAAGGCGGTAAAACGCTACAGTATCGCAAATTAAAAATATGAAAACACTAAGACGATAAGAAAAACAAACCAATCCCTATCTCCAGCACTTCTCGCCTGAATAAAGCATATTCTTCCTACAAAATGGCTGCGCCCCTCCAACTCAAAGGTCGTTTAGCGTCGTCTGTGGAAGTGCCCAGCAGGGTTTATAACCTTGAGAGGAGGGGAGGTAAGGGGCTTCCGAGAAATTCTTGGCATCTCCATTGTGGAGCTTTTCCTAATTCACAAACCTAACTGAAAATCTTTTGTTCTCCGAGGGAACGCCACAAAACTTCTGGAAATAGAAAGGCCTCTCGGTGCAGCGCGCTAGGAGGGCGAAAAACTTCGCCAAAAAGACCTTTTCAACCCGATAGACGCCACGATTCGAACCAACCAATGCTCTTACATCGGTTCCATGCCTGCTTTTAGTTCAGGCGCAAGTTCATCAACCGCAAGACATTCTCAAGCATAGACCTTGATGCTTGTGGAAGGGGCATCGCTCCCACGCTAATTTCAATACGCATACTGACAGATAAGCATCTCGATAAATTTCTACCTCCTGAATGGAATACAGGTTTAATCTCTTTCAAACAAGATTATTGGATTTCTTTCTCCACACTTTTCCATACAGTCTGCAGAGTTAATCTAACTCATACTCCTATATAATTCTCAAAATATACCAAATCAATACCACGGTGATCAGGATGCCGTAAATCTGCAGGTCCCACGAATGAATCGAATCCTTCAAGTTATTGTGCGCTATGACCCACTCAGAGCTAAACGGGTACAGGCCGAAGCCTTGAAAACCTGAGACTTCACCCACGAACCGCTGTTTTCCGTGCACAAATGCTCTCGACGGGTGCAATTGGAGGGCGGGGGCCCAGCGCAGGAGCGGGTAATCGTCGAATGCAGAAGTAGGTGAAGGCTGAAGCAATGGCGATCTATATATAGGGCGTGCCACTTCCGGATAACAAGAAAGATTTGATTAAAAACTCCGTAGAGCACATGCGCCCTGACCCATTTAAAAATATTCCCCAAATTGGAACGTGAAATAAAACTGACAGGAAGAAATGCCTATCGTGGGTAGACGTTGCCTAGATGCTTTAAGCCATTTGTAGTACAACAAAGAACTCCAAAAGGTTCATAACAAGAATTTAGGAGATTAAAATACTAGAGGAACTTAAGGAATTGACTGATTCACTAATGCCGTCAACCAGGAAAATGACTCACTCGCAGCGGCGTTCCGGCTTTGCTTTGCGAATCGAAATTCCGAGAAAACATCAATGAAATAACCCATTTTTAAAAAAATTGCAGGAGTGCGGAGTCCTCACGGGAAACGGGTTAGCGTAAAAACAAAATCGGAGGAAATAAGAAGTATTAAAAAAGGGGAGCGGGTACAGCAACTTCCTTCGATCAATGCCAGAATAGGGTCATGGGATGAGGAAAGCAACGGCCATGATACCGAAAACCCAAGTGAGCCTTTTAACAGGCGCCACTGATATACGATACAACACCTGTTAAGAAAGTAGTAGAAATTACAATTAAACGACGTTTTGCCCAAGATTACTATTAATTGCCTACGTGAACTTCGCCGATTCGTTTGAAGGGAATACAGAAATGGCCTCTTAACTGCCTTCATCCTCTATTCCTGTCAAAGGCAGCATATAAACATAGCAAATATACGCGTTAAAAAGTTGGAAAACCCAAACTTTTCTACTAAGACGAGTAAAATGAAAAAAAAGTCTCAGTAACGTAGACTAACCTAGCTCCCAATTAAGTTTGACAAAGCAACTGAAATTTATCTGTACGTCATAAGTTGTGCAAACTTAACGCTAATGAATTGAATAAATCAAAGAAATCAACGGGTACCAAGAACCAAGACAAGAAAAACCTCAGCACGCTACCTACGGTAACTCAATCCGCCATTTTGTTCATCGAAACTACAAACGGGATGATTCAGTGCATCGAAACTTCGAGCAAAGCAGAGATGTAGTATAAGCTCAATTGAATGACTTACACACTAAATACTAATGAAAAAAGAATTAAACTACAAAAATATAAGATTATACCGACACAGGAATGAAAGTATGCACTAGTCGAGATTCAGAGGACTGAAAGTGACCATGCCTCTAAAAGAATTTTGAACAAATAGTTCTTACCTTCATGAACTAAGAGTTCCTCCAATATTAAAACTTAAATCTCCATGGATGAAAACACGTAAATTCTACGCGTAGTTCGTCACAATATTATTAAGTTGACAAACGCTACAAAAAAATGAAGTTTCAGAGACAACTGCGCTACACAATCCTTTAGTCAACGAGAAAAATCCCACGTAATTTAAAACGGTAAATCAAATATAAAAGAAGAATACTACGATTGTAAAATTCTTATATATATGAGAGAGGAAATTTTCGTGTGAACACTTAATGCTGATGTTAATGACGGGTACAAGCCGTCACCAAGGACACTTTCAAAGATATTACTTTAAATACAAATTTTAGCAAATATAAATAACATCGACCTACCTCGTTGAGAGTAGTTTACCTTAGAAATTATTTTTCACAAAAAATANAAAATTTACAGAACTTAAATTTTATCACCCTTTTAAACTAAATTCAACTCACGATCATATTTAAACTTGTGAATCTTTTATTTTCATTCTTTTAAAAATACTATAGGCAGATGATACCACTTTTGCTCTCCTATTTTACATGTAAACCATTACATAGAGTACACAGTTGCTCTAACTGGTCACATTCACTCTTGAAAAATATTTATTTTTCATTGAAGGAATCCATCATTCCTATATTTTCCTTCCACTTCTTAGTAAAAATAATATAATCATCAATGATAAAGTTGTATTTTACAGCAACAATTATACATAGTTGTATATGATCTTCTTTAAGAGTTTATTTCTTCCATCGATCATCTTAATATTACAAATCAGAGGTAGAGTTGTTCAACCATCAACACAAATTATTTAAAAATATGGTACTGATGTATGTACATTTTAAATATGCTATTATATTTATCTGGCATATAAGTCAATAAAATAAAGAGATATTTTTCAATACATGTGGCTTTCATTGTGTATTAACTACCATAAATTAAGAACTGAAAAAGTGATGCTGATGAATGCTTACATAAAAGATTTCATATTGATGAATGTTAAGCTGTTATTACATGTAAAGACTATATTATAATGATGATATGTTTATAATAAAGAATTTATATATTACACAACTTGTCAGATTATGTTACAGAACCTAGCAAAACATCAACTTGTGGATCAAAGGTACAATCAACTCCAAATTTAAAATTTGTACTCTTTTTTTTTTGGGAGTTGCTTCCCTAGTGTCATGTTTTAGGGCTCATTTATTTAAATTATACAAAGTAATTTTTATAGAATAAAAAAATTCTTGAATATCTTGTAAAATATCAATAACCAAAGGCTTAATGCGCAATTGGCTCATCGGTGTTTGAGTGTTATTCAGTGTTTCATCTCAGTATACATTTGTATGAATGTTTGTGTGTACACATATTTATGTACACATATATAAATATACACACACAAACATGTCAGATTTACAAAATTTTATGAACTTTCTTTCTAAGTATTTTAAAATATTTCTATAGAGGTAAAGTTTTTTCCATTGTAAAAGGCATCACCTTGCTGAACTATTTTTTCAATGTTATTTTGGTTTGAAAGAAGATGTTGATGGATTGCGCCCACCCACAGCGGAGGCTGCAATACCTGCTACTAGAGATGCACCAGATGCATTACGAGAACGAATGCGCGTTTGAAGTGTCACCAAAAGAGCAGACAAAACATCGTGATTGTGCAAACGCTTTCCAAAGAGAAGGCGCTTGACCGAATCATCGTATGTCAACAAAGCCACCATATTTTGCAGCAGAAATCCTTGGCAGTATTCCAGTAAACGAGTTGCATTATATACCTGCAATATTATTGCAATTATTCTAAATGTTGAGAATAAGTTCATTATTATGGATGTGTTAAGCCAAAACTTTTTGAGCAATTTGCTTACCTTTGCATGAATGTACATGGAGACAATGTTATCAAGGTCCACCATTTTTGAGCACCTTGCTTCACAAAAACGCAACAAGCCATCGAGTTGAAAGAAATTTGCTGCAGCCATTAACTCCAGCACATCCTGTTGCTCCACTTCAAGGCTGTCTTCACCCTCATCCACACTTTCTTCTGTCCCGTCTTTTTTCTTACTGCTACCCCCAACTGAGCCTCCACATCCACCTTTGTAGAGGTACTGCATCACCATCTACCAGAGGAAAAGATATTTATCTTGGTCTCATTGCTTTGATGCTAACTAATTTGTCTAAAAATAGATTTACTGGACAATAAGGGGATTATATTTTGAAAATTCACATTAAATTAATATAAAAGGAAATTGATTTTATTCTTTTTATAAAGCAATTTTATGGTTTGTCCTGAAAAACCATAAGGATAACTAATTATAAATTTATTAGGAAAATTTCAGTCTTAAGAAACCACTCTTAAAATTAACTTTTTTTTTCACATCATGAACAAAAACATTCATGACTTAACCAAGATTCAAACCTGGTGTTGCTAAGAAAACACTTAAACCACAGAAGCTGGCAAATAATATAGAGAAGTGTATGAGTCTTGAGTTAACTGGAGTCCAAACCCTCATAGACAAACCAATTGGGCCTTCACACTAAATAGTTTCCTTCTGTTTGCTGAATTAAATACATAGAAATTCATCAGAATTGCAACATGTGCGACGTAAAGATAACTGCAATTAAAAGAAAGAATTACCTGAAAAATATCATATCTGATGTCATTGATCTGCACCACTGGAGGGTTGCCTTCGCAGCATGATTTAGAACCCAACATGCTTCTGAATCGTGGGGATGAGGTGATGAGCACTATTTTGTGAGCATAAAAGACTTGGCCTTCAACTCTAAATTGGACATCACTCAACTCTGGGTTGTTGACAAAGGAGGGATCAATTCTAGCTCCTCCTGACCTTGCTCCCTCCTTTACCTCCTCAATACGACCCCACCCATAGCAAGTTGAGAAAATATCTGCTAAAAGGAGAGTTGTTCCTTCATTCTGCAAAGTAATACAAAAAGGTTAATAAGCTGATCTATTTTATAATGGAAATAAAACTTCTCGTACACTTCCATGGCATATTTAATTTGGTAACATGTTTTGCTAGCAAGCTATCATCATCAGATAATGATACAAAGCTAGGAAATGCAGTTAAAGCAGAGTTGCATATTAATACCTTTCTTACACTCATGATAAACCAATGGTTAAATATCTTAGGTGAATAACCAAGAACAAATTGTAATAAGTTATTGTATTGTACAAGTACCTCACAAAAAAAAACATCCAACAGAAATGTAAAAATTTACAGAACTTAAATTTTATCACCCTTTTAATATAATGAAACTCAACTAAATTCTAAGCATTTAAATATTTACATTGTCATTCTATGAACTGTAAATATTTATATAATTCTTTATTTGGTTTCAAACAAGCTAGGAGATTTAGCGAGGGAAATACTTTCAGCAACTAATGGACTGCTTCTATTCATTTCATATTTACTATTTGTTTCATTATTAATTAGCATTAAACTCAGTGATAAGCCATCCACATGACCTGAAAAGATTTGACATTTCATAATGTTCTGATAAAAAATCTTTGCATTTAATTTTAGGGATACCATTCATAAAACCTATACCATAACATTAATTCTTACTGTAAATTAACAATTCAATGATTTTTCCAGAAAGACTTGCAATGGATTAACACTTAATGCTTAAGGAAACTGATTGATCAGATGCTTGTGAAAACACATGAAATGAACAAGTACTCACCTTGCTGTAACGAAATATATTGAAAAGAAGAGGTAAACAGTCATCAACAAACTGAGAAGAACAATCATCCGGCCAAACTTGTAAGAAATCCTGAAGGAGTTGATCTATGACACTTTCTAGTCTACTCTCATGAGCAGTAGCTAGAGCATGCATCCAACAGTGTAAAGTCCAAGCTACACCCAGATTCCGCAGATCTAGAGTTATTTCTGCAAGAAAAAATCATCATTTAAGGATTCTGTCATTTTAATCGAGTTTTCTTGAGTCTCATGTAATTAACTCATTGAAATAAATGGGATTACTTGCAGCCTAAAGCTTACCATGACCAGGGGCATACTGGGAGGCCCCTTAACCTCTGCAATGTAGGAAAAGAGGGCCCCCATATTATTTGCTTGGAAGACCCCCCATGTATGTTACACACCATGACAAAGGAATAATAGAGGAGATTTCTGTTGGCATAGTACATAAAACAATAACTATGTCTAGGTAGCATAATGGAATAAATAGGCATAAGTTCTGTGTGAAGAAATGTCTTAGGCCTACTTATGGAGCCTGAAAAATGGGCACTTTTTCCATTCAACCTTTGATAAATACCAATCAGATACAAACAAAAATGTTTGCATTATAAGGTTGAATGCAGGATGGAACATGATAAAATTTAGTGCAACTTGTTTTTATTCAGGATTGCTAGTTTTAATTTAACTACAAACTTAAAGGCCGTATTTATAGTCGTTACCCAAATCTTCCCCTAGCACTCTCCTTATGAGAAAGCTGCCAGGCCATTGCTTGCTAGTGGTATTTAGAAACAACCCCTCAGAGTCCTCCGACAAGGAGACTGCTGGTAAGCTGGCCTCCGAACTCAAAGAGCGAACTCCGAGAAGTTATCCATTTTAATAGTAAAATGAAGGGGATAAATGGAAGGAAAGAGGGAAAATGGAATAAGGGAAAAATGGGTAATGTAATATAATAATATGTAGATGAACATGATAAATGATATAATGGATGATAATGGATACTTCAAGATCGAAAGAACACAGTAAGCTATCACACAACAAGGCGGAACGCGAAGTGACGGTAATATTCTTAGTACCAAATTTTAACACTTCAGATATCACGCCGAAGGGGTCTCCTAGGGTATGGGTCACAGTTACCCAGCTTGGCAATCCCCTTGTCGTCCGTAAGGGGATGGAAAAGAACTATAAATGCCACTTTTGGTCTTAGGGGACTGCTAGGTGCTGGAAAACTGCTGGCA
>KZ308726.1:591081-681091 GCA_000376725.2 Ladona fulva
TAGAACTTGTTTATGAACAAATAGAAGAAGTAATGGGAAGGGTTAGAGGCAATAAAAACCTAATTGTAATGGGGGACTGGAATGCAGTAGTTGGGCAAGGCAAAGATGGAGAAGAAGTGGGAGGGTTCAAACTAGGAAATAGAAACGAAAGGGGACAGAAATTAGTACACTTTTATAAGAGGAATAACCTCTGTATTACAAACACACTTTTTCAGCACCATAATAGAAGGAGGTACATATGAAAAAAGCCAGGAGATACGAATAGGTACCAAATTGATTACATTTTGGTAAGAAAAAGGTTTAGAAATAGTGTTAAAAATTCAAAAAGTTACCCTGGTACTGATGTTGATTCAAACCATAACCTGGTCATGATGAAAACTGACCTAAAGTTTAAAAAGATTTTTCTGGCAAAAATTACACCAAAATGGAACCTTGAAGCCCTTAAAAATGGGAAAGCGAGAGAGTTCCAAGAGTCAGTCAGTAAGGCCTTAGAGGAAAAGGAAGGCAACTTGTTGTAGACGGAGAATGGGAAAAGATTAAAAATGGTATAGTGCACAAGTAACTATTGGGAGGGTCAAACAAAACAACAATAGGAAACCGTGGGTGACAGTAGAAATGATAAATAAAATGGAGGAAAGAAGGAAATGGAAAAGGGTTGACACAGAACAAGGACGTAGAATGTATAGGGCTCTCAATAACGAACTNTAAGGAGTTTTTTCCCCACAACCCAAATATTTTTATTAACAATTATCTCTTATTTTGTGTTTTTTAATTTTTAATTTTTGTATACATTTAGGTTTAGCATTATTAGAAATTAGGACTCTTTGAATTGTATTAATTACCATAGATGTTAGTTGTGAGTTGACTTTTATTTTAATAATTATTACATCACTGACTCAGAGGTTAGGTGTAAGAGAGGCCCATTGGGCCTAACCTCACAGTAAGGGTAAATAAATAAATTTCTTAAATCCAAGAAAATCATTTTCTCGTAACATATTCACTGAATATATGCATCAATTGTACTGAAAGATCATCATAACCATACATTCCGTAAATAAATCATATTAATGAAATTTGATGAAAGAGTATTTGACTCACATAAATATCAGTCTAACAATTCCAAGCTTATTTCGGTGACTTTTCTATATTGAAGGAAATATGCTTACTAAAAACTAGTAAGCTATCAAAGCTATGAGACCTTAAAAAAAATAAACTAGTATATGATTCCAGATTTGTAACTGAATATCATAATAAATAATAATAATGCTTTACTGTAAAAAAGCAACTATTAAACTTACATATATAGTTGTCAATCAGAAATAAAGTTAAGCCATATTATGCAAAGTATATAAAAGCTAGAAATTAAATAATAATGCAAAACAATGTTATTTAAGCTGAAGATTGATGTTTTATTTTAAATATAAATACACAATATGCATGAAATAAAGAGTTATCAATGAGATCATGCTAATCTGTAACCATGCTTATTCTTGATTCTAAGGCATTCATAATCCAAAGGAACTTCTGATAGCTCTTTCACTTCTTCGGAGAAAACATTAGTATTTAATTTGAATTGTTGCAAGAGATCATTTAGATAGTTTGAACCAATGTAGAATGTAATCTTGAGTTCTTTTAAGACCTAACTTATGTAGCAGTAACTCAAAATTTACTTTGCCAAATACATTTAGAAAATCAATTTAAATGACATTAAAACAAAGGTTATTGACAAGGGAATGAGGGAGAATTTGTAAGTAAAAGCATGCAAAATGACATAAATTGCTTATAATAATCTTCAAACTCTATTTGAGACAAGAATACTTACTCGTGTATGAATTTTCCAAGCCTCACATCACACATCCATCTATGGAAACGACCAACTGGAAGATTGAGACCAGCTCTTGCAGCTTTGCTTTGCCGAAGCTGATCTCCTGAAACTGCATACATTGCTGCAGCTCTCAGACAAGCCTGTTATAATTGTTTCATCAATTCAATGCAACAAAGTGGAGTTCTTCCTAAACCAATTTGTCATTCACAAGTTTACAATAATTAACATGATTTACGAAGTAAAATAATTCTATAATTAGACCACAATTTTATTTAGGAACTGTATTAATCACTTTGCTTGAGCACCCAATCTTGTGGAATTAGAATAGGACACTGCTAATGACCCATAACAAGAATGGCTTTCATCGTACTTATGGCAAACTCCTTTCTTTATGTTATAGTAGGCATAGGAGGATCTAATTAGAAATTTGGGAATGGAGTAGATGAAGTAATTTGCCATTGTAACCACTGCTTGGTTACATCTTCATTATACAAGTAATGGCGATTTTACACTCCACTGAAAAATAACAACAACATTGACAATGTAAAATGATTCAACCAGCATATTTATTGAACCAGAGAAAACACCTCCAAAAATGCTGCAATACCTTACTGCATAAATAGAAGAACACAAACGTAGTTATCATTATCAAATGCAATTATAATAACAGTATACCTATATCCAAGATAAATAAGGCATTATTAGAGAAACAGATATATACATAAGGATTGACCTTTTATCGAAAGGTGGGTGAAAGAAAATTTTTCTGAGGATATAAAAAAATTAACTGGAAATTATATGCCCTATTATAAGTTCTCTCATTTTAAGTAATGTGTGGCGGCCATAGGGAGCACATAGTGGCCATGTTGGGCACACTGTGTAGCCCTCGTTAGCCAAGGGATGCCACCACCAGAAAACTATGGCCAGAGATGCACTGCAGCCATGATTTTAGTCAACTTTTTTTTTGTCTGCAAATAGAAACCTTCACCAGTATCACACCTAAGAATTTCATAGTCAAATCTTGCATTATACCAACTTGTATGCTAATATAGAGGGCTACTGGATAGCCAAGTGGGCAACACATTTGACTTTGGTGAAAGTGGTCTTGGATTTAATTCCCAGTGAGAGCCTACATACTAAATAATCTCAGCTGTCAAAGCACTTTTAACAATACTACTACTACTACAGCCAATATAGAAGGTAAGTTTTAAAAATCAGTTTTTTTATCTTTGAACCACTGACAATTGAGAGGTAAATTCTCAGGGAACTTTAACTTAATTAATCAATCTGTACCTTAGTGCAAGAATCTGCAAGAGCTGGTGAGAGGACTATCCTTAGAGCAGAGGCGATCTCCCTCTTAGAGCATAGGCCAAGAGGACGGGCAAGACGCTGAGCTTCTCTTGAGATTCTAACCAAAGCTCTCTGCAGCAAATATGACAGCCTAGGGACAGTTTCAGGAGCCACACGTTCAGCCTCTCCTCTCGCTCTGCCCCTGGCAAGAGCCCTGATTACGTCCGTCTGAGACCACGGAGGAGACTGGAGTTCCACCAATCTATAAGCAAAAGAGCAGATAACACATAAAAGCAAAGACATAAGACACACATTTTTAACCAAATCTCATGTTTCAGTTGGCCCCCAAAATTGAATGTGAAATTTCTGTTTTTATATGTAAAGTATGAGTGGGTTTATTGAATTATTATTGAATTTTGATAAAATTCCAGTGTATTAATTTTCTATCCATCTATTAAGCTATCTTTATATATGTTCTCAAGTGTCCAAGACTAAAAGAAATATATTTCAACATTCTTTACCCGAGTTGTTGTAGTCCAAAATACTATCACATAAGTCAAGTTATAATAAATACATTTTGAGAATGTATTCAACTGCTAGATGTCTTGCACCATAACAACCACGATAGTATATATAGATAGTATAGATAGTTGTATCACCATAGATACCATAACAACCACGATAGTATATATAGATAGTATATATAGATAGTATAGATAGTTGTAATCCAAAGTAGAACCTGATTCAGATGATATACACATTTTAACTGTGGTGATTATATTTTAAGGTCTATTGTAATAAAGTCTATTGGTTGATTCTGGATCTTTCACTTAAATTAGGTGTTTAAAAGTATAATAATACAAGAATATATATAGTATGTTACGCCAAAATAGTAATGTGCAAAGACTAGTATTTTTGAAATGTTTTGAGGTGGCCCTAAAAGAGAAGGAATCCATTACAAATTAATGAAGGCTAATTCACCTTTTATACAGGTTCAGTAGAATGAGGCCTCCATTCACTTTGTGTAACATTTGCATACTCTTAGCTTTCAATGAATCTAATTATTATTTTTTCTTAAATCTTCATCAAAAATTGATGGAAAAATCAATTAAGAAGATATTTCTTTACACAAAAATCCATATTTTCTGATAAAAACTGAACCAATAGCTGAACAAAGAAAAGGTCTTTAAATGTGTGAATTGGGTTTAATTTTCCAGTGTCAGAATAGAGCATCAATATAAATACATCGATATTACAAAATGGAAGAGTATATAAATATGGAATAACCTATGTTATGAAAAAATGTGATATCTATATGGTACCAAATTCAAAATGCACAAAAAACAAAATACAGCCATAGAATAGTATAGCAATCTTAAAATAGTAAGCAGAAATGGACAGCATCTTATATGTTAGAGTTATTTTTAGCTTTACGTATGTACAAAACCAAGTATCCAACATTATATTTGTTAGCACTGTCTTAGTTATAGGGGTTAAATCTTTGTCATACAAGAATTCTATGTCCCAGTTGTTGAGGACAGGAATATTTTGGGAAATGTTTTTGCTGTTTAATAACTAAATCACCTCAACTACTGACAAACAGGGGTAAAGGAATATACAGTGAAACTTCAGTCTAAACTTGGTTTACAAGACGAGGCAAGACAAGTAACAATTTTTGATTTTAACTTGATATATGAGCAAGGTCTTGCAATACATGGAGTATGTATACACTGTTTTGTTTGCTGGGCATCACGTGATCACTGCTTCCCTGACAATGATTATTTTGTACATGAATATTTTTAGGTTTTGGGGTGAATCATGATCATTTGAGCTTCCGCTATTTCTTATATGGAAACCACTTTGATACACAAGTGCTTCAGATTACGAGCAGTTTTCTGGAACGAATTATGCTTGCAATACAAGGTTTGACTGAACCTTTCTGGGCATTACTTCAAAATATTTTCTGAAAATAAACATAAATCATTCTGATGGAAATGTTGGGACTTAGGTGCCATCTTGGATTGTACAAATGATAAGAAGGATCTAATTTTCCAAGTGGTGTGGAAATGGCCAGGGCTGCCAAAATTACTTGTGCCAACCGTGAATAAATACATCTGAATAAAGTCCATCAACCCATTTCTTTATTCATCGCTAAGATCATACATTATCTTCTGGTTTTCAACTATTCTCATCAAATTCTTTTTCCTCCAATCTTTTTGTATCTTTGAATTTTTCAAATCTTTTACAGAGCTCTTCTACATAAGAAATTCATCTGTATCTATAGTAATTTTCCAAGTTTCACCAATAATTCCTTTCTTAATGATTTTTCTTGGTTGCCTTTTCAAGAACAGTGTTGCAGCTCTAAACATTTCTTCAAACTAAACTTTTTTCAATTGCTTCAATCTCCTCACATTGCCTGCTAATATTCCTTCTTCAATGAACTTTATTTTTTTCTTGATAAATCAATTTCTTATATTAACTAACATCTTTTGCCTTTGTCTTCCTTTGCATCCTACCTTCTTCAGCAATTCCTCTCTTCTCAATTTATGACCCACTCATTGCTTAGTGTCTCAATCAAAACCAATACTTCTATTTTCTATCATCCCAACTTCTTGCATTCTAAGTGACATCCACCTCTGAAGGCCTACAATCTTCTGATATCCTACTTTCTTAAGGGCGCTCTTTAGTGCATAGGAAAAGCAGTTTTCAGAGCGTTGGGTTTTTCATCTCCACAACAGCTTACTGAGAGATTAATGTGCTTTATTTTTACCATTCGATGCTTACAAGATGTAGCTATGGTGCAAACAATTTTTTGTATTCATGTTATGTTACAAATATTCTCACAAATGGAAACATTACAATTCCATAGAAATAATGTGGTGTCGTTTTCTTAGATATTTATTAGTAATGTGAATGCAAATATATAGTTTATCTTTAACATGTCATAAATCGTTTACTTCATAGAACTCTTTCATTGTATTATCAAAGGCCATCAGATGCACTGAATAGTATCTATGGTGAAATTTGGTGGAACTTGATGGTATGATTGTTAACATACGGTTGTTGTAACTTTTTCAAGAAATTGATTTTCCAAATATAAGTAGTGAAATTTCCTGAAACCTTTTTCTCTATAGTTTAAAAGATGTTTTACGACTTGCGGAACAAAAAATTTTGAATGAGTTCCATCCCTTACTTCTAGCGATTAGACCTCATTATTCTTTCACAAGCTGTTATCTTGTTTTGGAGCGACATTGTTTTCTGAAGGCAGATTAGCAAAGATATTGGCATTCTGATAAATCCATTGGTTTGAAAACGAATAATGAAATTATATACCCGAAAATTCTCTAACCCGATTCCCTAGTTCAGTGGAGGATCAAAGAGAGAAGTAGGTGTATTATTGTGGCTTTCTGTTTCCTTTTAACTGTAGTGAATGATGGATCATTCAACTACAACTTACATGAAGTTTACCAAAAAGCTCTTGGAGATAGCGGTAAAACTGCTGACATCATAATGACACTGTAGTATCGCCTCAGCAATTTCTTATTGTAACAATTGATTTTAAATGACGAAAACGCTTTATTTATATTCTGTATTACACAGAAATAAGAAAGGCTCTAAATAAATAAATTTATTCATACGCTCAATAATTTTTTTTGAAATTTCCCTCTAATCTCATCCAAATGTTATTATAATTAAGCCATAATAGACCAGTAACAATCACATTCTTCAGAGTACCTTTGCTTCAATTGCTTTCAAAAAGTTGCACAGTGTAGAAATAAATGCTGAGGTATCGTAAAAATGCATGTTTGTAAGGAAATTTATCAAATTTATGTCAAAAATAGATAGCAAATAGAGCCTGGGTCTATAATGAAAAATGCTGCATGCAAAATTTCCCACCGCGGCGGTTGGAAACTTAACTATTCTATGGGTTTGGGCCTTTAAACCAATAAGCTTTCCCCTACCAACTTTGCCCTCCTTTTTACCCACACCATTCACGTGAGGGGAAGGTTATCAGCCTCAATAGCGGACAAATGCTGGAACTAACTGAACTGAAATCTCGTCGCAAATTCAGCTTGAACTAAAGACGAGCCTTAAGGTTCCTATTTCACATTACTTGCGCAGAAGTACAAGTACTTCACCAAAGCAAGTATCCATCATTATATTTATTCACAGTCTTAATAGTAAGGAATAAATCTTAGTCATAAAAGGCTGGCTTTACAAATCTTTTCTTGATCCTTTTATCAAGACCTCCCAGATAGCCAGGTGGGCAATGTGTTCGACTTTGGGAAAAAACAGTCCTAGATTTGATTCCTGGAGGGGGCTCACATGCAAAATGACCTTAGCTGTTGAAGCACTTTTAACAACTACTACTAATACTACTTTAATTGGAACTATACTACTACTACTTAAATTTGGAAGACTTAATAACTTTAATTTTTTTATATCTATTTTCATCCAATATTCCTTTGCTTTATCATTTAGTGCATTTACTAGTAATTATAAAGCCCTATTGGCCACATATAGAAGTAATATTGCAGTTAGTAAAGCAATAATTTTACAAATAAAAGTACATAGAATTAGCATTTTTTTAAACATAGAAATGCAAAAAAATTTTCTGCATAAAAGGATGGTATAAATAAAATCACAGTTACTCTTTCCACAGGAGTATTTAAAGAAGTGAAAAACACGACCAGTTTCGGTGCAGATCGGCCATCATAAGGTGAGGAAATTACTTTTACTTCTTTAAATGGAGGAAATTACTTTTACTTCTTTAAATGGAGGAAATTACTTTTACTTCTTTAAATACACCTGTGGAAAAGAGTAACTGTAATTTTATTTATACCATCCTATTTATATGTATTTTCTCAACATCAAGCCTGCCACAATTGATTTTAATTCTGCATAAAAGTTATGAAAAATCAAATTTTTTAATTAAGCTTTGGGTGAGCTTCCAAAAACTTATTTTACAATTACTACAAATGAAATTTCTTAGTCTGTAGTGAAATCTGCTAGTATATATAAAAAGCAAATGTCTGTCCGTCCCCCTATTTATCTCAGAAACGGTTTGGCTTAGAGATCTGAAGCAAACTTCATTGTGTTTCTACGATGCTGAAACCCCCAGGTAAACTATTCTCATCTCTGTTAATGCCCAGGTTTGAACCCAGGAGCACAAATTACGTTTCCATAAGAGATAAACGTAAAGTACCCTTTCATGACTTGTACAGGTCATTTCCTCTACAAAAGTAAATTAGAAACAATTGTCCTACGATATTGAGACAAGTGTCACAAGAAATAAAAATGTTCATAGAATCTTATTTTAGTCATGAAACATTCATATAAATTCAAAATTGCAAGAACTTTGATAAAATACATGGGAAATTTGTGAAATTTTTAGGAAATAACCCATTCCTTTGATGACTACAGTCTTTGTTGAATGTTGATTTCATCAATTATCCTATATAAGTGCACGGGGATAACCAGTTCTTATATTTTTCTATAATAAATCTTCGTAAAGTAGGCTTTCATGTCTTGNAAAACAGTAGAATAAATTATATAAATAATGGTAAGAAATATATTGAGTTATTATGATCTTACGACGGACTGTTTCTGGCTTAGGAGGACCATATGTATACAATATTAGATATATTTTTAAACTAAATTAAGTTCCGTCATGCCTGACAGGGGTGTTTACTAGTATATAATATAATGAGAAATAAATACAGCTAAATAACATGGAGGATTACCTGTTGTGTGAGTCAACCCAAACAAATTCATCAGCTGTGGTAACATTGGTGTTAATAGTCTCTAAGGAAGAATGTCGCATGAGTCGCCTGACCAGTCCCCCTCCGCCTCCGATTGCTCCCACACCAGGGTGTGCCCCTCCACCACTGCTGCTAGGGTGTGCTCCTATGTGATGGGGCTCACTCTCACTTCCACTCATGGATGAGTATGTTGATGTCGAATATGATGCGCGAGAACCTCTCGACCTTAGAGTCAGCTGTTCAATGGCCATCTTTATGTCTTCTAGTCCTCCACCACCACTTCCGTTGCCTCCTCCCGGTCCTCCACCTCCTCCACTTGATGCCCATTCCAGCTGTCAACGATATTATTCATCATTGTGTGAAATTTGTCTATAAGGTGAAAGAAAGACTTTTTTTTACAGAACTTAACATCTATTTTCTCAATTCCCATTGAGCTATCTTCTTTTCCAATATAGCTGGATCTATGCACAGCCTCTACTGCCTTTCAATAATCTGTTTTCTAATGCAAATTTACCTGAGTTTAAAAGAAAGACTAAAACTGGGGAGAATCAACCAAGATAAGTGAATTACCAAATATAAGAGTTTTATCTTTCAAACATATGAACTATAAACACTACAGTCAAGTTATAATATGAAATAATCATGTAATGAGTCATAGCACAGCAGCTTGTTTCCAGTGTACCGATCATTTCAAAACTTGAAAATGACTCCTAAGTAGGGCCCTCCAAGTTGGGTAATTGGGTGGCCTTACAATACTTTTTGAAGGACTAATTTATTGAGCACTCACTATTTATTGAAAATTTTGAAAGCCTTTAGCCTTTTTTTCTATCAATACATTAATACTTTTGCATATTATGTATTGTATTGTGGGATTACATGGTTCATTTCATAATTAGAACAAATTTAGAGAAAGCATGTTCACAGATGATGTAGCTGACATAATGTGTCCCCCATGTTACATAGGCCATTCTGATTCTGTAAGGTAAATCAGAGAAATAGATGCTAGAACAAGTTGTTTCAAAAATTTATTTTTTCCGTTAATGATAAGCGAAAGCAATCGATTAGTGAAGTAGAGTCATGGAGTTTGCACCCCCTGCCACACACTGAAAGGCAGCTTGCAGGGTACTTATGTAGACGTAGATGAACAAAGAAAATCATAAATATTGCTACTTAAAACAAACTCTTCCTCAGCAATAGTGGTACTCAGTAATCTAAGCACTTGCAGTCATTTTCTTGACTCCCAAAGATGGAAATGATTAGGGAGAAATATAATCAAGTGTAGAGTTTCATTTCATTTTATTTACTGAGTTTAACAAGGTATTTGGACTTTTACTCATTTTGATAAACTAATTACAATAATTGCCCTTAGCTGGGTTCAAGTTTTAACTAATATTTTTTTAAATTAAGAGATTACCAAGATATTTGAGAGATTACATTATTGGTTACTTATGAACAAAATCATCTTCATAATCGTGATTATTGGTGAGTGAATCTATTCTGAATTTTTTAGAATTAAGAATGAAAATCACCAAAATGTGAAATTAATATATACTCCCTTTTATACCACAATAATCAATTTTCCTTAGTTCTAAGGTAAGTAATTCTATTTGTGCCAGCAAAGAAAGAATCACTCAAAATCTTTAAAATACATTTATAGGTCAAGTTTTACCTACATTGAGTCACATTGGCTCCCATAAAAGCTTACAGGCTGCAGTATAATGTATTATTAAGCAATAATAACATATATTATTAAGCCACGACAATAAATTAAAGTAGTTGACTTTGTTATTTCATAACAATGATATTTAAGTTAATGTTGAGTTTTACTTTTCAGGTAAATTCCACAAATTTTTCTTTATGCAACATCAATTATCAAACTTAGGACAGAAAATTCCGAAAAATTTCCATGATATTATTATTAGGTATTGGCTAAATGTGGCGAGAAGTTGAGGACTCCTGTTATTGATGGATAAAACAATTTCAATGGTGGTGACCAGATTGAGCATAATGCATGCATTGCGGTTTGATAAAATTAGGAGCCGCTATAATTCTTAAGAACTGAATTACATGTTTTGACGAGGAAAGTATCTATTGATAATAATTAAAATCTTATGAATCTTAATATTTCTTATAAAGAGCATATTAAAATAAATATAATCAATTGTTGAGAGGTTCTCGAAAAATATGGAGGAAGTGTCTAGAATTTTAAAGAAAGAAGTCAGCCTAAAAAGATTCTCTGACTCTCTAAAAGAGGCCCCTCATTTATTCATGTTTTGATTGACAAGGCAGCCTATGAATGATAGAATAAATGCCTGTCTATCAGCCTGAAGACCTCAACCCATCAGCAGCAATAAAGCTATTCAGAGAGAATGAGACAACTAAACAAGATGAGGAGTGATGTGGCTTGCCTCCTTTCTTCAGTGAGCTACAGCGGTGAGTTCATATCAGCGCTGAAGAGTCTTGAACAACACTGCTTGTCAGTCAAAACTAAATGAAATATGTGTATTCCTCTTTTCTATGACAAAAGACTGATGAAAAATATTCCATTAATCAAGATATGGAACCAGGAAGAAAAGGATTAATGCTATCTTTGGAAAATGGGTAAGGGTGACTTTGCGCAAGATGGTGCGCACCCAGGCAAATCCCAAGGAAGAATGGACTTGAAAAAAGTCTGACGGTCCCGTCAGACTTTTTTCAAGTCCATACTTCCTTGGGATAATGCTATCTTTGTTTATGACATGGGCAATGGATATAACATGCAGATCGAAAGATTATAAATAATCGATACTCACAAGTATGTCTTCCACAAGGCATCAGTTATCATCAGCATAACTGATCATCATTATCAAATGTGTATTTTTAATTTCTTTGAATGTAAAAGCAAATTTAAAAGGTAAATTTCGAAAGTGCTATTCACTAAAAGCAGATCAGCCAAGAGTAGTTGAAAAATCCCAACAGAAGGCAAGAAATCCAAAGTAAATATTCTTTTATTGAAGAATATTATATTAATAACCTTTCCATGTGACCATCAGCTTTATACAAAATACACCACTGATTCGTTATGAGGCTGCTGCTTTTTTAATGTCATTAAAAGTTATCAAATGTCAAACTATTACCTTAGCCGGTGTTGCTCTATGCCTGCTCCTTCCAGAGACTCCCTTCCGCCCCCCACCACTGCTGGTGCTGCCCCCACTGCCTCTTGGGGGATTCTGCAGCAACATTACACTGGCTGATAACCTAATCGAAATAGTTACATTGAAATATTAACTTTCTGGACAATGGAATTTACAAGCGATAAAAATATGAAATGCGCCATAATAAAATTGTAATCTTTCGGATTTTAAGTATATTTCTTCTGCCCGTGTAGAAATAATCTCGCGAAACTTCACTTGGAAAATTTTTCCTTCTTATGTAAGTATAAATATGGGGAAAATTTGAATTTCTGTCGATAAAATTTTCAGAGGTCCCAAAATTAATTCCGCGATGTCCATTTTGTATAATGCATCGGAATCACGCCAATAAAAAATGAGTTTGGATTAGTCCGAAGTGAAAAAGAACGCAATGAGGCAGAATTCAAACCAAGATGCAGAAAAGTTTGCATT
Organism: Ladona fulva; assembly: GCA_000376725.2. Taxonomy (NCBI): domain Eukaryota; kingdom Metazoa; phylum Arthropoda; class Insecta; order Odonata; family Libellulidae; genus Ladona; species Ladona fulva. Next base: position 603,561 of record KZ308726.1, read on the forward strand.
GACGTAAAAAAGGAACGACTAGAGTACGACAACGAAAATGATGACTACAAATGTCGTTTGAAAGAGTAAGTCCTCACCTGTCATCCTCCGGAACGGCGTGCAGAGCCGACCTGTAGTGTAGGTGGTGTCTGGAGGAAGCGGCGAGCAGAGACGAGGGTCCGTTGGATGAGGAAGACGAAGAGGCCGTGGATGCAGACGAGGACTCGGCGGCAACGGCGGAAGGCGGGGCGTAGTAAGAGGTGGAAGAGGGAGGCGGTTGAGGAGCCGAGAAAGGGGCGTGGGGCGAAGAAGAAGAGGTCCTGCCCCCGTCCGACATGCTCGCGTGTCCGGAAGAACGGTTTTCGTCCGAAGAAGATCCCCCGCCGCCCCCAACCACTCCACCACTGCTGCCTCCGCCACCCCCGGCACTGCTACCGTAAGAGTCTTGCCGACGCTAAGAGAGCAAATTATGAGTCATTCCTCGACTCTTTTCTGAATCTCCAGATTCTGTTCTAAAGACTATGACTACGACTAGAAAGCTATGTCGCTTCTTCTAATACGTAAATGTCATGTTTTCCATTTATTCCTCATTCTTTTCCCTTATCGTTGAAATACCCAACTTTAACTTTCTTTCTTTCAATGATTAAGGTGTTAATTTTTGCGCGATGAAGTCGTGTGGCTAAATCCCAAGGAATTAGATTTTTTCTTTTAGTTTTGTTTAGTTGGCTCTTTCCTGCCTTCTTAGGCAATACATGGCGACGTAGGCGACTTCAAAAGCGTGTATAATTAACATCTCAGGGATTTTATCAATCTTTATGATTTCTGTTTTCTTTGCAATTTATATGCTATTAATTATGTATTATAGTAAATTTTTGGTGTTGTGTAGATTATATAACATCAATAGAGCCTGCTGACAAGGAACTCAGCAGATCCAAAGATGAGAAATGTCATAAAAACGCATAAATAAAAAATGTCTTTTTGATTCTTCAAGTACATACCATAACAATCTCACAAGAAAGATCTCGGAAGATTTATTTTTGAAAACGTCTCAAAATATACCGTGAAATTAGTTAAAAATTCAATAAACTCAGAATATATTTATCTAAAAAGTTGTTATAATATTCGCGGATATATCTATATATAGCGAATACTCGCTCTTATATCTTTTGTATCATTTCAGATATTAAACGAATTAAATAGATAATAAGTGTTTTATCAACCATGAACGCTGTTTTAATTTATCAATGAGTCAAATAAGTTATATCACGAACATGTAAAAGAGGGTCAACATAACAGAGTATGGCCAGATTGAGGTATCGCTGAAACAGCAAATGTCGCTAAATATAAAAACAAGAAATATCTTATGAATTACTGGCGTGATTGGCGGTGAAACAGAAGTTGAAAGAATAAGATCGAGTATAGTATAGCCGTCGAATGAAGCCATGGTTATCCGTTACCATATACAAATTTTTAATGATCGAAAGAACTGCAGTTTGGTAAACGGAAAATTGTGATTTGGTCTCACGGAAATTTACTATCGATTCTTGAGTTCGGGCTTCCAAAGATAAATATTTTGTTTTTCTTTTGATTTCTAACACGCAGAATTTCCACTCACTGTTCATAGCATTTATCTACAATCGAAATAGAGTGACCGGAAAGATAAACTCTACGCAAATTACACGTTAACACGCCGAGAGGCTTGCTTGAGCAGGCTGAAATATTGGTGAAATAACCAAAAAGTAATGAATAAAGTAGATAATTAAGCAAAAATGAATGTGTGGTTTTCTATTTTTAATGAGATCAATCTATGTAACTAAGGTAAAAAATATATAATATCTAAATGAAAAAGCGAACAAATTCATCGAAAGACTTCGGATAAATCGTTTAATGTTGATGGCAAGTACTGTAAAAATGTTATTTTTGACTTTAATGTTGGTGTGAATGAGCAGAGTTCTCAAGAAAACAATAATTTGAAAAATATAACTTAAAAAAGAAATAACGTAAGGCTTGACAGTTCTACGAAAAAACAACTTCAAAACCTTTTTGAAATTGCGTTAGAATTATTTAGAAGTTATACATACATATATTTTGAAAAATGCACACGGCCGCGCCATCTATCAGTTAGTGGAGAAAGTATATGGGAGCTTGTTTGGCATCCAATGGCGCATATCTGAATCTTACGTACATACGAAATTAGATAAAATAAAGTATTTAATAAAAATATATTCGGTAGCAATTATTTTCGCTGTATGTTTTAACGTTATTCTAAGTATCCGTACTAAGCAAGGAAAAAGTGAAAAGCAATAACCTACAAATGATTTTATCATTTAATTTATGAGATATTGTTATTTATTTTGTTATCGATTCATATCGATTACAAAAGCAAAAGTTGATGCATTCTTAATGCACAAGTTGCTTTGTAAATATGACTACCGCAATAACATAATAAAAGTACGTACTTAGAAAATCATTCAAATGATACACATTACAACCTATTCAAGTGTCTACTAAACATTCAAGTAACGCAAATTAAAACATATGTTCGTGCTTACATAAAAAGTAAAACGTCCACCACTTTCTCACTTATTAAGTAATAACCTGAATTTTTACGCGTAAGGTTTTTCTTTTGACTTCAGCGGTTTGAAATGGGGAGACTTAAGTACTCAAACTTCAATAATATCCTAAATTGTCCTGAGTACAGACTGAAACAGATATTGCCTCCGCAGTAAATTCACACGCACACATCAAATTTTGCGAACAGATGTTCCGACAACGACAGAACATAAGTTAACCTCACGTAAGTCAACGCGAGTTTGGCATTAACGGATATTTGATAGGCAGTTTGAAGAAATCCACAGTCGATCGTGCTTACGGTGAAATTGAGGTTGATAAACTCCCTTCTTCTAATTAGCCAAAGATCGAGCATTTATATATTATAAATAAGTAAAGAAAATGTAGGAAGATTGGAAACCTTTTGTTAAAAAACTAAGAGTTATGCTGAGCTTAAAAGTCAAGGGTTAAATAACGTTTCCATCTTTGGAAAACATCTACAGAGAATGGGTCGAAGCTAATATGCGAAGATTTTCAGTATAATGAGTAATACAAAAGAAATAAATATGAATACGAATGTATGAGAATGTAAAAATCTAAGGAATTGACATCGAAAATGAAGTGAAGTACACATGATATTGCTGAATGACAGCCAACTTCAATAATTTGAGTGATAAGTTTTGTAGGTAATTTAATAATTTCAACAAGTTGTAATAATTATGTACGTATGTAATAGTATACTATTCATTTTTATAATTACGCTCTGATTTTTGTAAACACGTAAAAAACACTTCTATGGGAAAGTTAAGTTACCCTGCGGAAACTCTGCTTTGAGCTTATATAAGATAGAAAATAAATGAAGCCGTACAAATTAATGTAAAAATATATCCATCTAGATTCAGAGGGAAGATTACAGCAATAACAAAAATATAATTAAATAAGGGATAGCCAAGTGGGTAGCGCCTTCGCCTTTGGTACAAGTGATCACGAGTTCTATTCTCGGTGTGAGCGACATGACCTCAGCTGTCGAAGTACTTTTAAATACCACAACTACTACTAATACTACAATTAAAATAAATATAGTAGAGCGTAACTTTGTGAGAGGAAGCACAAATGTTAACGAGAAAACTCGCTAACTTCAACTTTCTGAAGACCAAGTCTTGCAGCTAGATTGAATCTATTGTACTCTTTCCAATCAGTCTGTGATGCTTACCCGACCCAAAAAATTGAATTTCCTTTCCTCTATCATATTCATCAATTGGTGGTAACTTCGGTAGAGGAATTTATATTTTCATATGCGGAAGTTACCTAACGTTTTCTTTCCTAACGATTAGTTTTTCACCAGAAATAAATATAAATATCGAAAAAATATTCGATAACCAAACCGAAACTCAAGTGAGCAAATAATGGAAGATTATTCAACTTTGTACGTATTAATGAAGGCCGATACCACCAACAAAAACTCGAGTTCTTTCGCGGGTGAGTTGTAATTACTACCACTATATTATCAAATATATTCGATTAGTGTATTTATTATTTACATTTCAGTACCCACTCAACGAAAAAGTGGGGGTTCAGCGATAATTATATGTAATATCGGCTTGGAAAAACCTCTTGGCAAGTCGCTTAGATTCAGCTTGCTAGTAAATTGCGCCATCTATAAGACGCAACCGCAGAGGGGACTCACCTGCAACAATCTTAACTCATCGACGCTGAGGTGATGCGGGAAGCTGAGGATGTTCCTCCTCCTAGCCTTTGGTTTTCCACTGGTGGCCGTCCTCTTGGCCCTGGCCGGGGGCCCGCCGTCCCTCAGACCCGAGCACCCGCCGTCCTCCCTCCTCCCCGCGCATCCCTCCTCCACATCCTCCTCTTCTTCTGCTTCCTCCTCCTTCTCCACGGCATCGCCGTTGTGGTGCAGCTGAGGGGGTGGAGGCAGAGGAGGCGGTGGGGGTGGAGGGGGCGGAGGAGGGCCCGCTGTTGGAGGAGGCGGAGGAGGGTGCGACGGAGCCTCCCTCTCTTGGAACTGCTGCACGAAGTGGCACAGCGGGGATTGTATGTGGTGCGGGGACTGCAGGGAGTGTGGAGGAGGTGGGGGCGGTGGTGGAGGCGGCGGCTCCACTCCGGAGTGCTCCGTCTTCAACTGAAGAGTGGTGCGCGGTCGCTGAGGTGATTTGCTGGGGGAGAAGGGGCTGGGGGTGCCGAGGATCCTTGGGTCGCCGCACCACCCGCCCAATCCCCGCTCCCGGCTCACGGAGCGGGGCAAAAGGGCTACGCCCCCTCCGCTGTTGCCTCCGGCGTTTCCCGGACTGCGGACTCCGGAAGACTGGTTGCTGCTAGGGGACTGCTGCTGCTGCTGCATAGTGGCAGAAGAAGGCGTAATGCGCGAGCACACCTGAACGAAAAAGATTTCTTAAATATGCAACGAGTTGATAACATTTTCAAAACAATTTTATCGCTATCTAAATGTATTTTTTCGTTCATAAAGCGACTGTTAATAATGCCATCAGAAATGTACTGGGTGGTTACCATTCGGTGCAATCTATGGCTCTATTGACGCATTAATTTGTATTATTTCGAAAGCGTCCAACATTCTTTTCTCTCTTCTGTTCATGACGTCTCACTATCAGGCTCTCCAAACAAAAACTTTCAGATATGCCTCACGAATATTTAAGTCGATGATTGATATTAACACGCTTCTATTCTCCTAAACAACGTTTATTAGTCCCAAGGAAGAATGGACTTGAAAAGAGTCTGATGGGACCGGGAATCGAACCCGTTGTTGTTGAACGTCGAAAAATGTTCCGCCAGGATAGCTCTGCGGACAAAGCACCCGAACGGCAATTGAGAGACCCAGGTTCAATTCCCGGTCCCGTCTGACTTTTTTCAAGTCCATTCTTTCTTGGGATTTTTCCTGGGTGCGCACCATCTTGCGCTACACCACCCTTCTATGTGGACTTTTATTAGCTTAACCAAACCGAAGTATGAATCGAGGATCAACGGTTTTTTATAAGTGTATTTATTCTCAGGTAACCATGATTGATTATAGCGATGCTTGTCATTAGTAAGTTATTATTTTTACACTGAAAACTCCATTCTTTATAGATGGTCATTAATAGTGGTAATCTTAAGGAGAAGCACTACCGTTCTTCTGTCATCCAATATCTTTGAAATGGAATACAAATAACACTGAATTGCTTTAATTAATCTGCCAATGATTATGAACTAAATAAAATCGAAGGCGTTTTACGATGAGTGCCTAACTTAAGAGGATTCAATGGAACTGCCGATGAGACAAGATAATCCATTATGAAAGACACCTGGGCAGCGTAGAAGCTATCGATGACTTTCAGTGGCAAAGAAAAAATCCTTTCTTTTACAAATCACCGGGAAATACACATTTTTTGCGCCTTTTAAATAACTATTTTTATTGAATAGTATGCTTTAGATGAAGATCTCTGCTTTAAGACTTTTCCAGCTATTCATCTACGTTTGATTGACTCATTTATGCTAATATATAGTTTGTCTTTCGGTATCTAACTTAAATTTCGAGTAAGAGTTCCTTGCATACTGCATGCTTAGTAATGCATGCAAAGATGAAAATGAAGGATGAATTACCATCATCATGAGTTAGAAAGCAGCACAGCTTCTATTCAATAATTATCATCTCAAACACAACAAACCAGGATGATTTTCGGGGGTCTTTGCAGTTTGCGTTATAGAAGCACCTCTAAACATAAATCCTCAATGCTCTATCTACCTGGGAAGTACTTTTAAAAAATCTGAAAATGTGTGCTATGCATTTTTACGTACTAAAGATATTTTTAATTAGGGGCCTTCTGGGATCGAGCCCGTGAGAGATTTTTCATTTTTTCGTTGGTGTACGGTTAGGACTTATTCGACAAAACAGCCCAAATTAAAGACTCCAGTGATTTGACTTACTTGGTTTATTGAGTACTTTTTAAAACGGAAGAAGAAAAGTCAAACAATCAGGTCATCTGATAACAACGCCATGAGTCGAAACCATGGTCGTTTACAATAAATATTGTGGTTGGTTATGACATTTTCTTGTTCCTTCATGTAGTCCTACCACGAAATCACGGCATTAGCAGTTGAAACTTTTTAAAACGATAAATTTTTCTCCGTCTTAAATAACGAAAAATACTCAATCCTAAATTTTGAATTCAGGATATATTCCAGAGGGTAGGAAAGCTTTTGATTTTTTTAAATGTTTCTTTTCCGCAACATTTTAGCCCTCAAATATTTGTGTTCTCCTCTCTAACTCCATGTAGAAGGCTACATTTACCTCGTCAAGCCAAAGGACTGAAACCCTTTACAATATTATTATGTATACTTAAATGGACTTTAACTAAAGTTCACTTTAGGTATTTCAACGTTTCATTAGAGTTGAAATGAAGATCATAGTTAATATTTTATATGCACATGATCAATTCTCATGGAGGTAAACTATTATTTCCACTTTAATAAAATAATATAATACCGTGCCCTAAAGTGAACATTAATTCATTTAGTCCATTTAAGTATACTTTATAATACCGGGCCTTAGGGTGATACATTCATATCCCTATTCATTGAGATTTTACCTGCACAGTTCAAGATGTTTTAAGACAATGCTGACTGCCATGCGAATTTACTTATCTGCTTACGTCGTTCAGTGAACGCGCACATGACAGAAAGAAGTGCCTAAATACTTAGAACGTCGTCAAATATAATATAAATATTGCATCTCCTATTCTAAGCTATTCTCCATATAAAGCTGAGCAAATGATATAATCTTTGAGGCAGATGGCCATACATACAGCAATGAGAAAAACTCTTTAGAAATTCTGTCGTGTACTTGGAATATAGAGAATGCCGAAAATCAGAGACTTAAGTATAGCAAACGGAGCTAACGCGAAATGTTAACGCCAATTGGATTTTCCGAAAAGCAATGGATGAGGCCTTTGCTTTTCTGAGTCTACATGAGTCTGCGGAACTAATCCACCAAATATGAGTGACCCTATGAACAAAGCCTTAGTAGAATTCCATAAGGATTGAATGACTTCATTCTTCATACCACAATGTCATTTATAATATGAAAATCATGAGCACGACTGAAACAAAGGTAAATTTAAAAGGAATTTTCCTCTATTCTGTACCAAAAAAGACACAAAAGGTATTCCATTAATCTAGATGGTGTAGAAAGAACGAAATACTGGTGCCGTACGATTAATCGCTGGCAATGATCGCGCGGTATAAACTTGCAGAACAGTTTATAAATCATCAGAGATTTTATTTTTAAATTCACGCGATGTTTCATGTCCTAAAGTAAGGATCACTGGAAGACAACGCTCCGAAACCTGAAGAATTGATTCTTCAAAACTGAAAATAGCAGAGATACGTATTAATTATATTTTAAAGAAGGCCCGATTCCATTTCAGCGAGAGCAAGGCTGGATCACCAATAGGCTTAGGGCCTCAACATCTAGGTTTTGGAGCCGTCATTGATTACTTACACATGTTGTCAAAAGTACTTCGTCTCTGAACAACCATTCATTAGTTTCCTTTGCAACTCTAAGATTCAAGAATCGGGAATCCGGAGGGAACTCACTGGCGGGCGGACCTCTCTTAATTTAAAACCAGCCCTGAATGAGCATCTCTAGACACGGATTATATCGACCTCAATGCAATCCAGACTTTTTAAAACTATGCGATAGAATAAAACTAAATTACTATATCGGGGCTTAAATGTATCACTAGGAAAATTAACGTACGTTCTAATTTAACTCCAAAATTCTGCATAAAAGCAAATGTTTCATTAAAATAAAGTTCATTATAAATGAAAAAAATTTAAGTTTACTTCACATCTTCTATTACTTTAAACTTCAAGTACAAATTCATCAGAATAAAAGTATTAATTATCGCTTAAATGAGGCGTTTTGCGTTTTGGCAGGTCCAATTCCTCATGAAAACCCTTTCTTTCTGAATATACCAATGAGGCTATAAAAGAGAATTTTGGGATGAGGCCTTCTTTACAGTTTAACACGAGGTATTAGCGTAGCTAAAGTTAGAAGCGTAGGGATTTAATCGATGGTATGACAGTTCTGATATACGATAGGAAGTCTGGTTTCAATCAATCAATCAAAGGATAGATTAATATACTCATATACACATATATAATATAATTATAACCGAAAGTAATATACTTATTATTCTTCCAAAAATATTAATCCCTTAATAGCAGTCACCAAACTCCAAACGCTATCAAAAAAGGAAAGAGCCCAATGTACATTTCGCTGCCAACAAACAGCATTATCAAGGGTACAGACGTGAGTCACGTCTGTACCCTTGATAATGCTGTTTGTTGGCAGCGAAATGTACATTGGGCTCTTTCCTTTTTTGATGGTGTTTGGAGTTTGGTGACTGCTATTCAGTGTCTACAGCCATCAGCGGTATTCTTATCACATCAAAAAATATTAATGGTTGAAATGTTAAAATTTCACAATATTTGTTTATTGATAACCGATTTCAGCTAATAATAGCTATTGTCAGGTCACGACTATCACAAGTGTTCGGTATATATCAGAGGGAAAGGAGAGTTTAGGGAGGGGAAAGTGGAGGTTTCAGGGAATTGAGGAAGAATAGCAGGAGGAAGGGGGTCATGAATTGGTTCGTGAGAGTGCAGCTACTTTGGTGTGATATTTCCATCTGTTCAAAAATGTCTAATTTGAGTCCTTTGGATAAATGGCGCAAGAGATGAGCGGAGAAGTCAGAGGAGTGATCGAGAAAGTGTTAAGTGTGATGATTGTGAACCGTTTATGGAACATTTTCTGTGTTCTTTAACCATTGTTTGAAGATGTCTGCCGGTTTGTCTTATGTCTTTTTTGTAAATTGCCCCGCAAGTATTAGAAGTTTTCCTTCCATCATTTCTACTTCCAAAAATATTTAAAAGAAACAATAGTGAGTAACTAAAGCAATTTTTTTCTATTATGTAAAGCATTACTTATCATCTACCACTCTTTATTAAGGAGCGAACGAGGGAAAAATCTTCGGCGAAATGAAGCTGTCCATGGAAGCGGAATTGTAAGTGATAGCCATCTTTGACCTTAGCCAATGCAGTCCTGCCATTTCACTCCAAGTTAACTACTATTTATTTGCTTATTTACAATTTTAAATACACTAAATAATCCTCGGAAATTAAATCTTAAAACGGACATCGATTTAAGATTCCGGATCTCGATTGCATCTCGACTGCGACGGTATGCGTAATCTTATCTATTTATTGGAAGCCACGAGATAGCGCTGTTTATCAATGCAAAGGGAAATAGTTTGGTTGTGAGTCATCGATGAGATTGTGCCCCAAGTTGCTGAATATTCAAAAGGGAAGCGCATTGCCAATTACAGCGGAGACAGATGGTGGGAATATCTTACCGAGAGAGAAGTTTTCACGAAAGCATCAATCGCAAAATAATGCTATGAAGCGGATCGACAAAAGTAGGGAATGCACCGAAATTGTCGATTTGAAGAAGTGGGAGGAAAGATGAGGAATCCTACGTTGATGCGAACACAATGAGGTCATTTACATAAAATATCGAGTATAAATAGATTTACTCAAGTCATATGGAAGCCAACCATCGGAAGTTTTTAACATGGCAACTTCATTAAACATAGGAAAATTCGTGCGAGTTGGTCGATCAAGGATGTAGGTGTAGGAGGATCATTGGAATGATTTCAATTGGACCGTGATTGATGCTCGAAAGGCTCATTAGGAATCCTGACAAATCCAGCAGGAATACTGGTACACAGAGCCGCAGAGAGAGCGGGGAACGTGCCCAGGGCGCAAACTGTAAGGGGGGTTCTAAGTCGACGATATAGTACTAATAGCTCCGATGATGTAAAGTGAATGTTATGATGACAGTTATATGTCAATTTTATTGACGAAACAAAGAAAGAAAACTTTTAGTTTCACTCGGATCGTTACTGTTAAACTGTTTGTTGTCTACCAATTAGTATATCTTACTATATAAATTCTTTTAATATGGAAGAAATGGTAAAAAAGGGACTCTCATCTGCTCCAAAATAATTTGCCTTAATACAGAATTAAACGAATATTTTATTTGCATCAATTGCGCATTTTATGTGCAGAGAAAATATTACTACCTCTCTTCATCTACAGATACCTATGAAAACTGAGGATTATTATTTGATTAAATGTGCTTCGTAAAGTAATGGGCATCCGTTGAATTTTCAGCTTTCTCCCAGTTTTTGTAAAGATACTGTTTAAAAAGAGGAATAGAAGTAAACTCAATATGCGAAGGCGTGGAAGGCCACAGTAATAGAAAAAACGTACACTTTCCTGAGCGCGCTAGCGAAAGATGTCGCATCAATAAAATCTGTGGAAGTGTACGAGAGATTTCTTTTCTATCATTACAATATTACGTACAAGCCATTTCATTTAAAACATCCCATAAACATGAAAAATTTACAAATTAGTTACCCATAAAGCATCAGCAGAAAAGGTGTGAAAAATCTAATATAAAAACAAATATTATTCTCCACCATAACATTCTTCACATTTATTGAAATATTAACTTCGCAAATAATACATTCTTTATGGATCATATTAGGAAGCTTCTTAGATAGTTCGGATCTTAAAATTAGCTTGCAATTCTTCATTAATTTATATTATCTTATAATTTTCTTTTAAAATAACCGAAAATATATTTTTTAGGCTCAAAGTTGACATCTAAACTAAAGGCGAGTAACCGTAAAAAATATCAATTTATGTCTTATCCACAAAAAAGGAATGTGCATTGAGAATCAAATACGGTACCATAGTCTTTAGAGATTTTCACGTTTTTTACGAACAGTTGATAAATAGTTGAGATATTAAAAATTAATAAGACACTATTGTTAATTATAATTAATTGCAATACAATAACGATGGTCGTAATATATCAATATGTAATATTTTAATACATTTGAACTCCGTATTCATATTATTCGCGAACGTCATGAAAATAAGCAAAAATGTAGCAATTTGTTTACATTAGATATAGTTAAATATATAAAATTGTTAGCTCATCCAAATGTGGGGATGGCCAAGTGCGGACTTTTTCGTCGTGCGTTGCGACTTTTCAGTCACAAATTCCCGTATTTGAATAATTTTGATTTCCAGTCTTGCTGTGAAAGTGAAAAAAAGTGAAANTATTCTATTTTATTATTTTATTTATTTATTTAAATTTACACTGCAATTTGGCCTTCTGACCAGGTGGCAGCGTTAGTTAATTTCAGCAAGTGAATTCATTTTCTCGAAGACAGTTTCGATATTGTACTACACTAATATTGGTTAAACGTAACGTAAGAACGGTCTAATGATTTCACTTGCGGCCTATCTGCCTATATATTCAGCAGACTTGTAAATGTCCTGCCGATGAAAAAAAAGGTTCCACAACCCTGACGTAGACTAATGTAGAAGTGAAATTAGTTCCGTGAGAACTTTTGTCTAATTTACTAAGATATCTGTTCGGAATAATTTGTTTCACTCTTTCAATGTCGAATATTATGAATTTAATAGGAGACAATTAGATAACTTCAAACAGATGAGTTGTATGATTTTCTCGCGAATTTTTTACGAAGAAAATTCACAAATATTCGCACTGTTCCTTTTTGGAATGCCTTATTTAATATGAGGTTTAATTAGCACTAGATCCTTACTTACGGTTTAAATAATTCATTTCAGACTGAACGTCAATATTAATAAACGAACATTAAGAAATTATATCGGAAGATGAGAAAGATACGCTTTTAAATCGGAATAATTCTTGAATCGTAATTTTTATACACCATGAGAAAATCGTCTAGAGACTACAGTTAATCCAAAATTGTATTGAATTTGACTACGTGTATGTAAGTAACCAGCGAGCCTCCTTTCGGTGTGTGGCATGGGGTGCATCATCATGACTCTATTTCTCTAATAAATTACTTTTGCGTATCGTTCACGGAAAAAATGAGTTCTAGCATCTAATTCCCTGATCTTTCTCGCAGTATCAGAACGGTCTATGTAATATGGTGGACGCATTATATCGGCTACATCACCCACGAACGTGCCTTCTCTGAACTTACTCACTAACTAATCCTTTGTTCAAATCTTCTAAATTATAGAGATTCCCATTCTGCGTCCCGAAGCATTTGAGTAACGCTCACTGATTTATCGTAGCAGTTCTTCGCCAAATGTATTGTCTTTCGCTGCAACTTTTATTAATTCCAGAATACAACACTTATCCGCAGGAGTGATATCACTTTGAAATGATGTGAGGTATGAAACTTGTCAGAGAAATTATCAATTAAATCAAGTACACAAATTAAGATGAATCAATTCTTATTCTCCATATATTCCCTTTTTTCATGCACTTTTAAAGATAAGCGTTCTAGTTCGCAGAGATGTCCGAAAAATAGTTGTCGGAATTGATAAATGTGTGTGCACTTACAAGTCCAATCTAGATTTAGGTTTCTACCTCACTAGCTGCCAGTGGCGCATGGCAGGGGGTGGATTAACACCAACATCCTTACCTACACTACCCTAATAGCTTCTCTAATGTTCTGAGGAGAGAAACACCAGCAGTTACTGCGTATTATAAGGATCAATTCCCTGTATCGCTTTCTCGGAGATCCTGCTCGTATTTTACTGGATGTCGTCACTTCGTCTGAAAGTTCCAAAGCGGTGGAATTTTCGAAAAGCTTCCGTCGGTAAGATCGGACGAGTCCTATCGAAAGAGCAGTTCAAAAAGCACCAATTTATATTTCGGAAGAGATTCCAGTCTTGGAAGCATAAAGAAGTGGACCTGCTTAATAATCAACCCCTTTGTACCGACCACGGTGCAATTACGGGTCATTATATTTCCCTACAAATGAGTTTCACAGCGAATACCAGACTTCCCCTTCATCATCCCATTCCTTCTCCACTCACCCCTTGGAGATGCGGAGGGGAGTGAGAGACAACCAACACTAGTGCTAAACTCCTAGCAATAGTCGAATCTAGAGCAAACGGCTTGGTTCGTTAGTGCTTCAAGTGCTTATCGAAGCGATGTACAACGAACGGAGTTAGCGATAGTTTTTAAAATGGCCTGATATAGTGCTACCTAGACTTACGAATTTAACTCGTTGCAGACCGGAGTTCGTACCTCGAAAATGTTGTCAAATTGTGTAAACTTTTGTATTCTGACAAATTAGACAAAGAGAGTTACACCAGAGAGAGGTATATTGCGTGGTTATCTACGTGCGCTTGCGCATACATACTACAGCAGTCGGGATTATAAAAACACCACGGGTCGTCCGTCGATATTAAGTCCGTATCTTGAGGTGATGACGGAGTGCGAAAAAAGTTGGAATGCTCGTAAATCGAGGTACCACTGTATATATAGTTCCACGTTAATAAGAGGCTCGAAGGATATAAATTAACATACGTAGATAAGGGCGATTCAACCTAGCCAAGGATGGGCGAAAAGAGTTGTATCGACACTGCGGGATAACAAGGATTCCTCAAATCAACTTTCTCATACTTTGAGCTATCTTAGATTAACTCCAACAAGCGCATGTGCATTAATAAATACAAACCATTAAAATAAGCAATTAAATAGATTAGCTAGCAATTCAGCACGTTTTGGTCGAAGCAAGAATCATTTTACTAATCGATAGTTAGAAGTGTTCGAAAATTAGCACCAGCTTTTATTACAGATAAACTTTTCTGAGTTATTCTCCTGAATAATTTCCTGAGTAATTCTAATAATAATAATATTATGCACGGATAATTTTCGGAAGGGTAGAATTGAATATCTCGCGTTCTGGAAGGAGCACAACCCTGATTTAGACTAATTTCAAATTTGAAATGCGGATTTCAGGTCTTGTTCATACTTATGGTCATTAACACTCCAAAACCCAGTTCGTATCAGATATAATATCAGATCTGATAATCTATTAACCTAAAAGTTTAGCTCAACTTCGGGTTAGCGGCATGAAGCGGATTAAAATCTATCTACACCGTTACTCGCTGTCTAAATTAGATGACTCAACAGACAATAATTTTAGTACCCATTATTGCGAAGTTTGTTTGAAAAATGTCGTATCGTGATACTTGTCCGCCATATTTCTTGTTTATATCCGTATTGCACTGTAATTTAGACTTTAACCTCACCCAATCTAGTAGTTATGTTAACCATAATTTTAACAATCGAGTATATTATCGATCGATGATGTCATAACCTAACCATCTATTATATAATACGGTTTATGACAGTTACACTGACGCTTAAAATTAATCTCCATTACATTATAGCTCCTGAAAGAGCGTTTCGTTGAAAATCAAGCTTCGCAATACTATAGTCATACAAAATCGAACAAGAGAAAAAGAAGACGAAACATTTTTTCAATGACAACCCTTAAAGGTGCGAAGGAAGTAGACGGACTCCTTTTTCTACCCACAACTGTAACCGTTGCAAAAGTTGCAAGGATCGTAAGATGCAGAGGGCGTCATGGAGGGGACAGGTAAGGCGCCTATGTCTCCACCGCTTGAGGTCAACGGTTTCTCTAAAGGCATCATCTTCGGAAATTTTCTCCTTTTTCCGGACTCGCATGACACGGGAGGGCGGCAAAGAATGGCAAACAAGTGGAAAAGGTCGTAAGCAGGGCCTTCCGATTCTTTTGTGATGGTTCTGAAGAAAGAGGTCTTGGAGAACGCTAGCCGGTGGAGGAACCACATGTAACGTATAATGTTCGACTTTTTTAGACCTGTGTTGAGATAGGAAAAGTGGATAAAATATGGTTTAGAATTCCCCTCATCGTCATTGAAAAGTCGCTCAATGATTGCTGCATAATTATGCTCAGTAAGCGATGACTCCGGAAGTTAAAGGGCGCTCCAGAAATGACCAAATGGATAGAAGTATATTCAGTTTAGGAAAACAAAGACGTCAACCAACAAGTCTGCTTTTGATATGTAAGACAAGTTTATTTATCTTTTGACAACACATATTGAAATACGGAGTACGCCAAAATATGCAAACAAATGATCTGGAAGGTTATTTTAATAGAGAAATTGCGAAGCTAGAACGTGAAAGCTCCTTTCAGCTCCCCAACATCTTCCGAGTATTGCGTGCATTGCCTATAGAGGTTTTAATACCCATTCTTCGTGGTATTGGCTATATAACAATATCCTAACAAGGTTGGACAAGTTTTGTAAAAGAATTTCTTCCTAGAAAAAGACGAAAAATATTACAACGAGAAAGAAGACGTAAATGATAGCCTACTGCTTATATTTACAAATAAATCCGATCTGCATCCTGAGCTAGAATAGAATGCTATAGAACATACGAGACCAATTTCTAAGGATGAATATAACTATAAAATTACACAATACTTCACTTCTCTAATTTGACATTCATTCACAGTTCAAGTGTGAATTTCATTCCCAACTCTTGACTTTAGAAGAAAATAACAATATCAGTCCTTTTTATACTTTATACAGCTGATATAACGAACAAAAATCAGACCATTTAAATAAAGCGCATCGCTCGAACAGGGAAGGCAAAAACGCACCGTAATGCTTAATGGCAATTTTTCATTAATTTTTTTGCATACCCAATGTAGAGGGTCCACAGCTGACAGAGGTATGGTCAAAAGGGTAAACTTTTTAGTTTCCTCGAACCCTTTTGCAGCCGCCGACGGTTATCATCCCCTGCGGCGTCGCCGGGCCCCCATGGGAGCCCACAGTCCAAGGAGCAGATCGCGAATCCTCTGGACGACCAGTCCATCATGGCCACGGCTTTGCCGAGAGAGAGGGGGGAGTCGTCGGCGGTTGTACTTGGACGCAAAAAACGGTATTCCTTTTTTTATTTCTCCTTCTCTCCGCAGCAGTCAACACCACCGGCGAGCACCCCTTTCACCACAAAGATCGCGGCGGAGGGCGGTATTACGAAAATATGCCCGGAGAGACTGTTGACACAAACGAAAAACGAGCGAAAAGCGGCGGAAATTAAAATCCATGCACCGTTTCGCGCGATCTTTAACGCCACACCCTCACAAACATCGCAGAGGTTCCAACAAATAAGATGCTTAATACATTTAAATTCACCGCCTAAACATCACTCACACAGTCATTTAAGTCACTTTCGAGCATCGATGTCTCCCACAGTTCGCATTATCCGCACTGAAAGTCCATTCCCGCACTCCTGCATTTATCCCTCACATTTAACCGAACACCATTCGCGGAGGCAGTCGAGATGATCCGTGCACTTCGGCGGTCATTGTCACCATCACGAGGCCCCGGAGAGCGCCAACTTATGGAGGCTCTTCGTGTCGGTCGGAAGCACCAGAAGGGACCAAAGAGGGCACTTGGAGGAGTCGACTGCGTTCATCGGCGCACACTCATGCAGGAGCCGGAGCTAGTTAGGATGATCTCCCAAGACGATGTACGGCAGCACGGAGCTGAAGGCAGACGGGCCAGCAGACGAGAGAAAACCAAATCAAGGGGGAGCCAAGCACCCCGACTGTACTCCCTCCACCGGTCCTCAACCCCTGCTCTCCCCTCTCAGCCTACGCACCTCCCACAAAACCGGTTCTGCAGCTCTCCCATCCTCTTTACCTCTCCGTTCCCTCCTCCATACTTTAGGCACAACTCGGCACAGGTATTCTTTTTTCATCTGAGGTGGAAGGACCCGGGTTCATCCCCCGCTCGTTACTCTCTATTGGAAGGATCCTGTGACGGAGTTAATTTTACTCGGAGTGTAAATGGATTCCATGGGCTGCTTCGAGATCTTTCTACGCGGAGGCCACACACCTATCCATGTACATTTTGCGCCTCTTCAAGGCGTCCAGTCCTCCGGGAAAATCTTCGTGTTAGCGTAAGAAAGATCGAATGCGTTCCTCATTCAATTCTTTCCTGTTTTTTGGGGTCATAAAACGCCCGATGCTGCCTTTATTTGCTAGTGAGGCATTTCGTGTGTTTAAAACTCTCGATGAGGGCATTTTCGCGGGAAACACGGATATGGAAGCGACTGACGGCCTTAACATTGACATGTTAAGGCCGTCACATTAGCCTGGTTGTAAAATCTCTCGTGGTTTCGGCTAACAGTATTCCATCGGCAGCAGAAATTGATCGCTAAATTAGAAGAGTCCAATCTTAGTTCCTCATTCAACCATCGCGAATTCTTCGTGGGGATCACTGAAATGCATGCAGTGTGTGCATTTGGAATACGAGTTCGGATGATTATCGTCAGAATTAAGGAATAAGAATAAAAACCGAAATCAATAAAACAGGAGGGTAAGAAATAAGAATATCTTAAACCTGTTTCTGTTACAAAGCAATCGTCAAGAAGTTTGTTCTATTTGGATGAAATGAAAACAATAAAACGATATTCAAAGTAATATGAAACATTGATGGAGAGAATCTCAATGACGTAACGGAAAAACGAAATTTTTTACAATACAACGACTTTAATGTTACAATTTATATTGGAAATTCATTCTATTAAAATACCATTAACATCCTTCAGATGCTTCAGAGACAATGGACGTCGAATCAGTAATAACATACCGTTGTTTTTCACAGTCTGCAAACGTACGCTCAGGCAAATGCCAAAATTACTAAATATTCTCCCCTCATCCATTTTAAACGCTGACTATTAAGTTCCTGATACTTCACTGGCATATCAGTCGAAGTCATTGCTATGCTGTTCATTTAAGGCACAACAGTTAATCTTCGATGGCGAAAAGGCCTTTCCTCGAAAATAAGTATTAAATGAACAACGGATGAACTTAAAATTTTGTGCATAACAGAATGCAAATTGCTCTTGTGCGTCACAGGGAAAGAAGAAACACCGTTACAATTCGACATGAGAATTCGGCAGCTTACATTCAGGAAAAAGGAATCAAAATAAGAGCACAGGTTTATCGCTTAATTCAAATCTGGTCCTCAACCGAACTGTATAAGAACCCTCGCCTCTTTTGCATTCCAAGACTCAAAATCAGAGACGGAATAGGGGCTCGATTTTTCCCAAAACAAGGGAAGAATGACATTGGGGCAAATGATCGCAAAATGTCTCGTCCGAATCGCCCACCGTAAAATATCAACAAAGCGGTCCAATGTATCGAGAAAGACCTCAGACCGTACCTTCCCCAACCCAACATCAAACCACGCCATTTTTTCAATTCCATCTTCGAACGGTCCACATTAAAAGTACCACAACCTTTGACGGAATCTTACTGAACCGCTATTGGCAGCGGAAGCGAATAAAAAATCGTACTTGGTCGTGGGGTGGGAAAATGAGGATTTCGAGGGAGCACCCCTGAGGAAGGTCTCTCATTATCAAGGGGGAGGAGAATAGGCGAAGGGTTAAAGGGTCCGTAGAAACTAAACGGGGAATGGTGGTTGATTTTTTGTTGGGGATTTTAAAGGGAGGCACAAAGAGGTGCAGGGGTGCCGGTGGTGGCGACGGGACTCTGTTCCACGGATGCAACGCGCCCATGCAAATAGCTTCGCACTACTACGCACGGAATCACTAATATATAGTATAGATGACGCCTTAAAAATTGTCTTAGGGTGAATCATTCGAGGAAATGCTGATTCTAGTAAATACTGAAGAAGTTATCACACGAAAGCGTGGCTACAGATTCGAGTAATTCGGTAATATTTGGATAACAGTAACCCAAAAAACTATTCACTTTCTCCATTGATTTTGTTGACTGATACAGCACAGCTGATAATCGGAAGATTACAATTAATAATGAGTTTGCAATGTGATTTGTACTCAGTCAGAACTTTGTTCTTACTTCCCAAATTGCACCGGAAAATAATGTTCACGGCTCATTAGGATTCCAATTCAGTAGTTAAACAGTATGAATGCGATAAAATAATTCTGCGAAATTGTTGAGATTCAGAAATGGAGGTGACTATGAAAATTAAAAATTAAAATTGTCCATCATTCCATGTAATTAGCAAAGCACATAAAATAATATGGATATATACTGTATTAAAATATTAATATGGTATACATATTACCTATATTACTATATTAGTTAATTATAATAATTAATGCTGTTTTGTTAACTTTTAGTATCACAGTTATTTACAGGTCGTTTCACGGTCATGACCTGTTACAAGTAACGGATCATTGAAACGGAATTGTCACTAAAATTGTGTTCATAGAGTCATAAATGTTTCCTTTCGACAAAACATTGTGTTAGACTTCCTCGTTGATTTATTAATGGGAATATTGCTGCGTGTGCAGTATCAAATTTTCCCGAGTAAATGATCTCACGTTAATTCTCAGCGGCAAAATGAAGAGAGTGAATTATCTCTGCAAAGAGAAAGAAACTCGCATTAACCGAGGATACAAACAAACAAATCTTCTCAAGCTACAGTTATTGCGCCCAAAGGTCACCGTTTCTCTGCTTCGTGAATGAATCGAGTCAGACTTGTTGTATCGGGGCTAATAAAAGCCAACAGGACAACAAGGATTCGCCTACAATATTCATGGACCACATTCATCTACTGCACGAGCAAATTCAGAGGGACGATCGATAATTATACAAAGTTAGCCATTTCATTTGACCATTATGAGGAGCACAAACTAAAAACTGATTAGAAATCCTTTTTCACGATAACTTACCACATTCAGTGAAAGTGGTAAAAAATTGGAGTAACGAGCTGTTAATGCGTCTTTCAGAAGAGCTTTGGTTTGAATTCCGAAAAAGTAGATCGAGTATATGTGTAATACCCACAGAGAAACGTACATGAAATGTCTAAAGACTGGGGCTTAAACCTGGGTCTCACTGTTTCCGGTTGGTTGCTCTGGCCGTAGACCTTCCTTCGCACGCACTTTGCCTTTTCCTGTTGGATCGTAATATATTAGCGAATGTTATAATTCGAGAATCGTTGCTAAAAAGAATGAAAGATCTAAAAATCTGGAAAGATTGTCCAAAGCTTAAATTAGAGGAAGTAGACAATTACTGGAAGTAGATGGACTCTATCATTTAGCTGATATCTTTTGATCGATGGAAAAGCGACATTTCGTGAGTAAGGCTGAGTCTAAGAACGAAGTGTCCCCGCGTGGGCTTGTCTATACACTGATATCGTTGTCATTTATTACGGAAAATATCATCCTGCGGACATGGAGAGCATAAAACGTAATTAAAAATTAAATTTTTTATAATTCAATAATATATACTCTGATATATGTAATAAGTTAGTGAGGAAGATGACAGGATAACTTCTGTCATCTTCCTTACTTACATAAGTATAATCATAAGTAAGATCACTGAAATTGATGTGGGCAGGCCGTGTTGCAAGAAGAAACGACAACCGATGGACATCAGCAGTTCTGAACTGGATACCAAGAGACGCGAAGAGACCAAGAAGAAGACCAAGGGACCAATGGAACAGAGACATCATCAAGTACCTTGTGGAGTAACATGGCAACGAGAGGCTCAGAATAGAGAGAATTGTAAAGCGCTTGGGGAGGCCTACATCCGACGTCGGATTGAAAATGGCTGAATTTGATGATAAGTGTGCAACGAAAGTAATATATTCGATGCTTCCGAAGAAAATTGAATCACACGTGACCGAATTAAATTAATCCAACTTCCATTCCCTTATATTATGTTATTCTGGTAATTTATTATCGCACAAGGCAGACGGATGTGACACCACTTGCGGACACGAGTGCACGACACTTAGTGCTCTTCGTGCTGATACCATGGACAGTACACTTGGCTGAGTGTCTCCGTGTAAATGCAGCTTAAGACCATAGATTCTGAATGTCGCCTGTTTTCAGAGAAGAAATTGATTTTCGACACAAATGCATTGAGCATCAACGGCAATCAGCTAATTATACGGTGAGGAACTAAAGAGAGCGAAAATTCGGAAATTTGATAAAATAGATTGGAAAGGTGGATTTTTCACCAGCATCTTGGGAACCACCTCTTGTATTCATAGAGGTACCTCGACTTACCAACCGCTCAACATATTAACATCTTTCGTACTCCACTATGACCTCAATATACGAATTTTCATTTCTACGTACGACCCGAAGTGCTTTTATAATTCCGACCACTGTATGCACTTGTATTTGACCGCGCAATAAACCTCTCCCTGGTGGTATTTTTGTCCAATTTAACAGAATTTACAACAATTTACAGAATTTAAAACATATTACGTCCATTGCCTTAATCTTTCTCTATTATAGCGGAAAACTAAAAAAGGATAATGTGATTCTTATGAGATATTCTTTGATAAAGATGAAAGAGCTACGGAGATCGTTCTTAGAGAGAGGAACCCCTCCGTGAAACTTGGTACTCGCACTAGGCTTATCTCGTGTTAATTTTATTCGCAATATTTAAGCCGCTTATTCTACCAATATGCAGAAATGAAGGCAGGAAAGATCCCAAAAATGATCACGCTATCTCAGTGTTTAGAATCCGATCGGATTTCACACCCTTGAGCTTCTCTGATTCGTTCACGTTTTTCCTTTGCATTTTCTAAAGAAAAAATTCTGTTAGCGATAGACAAGTCGGCCAAAGAGATCGGTCATAGGCAATTCCTTTCTTAGTACATATATTAAAATTGCTCGAAGATTATATTTGTAAATATAACCAACAATGATTCAAACGATTACTGCCAAATTCGTTTTTGTCCTCATCTAAAATCCTCGTTTAAATAACCCTTTTTTATGAAATTTCCAAGACAGAACGGATTGATTTACGGTAAGATACAATGGAACACTGGGTTTCGAGATACAAACTCCGGTCTGGAGCTAATTAAGGCCGTAAGTCGAGGGTACCACTGTATCTATAAAAATACGAGTTTGGCGGCAAGGGCATCTAGTTCGTCCCAAAAAGAAAGTTGCGTTAGAAATAAACAGAAAAAAGAAGAGAAATATGTCAGAGGTAAGAAGAAAAGATTAGACCGAGGCAGAGTAGAGGTAATGAGAAGGTGGGAAAAAACAGGAGCGAGATAATAATGGAGTGTGACGACAATAGGAATTTGAAGAAAGTTGGTAAGGAAACGTGGTGTCATTTGGATTGAAGTGGTGGTTGGAGGACGAGAAGATGGAAAGGAAAAAAGAAAGGAAATAATTGAGTAATCGGGGAAAAGAAGGAAACAGGCATTAGCGTCCGAAGATATACAACGGCGAAACCACGCAAATTAGCCGGGTTAAAAATGCAGTACAGACGTCTTTATTGGGCGAAATCGGGACTAGAAAGTCCCACATTCATTCAATTAACCCTCTTCAGAATTTCTTACAAACACGAAGTATAACATGATAAAAGTTATTAAACTAGAATATTTACAGATTTTCGACATACTCAGTGCAATTAGAAATTAAAACTGAGAGAAAGAATGGTTTTGTGGATAAATAAAATTGTTCATTTCTTCGCACTTAGAACTTTCATTACCTATATCTAGCTAACATGACACTAACCTGTTTTGGAATCGATGTATTTGTATATATAATATTCTTCTCTGATTATTTATGACAATTTATTTTTAGTTGTTGTGTCTTGTTATGAGATAATGGCCTGGCATATCTGCCGCCCGGGTGCAAACATAATATGCCACCCCTTAAAATTAAATACCAAATCATACATTTCCTGATTTGCAGGTAAAAAGATTTGAAAGACTTTGAAAAACTAGTGCTTTATGATTTCGTTCCCAAGTTTACATTTGTCACAAAATATTAGTAAAAATTAATTATGCATATTCCGTATGCTGACTTAGTAAATAGTATGCATACGGAATAATAGATTGTTAATTGTTCACATTAATTTAATTTCTTAGCATTATCATCGCAGTGCGCACAACTTAAAATTATATGATTTGCATGAAATCTATTTTTCGCAACTACGTCTGAAAGTTTCTAATAAAAACTTTTTTGTAACATCAATAACTTGTATTAAATCCACTGAATAAATATTTCTTTCTCGTCTTTGTTATCTGGAATTCTTTCCTCTAAATGTTTGTCAATCTTTCATTTCACATCATAATGTTTCCTAGATAAGTCTTGTATAGCATACAGAAAATAACAAGTAATGTTATTGAAATAAAAATAATGGTTGGCTTCTGTTGCCGCCCTTACTATGCCGTCGCCCGGGTGCGCTGCAGCCCTTGCACCAATAGGAGGCGCGGCTCTGTTTATTTGCTTTCCAGATGTGATTTAAACCTGCCTTTCCCTTAAAACTTAGATAACTATCAGTATGTTTCAAAGGTTTTTCACACTCACCTTCTTGTGAGATTTTTTCAGCTGTGGTGTATTTTTTCTAAGTTCTAACTTAGGTTTTGAATCCGTAAAGTAATTTCTTCTGCGCACATTTTTCAAACTATCTCGTTTAGATTTCATATGAGGAAGGACTGGATGCAAGAAGAGACTCTGTATTCTCAATCTCTCACTAACAAAGTCGCATTATTATTGTTATTATTGCACAAAAAATTTCCCCTGCAGAGAAACACTTCCAAAGTGAAGGGGGGAAAAACCTGCGAAAGTGGTAAGAAAGAATGGAAGAAAGTGAGAAAAGAATAAAGAGATAGATTAGTTTATTAGATTACACAGAGGATAGTAATAATCACAAAAGATAACGTCGGTTGCATAAGAAGAAAAGTTTCATCAGTGGTCTGAAATTCTGATGGAGCATGAAGGGAGCAATTCAAGAATAGCAAGTCTGAAAGTGGGAAATCGAAACTGAACTAATCTTCCAACTGATGAAGCTAGGCTTGAAGAAGAGAATAAAGAAGCAAAATTTGGGTTAATTGAAAAAAATGGGAAAGATTTCGATAAATCGAATCGTACAGAAGGAAGTTAGATTAAAAGAAAATGAGGAGCGAAAATATTCCGAGGTGAAGAGAATTTCTAAAGAAATATTTAGCTCAACGAAGAAAATAAGATGAACCTTTTTTACAACAACGTAAAAGTATTTTGACGTAATCACTGTACTGTAACACTGTAAACTCTCCTTAAGTTGATTCTAATCACCGCTGATATTTTGAATCTCTTAGATATTTTTTCAAAACCTTTCGCTTTCGGTTCGAATACATTTCTATCTCAAGAAGATCGCAAAATGGAATCCGTTAAACTTCATTTGTCTTTCGTTTCGCCATCTTAACGAGCAGCTTTCCATTATAAAGAGGTTAATTAAAATGTTGAAAAATAAGAGCTGAAACTGTGCCGGCCATGGATGCAGACATTGGAGTGACAGCATAATGCACTCTGAAATTTGTTACGAACTAAGAGCATTAAAGGAGAAAACAACAGAGGCTGACAAAGCAGGAACCAGCCATCCGTATCCAGGAAGGGAGTGAATTTGAAGACTTTTTAAGAGATTTAATGAAAAGAAGAGCTGAGTGAGGGCGTGACGGCGCCTTCATCCTCCATGTCTCGGTCTCCCGCCACCACCACCACCACCTTGAGGAAATTGGTTAGTGGCACCAGCAAAAAAATTCCAGTCTTGAAATTTGACTCCGTCTCCTTTAAATTATAGGACGTGCTCATGAAATAATTTCCAAAGGGGAGTTTCTCCGTTCCTGGCCTCCGTTGTTGTGGTCAAAGGAAAAGAGGGATTTTCTCGCTACGAAAACATATTTCTTGTATTTTTCGAAGCTAATTAATGCCAAATTTAATCGAGCAGATAAAATGGCGAAGAAAGAACAATGGGAGAAGCATGGGAACTCAAGAACAATGTTCAGTGGTACCTACACGCATGGTCAAGAGGGTAATAAAGGTCAATGGCATAGCTCCATAGCAACAAACTAATTTCCGACGTCTGCAATTTCCATAAAAAATGTACCGAAACTCTAATGAGGTAATAATCCACTGTACCACTGTATATAATCGCTGGAGGATAGAATTATGACATTCAAAGATTCGTGAATCGACTATCAAGTTCGTCGTTACGTTCAAAAAATATTCCAGGTTAAGAAATGCATGTGATGTTATTCTTTATCGTATGCAGGCTTACGTTTTTTGCCAAATTAAATAATTAATAATAGTCCAAAAAATTGAGAAAAGTGCGAAAAAAAGGAATAATTTAATGAAGAGTCATATTTAAGGCGTGTAGTATCGCTTTGGATTCTAAATGGAGAGGATTAAAAAATAGACCAAAATGTTTAGAATATTTGGTTATAAACAACCCATCCCTCTGACGGTGATTTTGTTAAGCCGATCATGGGCCTCTTCCAATAAGAATACAATTGGAATTCAGGTATTTATAAAAAATAAAGGTACGAGTAAGTTATACATTCTATTACAATATGATTACTAATAAATTTAAATTATATTCCGTCATTCTTAACGGGGGGAGTTTTTTCTCATAAAAGGCCGTTTTTAACTTATTTCAATGTCCAATGAATGAAAACTTGTATTCCTCGAAATTTTTCGAGGGAAATTTCCCTGAAGGAGATTCCCCTTCATCCCTGAAGATGACTATGGAGTTAATAGTCGAAACGTCGGACTGTTCCTGTCTGTTACCCGGTTAGAAACCCGAGAATACTTCCTATGATATTGCTGTTAGAAAATGTAAATAAAGTACTTCGTGCATCAGGGAATTCCCACCAAAATTTGGCGTATTAACACATTTATTAACCAGTCATTAGCCACTTGATTATTGTTTCGTTATTTATTTAAAATATACCGAATGAGATAAAAATTGTGAAAATTTCATGTAAATAAATATAAGAAAAGTGATTGCTAAGAGTAAAGATGCGATGAATTGCATCGTATACAAGTTAGATCGCCAAGAATAACCAAGAATAAATAAGAATAAGATGTGATAATCAGCTCATAATACTAACTCATTGACAATCTTGAAACTCACAGTCTTTGAAATAAAAAAAATCGGAATGATATAAAGTATTGATATAGCGATTTAATTGAAGATTTTTGTTTTAGAAAAAGATGTGATTAAATTCATCATTTATTATGTTTAATAATTCAAAACAGACATAATGAAATTACTTTTTGTGTAAAGATACGTTTCTTAAAATATAAAGTAGTCACAATTGTTGGATGTATTAAATACACCGTACGCACAAATATTTGCGCGGGATCAGCTAGTACTAACTAATTTATGTAAAAATTACTTATGCTCTGACAATAGAATCGTTGAAATATCTTGGAATAACCCTCACGAAGAACGTAACATGCGTTACCTACAGTGAGTAATGTAAGCGGGAAAGCACTTTGAAAACTAATTGTAAGCTTATTGCCGAGTAACACTACAACGTAAGGGATAGATTTTTATGTATGTTCTCTGATTTATTTTTCTATTGTGGTTTGCATGAGCCTAACAAAGAATGTACGCAAGTGTAGCAACTTTCTTTCAAGCATCGAATGCCGAAAACAGAAATATTTTATCTATATGCATGCAATCATGGCGGTGTTATTGCCAACGGCCTGCAAACGGATATTCAGGCCTTGTATCCACTGCCCTTAAGAGAATAGTCGGTCGGAGGGAAGATAAAGTTCGCGAGCGATGTTATTTGTCATTAGTTAGACCACATCTTGAGGACACTGCCGATAAGTATTGTATTCGAGGCTTAGAAAAAGTACAGCGAAAGGCGATGCGTTTTGTGAAGAATTGCTTCGATAAATCAGTTAGCGTTACTCAGATGCCTGAGGATGCAGGATGGGAATCTCTAGAAGATTTAAACGAGAATAAGTCTAAAGAAAGCACGTTCTTAGAATATGTAGACGATATTATTCGTCCTCCCTGTTATATAGGCCGATAGCATACTGCGAGAAATGTCAGAGAAATAAATGTTACAACTAGACGTTTCAAGATTTCGTTTTTCCGCGAAGGATACGCGAAAGTAATTGATTAGGGTAGAGTCATGGTGCATACACCCCCTGCCGCACGCCGAGAGGCAGCTTGCGGGGCACATATGAAGATTTATATTCTCTAATACCTTCTTTTCGGGCAACCGAAAAGGGTGATTGAATCCGGAATGACTGGACAACCAAGTTGTTTGTGCAAAATTAATGAAAATTAACATTTTGTTTGAGTACAACTACATTTGCCTTAGCTTTATGAAGATGTCTCTTCGGCAGTCCACGATCAAAATAATTAATGTTTACGGATTTGGTTCGAGAATTATAATTTTTCGGGGGTTCCCGGATAGCAAAGTGGGCAACGCGTTCGACTTCGGTGAAAGTGGTCCCGGGATCGATTCCCGGTGGGAATTTCGCCTACGAGCGAAATGACCAAAGCAGTCGAAGCACTTTTAACCATAATACTACTACTATAATTTTTCGGTTCAATTACGGTATTTCCTCAAGCAGCAACGGTTTTTTCCGGCACTAGACGGTACTTGCGTAAGGGAAATATATACCCGAGTGTAAAGGGACGAACCGAAGGGTGCACTGAGCCTCATCTGCATCTCCCAAAGAAGTTGACCACTTTTCAAGGGTCCCTCCGGAAGGGTTTATGACGATCCCCACAGCTGTTGATCCCTTTGTCTCGGAAAAACGCCCACTTGACCCTAAGGGACACCAAATCGATGGATTGAGCTGAAGGGAGACAAAGCCAATAGGATAACTCGTTAAAAAAAGTGGCTGAGGCAAGGGTGAGGGGTCGCTGCCGGGTCTCTTTGGGTGCTTCGGGGATAAGGAAAGATGTAACCGCTTGCAAAAGATGATGACGTGAAGTATTGCGGAATGGATTAGAGGTTCCCCAAGAGCCGGTTCCTGGACCGGTCTACCGCGTAGTGGTTTTTACCTCATAAAAAAATGAATGCGCCAAAAAATATGGATCTAGCATAGGCTTCCTTTGAAGGAACTAAAATACATACCCGAGTTCAACATCGAGTAACAAAAATTATATTCAGGTAGTATGTATTGGCTGTTTAGGAGATTTCGTTTCTCTAGAGAGAGTAATTAAGAAAGTCGNACCGAGGAATTTTTAAGGATTAACTTTTCGAACTGATTTAAAGCAATCCCTTAGTGTCCTCTTTTGAGCGCGGAAATTCAGTCAGCGAATTATATTTTCGGAGAGAGCAAGAATGGAATGATTAAAACTACTCTAAACGGAGAACGTACACCAGAAAGGATGGGAATCTCTATAAGATAGAATCTTTAAAGTTTGGCATAATTTATTCAATGAATTCAGAAAAGTACGTTTATAGAAGATGTAGCTGATATTATGCTGTTACATAGGCCGCTCTGATGCCGAAAGAAAAATCAGAGAAACAGGTGCTACAACTAGTCGTTTCAAGAATTCATGCTTCTGCGACAGTAATCGATTAGGAAAATAGAGTCATTGTGCATGCACCCCCTGCCACACACCGAAAGGCGGCTTGCAGGGTATATACGTGGACAAACGCTCAATTTATTGCAACTCATAAGAAGCATCGTAAGCTAAGAATTGCGAAAATATTGCAAAAAGAGTATCATATACTAAATCCATTTGTTGAAGGAAAGGTTTACATTTAAAATTTTCAACTTTACACGACTAACGTCCGTAGGCGTTGAGGGAGGGGGTTCTAGGCATAGAGTAAGGATATAATACTCTATGGTCCTAGGGCCCCGCCAGGGTGCGCTGAGCGGGAAACCTCAGGGACTAACGGAACCCTGAGCTAAATCGTTTCAGTGCAATAAACTCAGCACGCACGTGTAAGATTCGACGTTTTGAAGGCCATTAACAAGATCAATACATGTGCACAGCAGTAACTGGAAGTTAGGTGGCACCGAGGAGGATCCTCGTGTGTCCAATTCCCGTAAATTGGGGTACAACTTTGCATATGAACACACTGAATTTCGTTTAATTGGGAACAAGAAATACCAAAAACACTAGTTTAGAATAAAAATGTTCAATAATAATTTTAGCTCTTTAACCCCAAATGCAAAATATTAAGAAGTATATCAGTTACGAAGTTATTTCGATGGTTTCATCAAATCTAACAAACTAGTGTGACGTTTTCTTTTATTCTCCAGAACTTCTTAGTGGGAAGCTACAACAGTTTTTAATTCCTTGCTTTGCTGCTATGGCGAGTTCTCCGTTGGAGACTTCGTTTTCTAATATTCGTAAGCTTTAACCAATTGAGCTTCTATCAAGCTTCCAATTTTCTGGTGGCATTGGGTTTGAAGTGTTGGATTCTTTCTCGACGTAATGCACCACGTATTTAACTCATCTTTCGTCAGCTCTTGACTGTTTTCAACTAACCTTTATAAAAAATTTAATGAACTTTATCACTGAGAAAGCTGGTTGCCGGTAGTAAGCTGTTTAATTTCAAGAATTTTATGTTCGCATTTAGACTTTTATTTCTATCTTGATACTGACGTATTTCTGAACCTAATCATTTGCATTTCATGATGTTATTTTTCTGATTATATTCATACAAAAATTTATTTATGTAATAATTTGTCTGTACGTATTCGGTTGCCTTTCAGATATGATTCAACCTACCCTTTCCTTAACCTAGTAAACTATAAGTTGATTTCGCAGGTTTTTCACATCCCCATTCTTGTGGTTATTTTTCTGCTGTGGTGTATTTTTCCCAAGTGCAAACTTAGGTTTCGAAACGCACAAGTAGTTTTCTTTTGTTAAGTTTTTATATCTTTTAAACTTAACATGACGAAGGCTTGGATGTAAGATGAGACATCATGCTCTCAATCTGGCCGTTATAATGTCGTTTTATTAACATTAATTTATAATTACTATGTGAATCTAATCATCAATTTCTACTTCCAAATTTAATGGTCTGGCTAGATTGACAGCTTCTATCACATGATCATTATCTAGGGTTGTTTCCGTCTCATCTTTGAAAAATAATGAATAATGTTTCCTCCGGGAGAGAAAAATCAAGAACCGCGTAACATCGAGTACACGCAAGTCAGGGTAGCGTAACACGGGATACTACTCTATCTACTAAAAATACACCGAGGAATTTTTAAGGATTAACTTTTCGAACTGATTTAAAGCAATCCCTTAGTGTCCTCTTTTGAGCGCGGAAATTCAGTCAGCGAATTATATTTTCGGAGAGAGCAAGAATGGAATGATTAAAACTACTCTAAACGGAGAACGTACACCAGAAATACAAGGAGAGAGAGAGAGGAGGAAGAGAGAGAGAGGAAGAGAGAGAGAGGAAGAGAGAGAGAGGAGGAAGAGAGAGAGAGAGGAGAGGCCAAAAAGTAATGCCCCACATTTTTTTTCAGCCAAAACTAGTGCTAGTAATTCGAAATTGTAGTTCAAATTCTTTGACGTTTCTCGCACGTATGTGCATAGTTTCAGTTGCTGAGAGAATTGCTTTCAAAGTGGAGTCTGACCGTGATACAGTTACAACAACGTGCTGTGATTGAATTTCTGTGCGTAGAGTAAAGTACGGTTGGGAATATTTACAAACGTTTATGCAAAGTCTATGGAACATCTGCAGTGGATAGGAGCAAAGTTACTTGCTGGGTATGGAGTGAATTCGAAGGCGGTTGAAAGTGAAAACCTGGGTCAATAACCAGAGAGAGGACTGGTACCGACATGGCATACATGACCTAGTGAATCGCTGGAGGAAGGCAGTAAAACTTGGAGCAGATTATGTGGAAAAATAGATTCAGTATATAAAGCATCATTCTTTCACATGTCTAACTTTAATTTTTGTAGAATAAACAGTTTTTGAGAAAACAAATGTGGGGCATTACTTTCTGACCGACCCTAGAAACAGTAAGTATATCTCTGGAAAAACTTTCGCCAAATAACTCCGCATCGAGTTTTAACGATAAAAAGTTTTTAAAAAGTAATTTTTATCATACCGATATAAATACCTACCAAGATATAATACAAGAAAACTTCAAAAGAGCAAATGGGTGGAGGGGAGAGTTGGTGAGGCACGCAATGTTCTATGAAACACGATCATTAGCACGCCATACAAGAGTTGACATCGGAGCATTGCGTGTTATGCGGTCACACGAGCACTTGAATCCGCACTCAAAGATAGGCGGTCTACTTTATATCGCCACTACCATGTGATACACAAGCAATAGATAAGGACTCTTTCGGTGAACAAAGATTTAACGATGAAAAGCAATTTATCAGAGGTAATTATTTTGTGAATTATAAAGGCGAAACAATTAAAAAACAGAATTGAAAGTTCTGAAAATATATCAAAATATTTATAATATTAAAAATTGTTTGATTGGTTCAGATAACATTCAAAAGTAACAGTACTACAAATCATTATTAATCTTGATGAAACCGATTCACAAAGAAAAAGAAAGATTTGAATATTTGACAGTAAAAATACAAAGATAATTGTCGCAAGACAAAGTTATAAGAGCAAATCTCGTAGTTTCTTTGCCTGTTTGTCTGTCCGCAAATCTACATTTATGGACTTTTCCTCCAATGCCATTCCATCAATTTCAATCAAATTTTGGATCCTTGTCCCTTACAACATGAAAAATGAGTTTTTGATGGTTTTATACACTTAATAGTGCCACAGAGTCCAAATTGCGTCCATAACAAAATGCATGAAAAGATCGTTTTCATTTAAATTCATTCACCAAGTTTAAATAGAAATATTGTCCTAAGAAATAAAGATAAATACCAAAAGATGAGAAACAGAGATATTTGTATCTTGGAGTGTAAATAAATCGCTAGAATTTAGACGAAGTGTGTCATAATTTTGTTAAATGTTTTGTCGAATGTTGTAAACAACCCGTCTCCTTAACGTCCAGCGTGATCGTTGAATCTGAGTTCGTGTATTAACTAGTAGGTGGGGTATTATCGGTTAATTCTTTTTTTGGCTGTCGGCTCCAGAAAAATATTGTTATCTGACCCAGTTATCATGGGTTCGAAGCCAGAAATTCTCGATTTTTTCCATGAGAATGCATTGCGCCAATTGAGAAACATTATAAACTTATAGGAGAGATATAGAATCCTAACCCAGTAAATCGTTAGGGGACGTAAATTAGTCACGTTAACACAAAGGACATCTCCCTAAGGGGTTCAAGGTTCGATGAAGCAATAGATTCATTAATGCCAGTGGTTTAGTCTGAGGATTGGCAGCTCTAGATTTACAATCATGAGATTACTTTGATAATCTAAGGGCATTTTCTGGGAAAACCACTGCTCGTAAAATCCTATTTGGGGACAATTCCTGATTCTTGTCTCGAAGTCTATTTAAATATCAAGTTCCATTGAAATCTGCGTTTCATGCTCTCCTTAGCAAAGATAAATTACAGTAATTTTTGGAATCCTATTTTTTTCAAGTAGATAATATCCTTCACTATGGAATTTTGAGTGCGCTGCAGTTTGAATTCCCTGTATAGACCACACACCAGTATGTGCGGCATGACTAAGGAGTTGGTACTTCGTAATTCCATGCGGGAAATTTCCTTGCGTCTGAGAGAGTGGAGAAATTTACGTTTTCTTGCGTATTTGTAGGAATGGGCATGTGAGTGAGTCATATGAAGGCCAACGCTTTTCACTAATTGCAATACGAAATTGCTGCACTGTTTTGAATCAAAGGCAGATTTATGTGTTTTAACCACGACATCCATCCGTAATATTTTTCGTTCCAGTTCAACGAAAAAACAAATATCGATTCAAGGAGATAATCGAGAAAGTTTGATCAAAGACATCGAAAGATTTAAACCATGAAGACAAAGCAAAAGTTGAAAGAGTCAACAAGACGATATAGGACGATTAAAAAAGGTCGTCATTATTAATGCTGCTCGTGAAAATTACCCTTGTTCAAAGACGTGAAGCGAAAAAGACATTAAAATCCATTTGGAAAAGAGGGAGTTAAAGGACGAGATTTCTCTTTGGATCGAAAGAATTGTTGACAAATGTGCCGATGACGGGTTTGCCTTGAACTTGAGAACAGCTCTATGAGAAAGGACAAAAGGAAAGGACACAGACATCGTGACTCCACAAATAAAAGATTTTGGAAAGGATAAAGGAACTCTTCGTCCACGACTTGCATTACTTTGCAGGAATCTGCGATCATAATAAGCATATAGGTCGATCTTAAAATAAATCGCTCTTATAATAAGTCGATATAATAATAATAACAATAAAACCATGCATGGAATTACTGCAAATTGGTTTCAAGAATTCGATCGATCTCATCACACGTACAATTCAATTCTGCATTTTTGCAGCGCGCACTTGCGCCACTATTACTGCGGTTTCAGATAAGTCGCATAGTCACTGGTATACGCTCTGATATTCATGTATGAGTTAGATTACAAATCATTTTCTCTTCCGGAGAACACCCATTAATGAATAAGCAATTGCAATGAGGGAGTAATTTTGATCGGTCATCCAACTTCACCATAATGTGCGGAGCAGTTTCAATCATTTTCACAGATGAGTCCATTTTTATCAAATACACTTCCGATTGTAAACGTTTTATTTGGAAGACTTTTACACCCTTTTGTTTCTTTAATGTCAAAGGGTTATCATTTAGATTAACAGAAGAAAATAAAAAATTTAGCGTAATTTATGAAAGATTATCTACTGGGGCTTAAATGTTGTCATCCTCTAATTAATTAAGAACCGTGTTACAATTCTCTTCCCTTTCATCTTTAGACTTCATTGGACAGGACTACCTTTGAAGCAGTAGTACGAAAGAATGTCCATCAATTGGTATGCACATTAAATAATTTTACGGAATTCAAGAGAACTCAGCGGGTTGATTCATCCTCAATAACTCAGGTGATTATGATGAAAAAGTGCGATGAAAAAAGAGGTGAATTTCGTAGGGAAAAAGCAAGTTACAGAGTATTCCGCTATCGTTGCGAGGCTCGATTTCTAGGAATTCTGCAGTTAATTGCGCAAAAAATGCTGGGATTGAGTGTGGCTGACGAGGAGAGAGAAAAATAGGAAATACGGAATCTTTGAGGAATTTGTTCGAGAAAAATACAAAGAAAAGGTTCTATAACTGTGGATATTTATATCATATGATATTAAAGTCGCTTGGTTTTGGTCAACTAATCGTAATTTTGTTGTTTCATAATTGAGCTGGAATCGATTATAAATCAAAATATAAATCGACACCCTGCAAGTCTGGAGGGGGTCGAGAAAGATCAATCTACTTGTTTTGCCTACCACGGATATTATTCGGAAAGAATGAGTTTTAAGACATTTTTTCTATAAATTCTTTCAGAGCAATATTTAAAACATAGGTACAATTTTTGGGAATTAAGAGATCATAGTTTGTTACTATCAAAAAACCAACTTAACATTTTAATTAGATTTTCACTGAATCTCCCTATTATTAATGAGGCTACTGAGCATTGTATACTTTTCACAGGAACGAGGGAATTTTTCGATGTCATTAAACATTAAGAGGACATTAAATCTTTTATTTCAGGTGATTACTCTAAAACAAATTCTTTCTATTTTCGATGGTAAATATTGTGATGCTCGAAGTTTAAATCCCTACCAGTCCAATAAGAAGGAATGAGGCAGAAGAATGATATATGGTTGTACTGGTGATAAAGCGTGGGGAGGATCAAAATGAGAAAGAAACAACGAGGAATGGACAGTTGATAATGTTGGAAGAGGAATCATCAAGGAATCTTTAAATCCTTGTTTCAAAAGATCTTGAAGTCCATGGATAAATATATATTCGATTTCAACACTGTGTCCTTGGTAAAACAGTTAGGGCGACTGAAATCCATTTAAGATTAATATAATGGAGGAATGTGCAAGGGATATTAACATGCACCGGTAATTAAAAGAGGACGGCCGTTAAACAAACATTAAATGTTAATAAGAATAAACAACTTTCTAGCTCTAATTTCCTCTTCCATATACCAACATATTTTTCGAAAATTCTTACGTCGATACCATTATAAATTTAGATTTAAAAAGCGAAAAATATTCAGTGATGGTGCTTGCACCCCCTGCCATACGCCGGAAGGCGGTTTGCATTCTACTTACATAGACATAGTTGTAACTTGAGATATTATTTGGCTCGGCCCTTCTAAGCCAGAGTACGTGAATTCTAAATCTACATAAATTTAATACATTTCTTATTTTTAGTATTAAAGTATCTTATATTAGTAAGATATTCTCTTGAGGGTTTCATGCGTACTGAACAAATATACAGCAAAATTACTAAAACACTGCATCGTATAGAAGGAAGGATATCTTTCTACTTCTAATAATGAATTCAATCCGAATCCTCGACAATTTTAGTGAAAACCTTTCGTCAGTAAGGCGCGCATTTGATTGTTTAAATACTTCCGCTAACAACCAAATATCAAAGCTTAGGAAAAGAATTACGTTATTGTTGATATTTGCAGCGAATATTTTCCCAAATTCTTGGTGAGCGACAAAACAAAATTATCCATGAAGATAATGCGTAGTCAATGCTCTTCGAAGTTCGAGTTTTAGAGAAAATCTATTTATATTTCAATTTGCCAACTCTTACTTTTGAAGAGTATGAGGTTAGAAGCTGTACAAATAAGCCGATTATTCGTTCTTTTCGAGATTTCCGTTCTTCCCCGAATCTTCGACAAATGTCATCCGCCCCATAGACCTTGAGGGCCCGGGAAACCGCCCAGGACGCCTGTGCCTCGTAGCGGCTCAGGTCTTCGGAAAAAACGGAGGAGTACTGTGAATTAACGGATGTACTTCATCTGAAATGTATCGGAAGACATGATGCATACACTTTTGATCGGAATTGATGTCGAAATATACGACAGATATTAAAACAAAAGATATCCAAGGAAATTCCAGCTAACCCTCGGTCTCAAAATGCGAAGCAATTCTCTTTTATAGTAAAGCAATTGAAATTAGTCATGAACTCATACTTTTCCCTCGTCGAATTCGAGAGACTGAAATCTTACCCAACATCAACGGGTGTTATCCATTTGATAACACCACTTCATTTCATCTCATTCATCTGAATGTTGATGGAAAAGTCACAAACGAAACGGAAACACGGGAAAAGATCCTTGAAAAGAAGCCACAATGGCCAAATACGGCCGAGCATTTTTAAGGGCCCCAAGTGGAGGAAAACCAACATAGACACACATTCTACGGATTGTTATGCAAAAGTATATCTTCTGCTCTGCAACCTCTCTTCCAAAGAGCTTCATTATCGGCCGCAGAACCTTA
This sequence comes from Ladona fulva, assembly GCA_000376725.2. NCBI lineage: Eukaryota > Metazoa > Arthropoda > Insecta > Odonata > Libellulidae > Ladona > Ladona fulva. The sequence goes on from KZ308726.1 coordinate 640,178, forward strand.
AGAAAACAGGACGTCTATTGTACATGCGAAGGTCATGCATTCATTGCCGAAAACCTCATGGATACGCTAAACAGCAGCTCTTTACCAAATCCCACTCCTTAGGGACGTTTCTCAGCGCCAGAAAATGGTAGAGGAAAAGGAGAGGACCATGATAAAGAAGTGAACTAGTTTCTAAGCTCGAGGAAAACGCTCTAACTGTAAAACTGATGCCTAAGATGTGGAAGACGTAGTATATAAGTTTAATTAACTAAATTTCAGTTATACTTCGCTATGCGAGTTTAATGCTTTCCGTGAGTTCGGTTCGTTATTCTCAATTCACTCATAACTCGTGTATGGAGTCACATGCTCGTTTAGAAATGCAAAAGACTCGTATAGTAAGGTAGCCGGTACAATACAATGCAAAACAAACGTCTTTATAGGACGAAATTCCTTCAAGTTCATTAAAAACGTTCCGCCTTGATGAAAGGAGTTCCAGCTTCGATTCCCAGTGAGAGCCAAAATACGCGAATTCTACCTTAGCTGTCGAAGCATTTTAAAAATAAATTTAAAAGTACTATGTGAGTCAAATTTTAGATTAGACGTGAAAAATCTTCAAGAATTTGGCAACTAACTGGACTGAATCGCCAAAAATTAAAAATGTTCACGAAGTGTATCATTATTTTTAAGTAAAGATGAAAAATATTTGGAAAAACAATTAAAAGTACATTTAATATACATACATAATTTTAATTTGTTAAAAACTTGCGCCACTATTACTGCGGTTTCAGATAAGTCGCATAGTCACTGGTATACGCTCTGATATTCATGTATGAGTTAGATTACAAATCATTTTCTCTTCCGGAGAACACCCATTAATGAATAAGCAATTGCAATGAGGGAGTAATTNAAAAATAGATTTTTGGCAGTGGAAGAGTAGGTATAACGTTCCTTTTCTTTAATTTCCAATTTACAGCCGATTTAAGAGAAAAGCAAACGATATTTATCGGAAACCATGCGGACTTCTCACAAAACAGAAAAACAAACCATTGGCTGTATAACAAATTCAAACCTCTGAGAGATACGTGGCGGACATATTAGCCAGCAGCCGGAAGATCGACCGTAAATACACGACATTGGAAGATTGCCCAAAGCAAAGGCAATCACAGCAGGGCAACTGATGATGTATGCTATGGACGAATTGCATGCTGCACGCTATGGTTTCCTAGAAAACAAATCTTCGGATGAAACGCCTCTGCCACAAAAGTAACTGATGGTGGGGATTATCCAAGACACCGAGGACTCTGAGTCTCAAACATCGTAATTACATCTGTTATGATGACATCGAGGATTAATGTCCGGTTAGAAAAAATTCGAAGCGTAATCTCAAGAGGCGGATTCTAATCGGATCCTTACGAGGCAGGCCTTGAGTTCGGAGAAGGTCGTTAATCATTATTCGATGAATGTAATTTCAATCTTTAATATGCTCTGATTCTGTGATCGCAGGATTTCCCTCGATCTAAAGCTGTCGTCTGTCATTGGAACGCGGGATTTTCACATGAAAAATACAAGTAGTTTATCGATCACGGACTATATTCGACATGCTATAGGAATAGAATGCAATTGGAACCCTGAGAGGATGCCCATCTAGAGTCAAAGAAATGGCTTATTTTTCCCTCATTAGGCCTAGTTTCGAGTACTGCTGCGCAGTTTGTGATCCACATGAAGTAGAGTTAGTTTCAAATTAAGAGATGGTCCAACGTAGATCTCGTGTTGTCACTGGAGACTTCAGGTTCGACAGTAGTGGTACAGCTATGATAGAATCCCTCGGGTGGAATTCGCTCAAAATGAGAAGATCGGATTATAGACGAAAGCTTTTCAAAAAATCCATCGGTTCAGAATTCTTAGAAGAAGTTGAAGACATAGTTATTCCGGTAAACAGCGAGCGCGATCTCCGAGAGGCGACTACCAAGCGTTACAAGGCAATGATCGCTAAAACAGATTGTTACTTCTGGTCACTCTTTCCACAGATCATTAGAGATGCAAACACGATGGATTAGAAAATGGGTATGGGTGACTTTGCGCAAGATGGTGCGCACCCAGGAAGAATCCCAAGGAAGATGGATTAGGTTTGGTCTTTGGTGTTGATACACCCCCTGCCATGCGCCACTGGCAGCTTGCGGGGTATGAATCCAAAATCTAAATATAAACAGTATATGTAAGCTGTTTAAGCAATTTGTCGCAATTGTTCCCACAGAGAAAAAAAGAAATAAGAAAAGAACACTCATTACCTTCCTTACAAAACTTTATAATTGATTATTTCTTTGTTCATTACTGTTTTAATTTATAGAAAGTGTCACTGAATATTACGTAACCTCGAATAAAGAACTTTAAAACTTATTTTAATATGGTAATAATATAATACCTATATAATATAATAGGGAAGCTCTCGGAATTAAATTTCACCTCGGGGAAGTTGAACAGCAAACGTTATTCACTGATGCCAATTTTTAACAATTCAAAGTCAGACGCATGAGATGCCAGTTTGAGCGGCAAAAACCATCTGCCGGAACTTTCAGAACGCGACAACTACATTTATGTAAACGTGAGGGCCTCGGCAGATTTTCTGCAGGACTACATCTGTAAGCCCGACTTGGAAGGCAAAGTGAGACTTCCCACCATACATACTCAACCACGCGATTCAGAAATTTTTATCAATAACTAGGATTTCCTCAGCAACAAATCGCCGCTCAATTTAGTACAAAGGGGCTTTCCCAAGGAGCGTTGGGCATATCTACCTGTAATGGCGTGTTTGAATGGAAAGGGTTGAAGTTGGTCAGGAATTTTGATTGCCTTTGTAAACAGACAAAAGGGATGGAGGAATGCGAGGTTCTGTCAGAGAGCACACGTGCACTGTGGGACTTCCCTGCTCGGGGCCTCTGCTTTACAGACATTCCATTCCTCCATTACTTATGGATTGGCCGTCACTGCTGCAGGAAATGGAACAAAAATATTTGAAGTAAAATCGATTAACTATAAATTAATTGATAAAATTACGACGAAAAGGAGGCAAACTAATTCTATTTGAACGAGCAATGCTACTTGACATAGTACAGTGACCTCAACTGCAGAATGATCCGGAAAAACTTCGTAACACTCAACATTAAACAATTCGTTCCAAGGTTTTTTAATACATAATTTGTTAAACTAATCGAATGTACTTTTCAATAGCGAATCCGCCGTCATCATTGGTGTGACTCCCAACTGAAGATTCACATAGAAAAATTCGCGTTTAAGGGAATTTATGAGAAATTTTCATCATTGATAATAAACTCCAACAACGTAACTGCAATCCAATGCAGAGCAGATCGTCAACAAACTGCGTTATGTAGTCAAAGATTCAGTTCATTTGAAATGGTATTTGGGCTAAATCGAAATGGGCTCCAATTAATGTAATTGCCTCGCCGTGAATCGCATCTCTCGTGGTTTCCACGGCAACGCGTCAACTTATAAATTCGTTGAGTAAAATAAATCGGAATCTGTTTGAATACCTACCCTTGATTCCCTCGAATCTCAACAATCTTCATAAAAAGCAGGACGCTAAGCGTTTGCAATGGTTGAAAGATTTTTGAGCAGTTAAAAGCTGCCATTTATCGGAACAACTTCTTCAAGGGTTGAATTCGACGTGCAATTGTTTTTACTCTCGCCGTTTAAGGCAGAGATATATATTTCGAACGGAGAAAGAAGTATTCGCGATTAATAATTGGTAAGAGAATTGCAGTTTAGTTTAAGTGTTCTCTCAGCAGTTCTGCCACATCTGCAGTTTATTTCTTCGTTCCTTTCGCCGTAAACAGCAGTTTCTTCAGAGGGAAAGGTTTCCGGATTACATACTCACTTCCTGTCACGTGGGCAGATCATATATTACAAGAAAAATCAGGGAAATAGATGCTGGGACCAGTGGCTTTCAAATTTCAACTATTAAGCGAACGATACGCGACATTAACCGATTAGGGAAATTGTCTTTCGGTACCTGCACCCCCTGCCATACGCAGAAAGGGAGTTTGCAGGATGTACACGTAGATTTATATCGGCGATTTATCAATGTGTGCCGCTTGAGGTAGGAAGTGTGCAGCGAAGAAATTGAAGGTTGTGTCGATGCGAAGATTCGAGTGTTAGCGAAACGTCAATTTCTGCAATATAAGTAGGCACAACTCAGAAGAAGTTTAGAATAAAACAATCGATATTTGTAAATGCCAACATCTTTATACCACTCTTGATTATTCTGCTGACGAACTCTGGCATGAAGTCAATATCTTCATTTAACCGTTGAAATCCCGTAGAGATATGAGAGTCAAGTTTTCAGCCAGAACGGAAATGAAATAAAAATACTCGAACTACTGGGGATAGTAAATAAGGAGTTTATCTTTCATCTAATTTAGAGCAAAGTTCCGATGCATTCGTGCACACACATACGAAAGCTTTGACATCACATTAATAATAATATATTCCTTTATACATATGTTACGTTTTAAAACAAATTCCTCGTCCTCGGTGTGCCTTTGTAGAAAATAGTACGGCAGAAACTGATGTATCATAATTGTATGCGGAACCATTCTTTCGTGTTGAACTGCGGGTTTCAAGTAATGATATTCCTCAGAACACGATTTCGAAATTCATTATCCTTCGTTAATTTTTCGTTTCGCAAATCTTTTATTCTGCTCGGAGGACTCGGCGGTGGAATTGTTTACATAACTGTTCTACAGAGACGCCGCTCAGATGCCGGATTTCTGTTTCTTTAAATTCCGGATAAAACTCGTGACTGTCCATCACTTCGATTAGCAAAATAAATTTTACAAACTCACTCATAAAAAGTTCCAAAAGTTACCGTAAGTCGATTTTTCGCCGAAAGCCATAGTTATATATATAAGCCATAGTTATATATATAAGCCATAGTTATATATATAAGCCACAGTTACGTTTTCCTTTCGTGGGCGTACGATACTCTTGAATTTTCGTTATTCGATTCTTTTGCAGCACGAAAATGTCTTCAGCCGACATGTTAATGGTTGGTTATGGGAAATTCTGGAACATTTTAAGTACGTCTGGAAGGTTTGCAAATCGCAAATATTTGAAAATTAAATGATTCCGTGATGGCAGTCACATTAATATCGGCATTAAAAAATATAATACGAACGTACTGAAATTTACACTTTGAGGAAATCTGTACCCTTCACATTACTGATTCATCGCACATGTTGTCATTTATCCAAGCATTCCACTAAAGATGTTTCAAACCGTACGATTTACTTTTATTTTCTTTAAATCGAGCTTCTATTTAGTGTCAATACCCTTTTAACTCCACTTGAGGAATAAATTGCGAAAATTTTGGAAGTTCAGTATCTTAAATGCCTCTTTGACATTCATATCGTAATAGTCATGAACAAAAATAAGACAAAAGCAAACGAAAGATTCATTTTTATCTATCCTTTACGAATAGACCAATGAAAAACATTCAATTGACGGTAGCAGGAGCACAATTCTAGATAATTGGCATAAGTACTCCTCCTACAACGAACTCTGAAATGTTCAAAATGCAAATATATACGTATCATTCATAAATGAAGTAGTACTTTACGCAGCATTATTAGAGAGAGAGAAATAAAGTAGCCATTGCTGTTGTTTTTGTGACAAATTCAGCTGATCGTAACAATAGGCTACGCTAAGATTATTTATGTTTCTCGAAAATACTTCAATTAGAAGAGCCCTTGTTTTATCGAGTGGCAAAAAGCAGTGCTTCGTTCAGAAGTTAATCCCAATCGGTCGCAGACGTCAAAGCGTGAAACAAGATTGGGCGAAAACAGCGAGACGATGAAAATGGAGCTTCGGATATTTGTCGAAAGATGGCTCTATGCGCATAGCCTTTCTTTGCTTTCCGGACACTGTTAAGACACCGAATCTTCATCTTAATAACGAACTTCTCTGTCACAGAGAGCAAGATAGATCGAGATCAAGCTGACATTCTTTTCTTTGAATTTGTTTTAGGGCTATTTGAGGGCCTCCGTGGATATAGAAGAACCTTTTTAAGCGACTCTATGAGGGAAGAATTGCCCCTTTGAGAGGAGTATGGTTCTGAGTGTTCTCTTAGGCCCCACGAGGCCCCCTCTCGAATTTCGAAGGTTCCTCACCAAAGCCCCAAAGTTGGGGCCCCGCAGATTCAAAATCGCTTCTGAAGAAGAGTATTGAGCGTACCTGTGTCCTCCTGTATCCCACCAAACATTGCGTTTATATGGGGCAGCAATGTCGGATAACATTGGAAATAAATCATCCATATATTTTCAGTTTCCAAGCCACTTTTACTTGTAATAAAAGCAACTCCCTAGAGACTTATGAAAATGCAGTTTAATTTCCTTGAAACACGAAGTTCTTTTAGGAGTACTCGGCTACACTCAATTCCATTAAAGGGAATGTATAACAAAGCACCAGAGAATTATAAGGTAATTAACTTTAATTTCAACTTTAAAAGCTGATAATCCAATCATAGACCACCTAAGACAAGAAACAACATTTGTGGGAAGTTAACCATTAGTTAAACTGCTCAACGATCGAAGGTTTTAACAAACAAAATGTAGCGAAATATTAAGCATAACGTGGAACAAACCATCACAGACGATTTAAGAGAAAAATATCCACATCTACATCTACATAAATACCCTGCAAGCCGCCTTACGGCGTGTGGCAGGGGGTGAGAACACCGTCGTTCGGACTATTTTTTAGCCTATTATTATCATGTATAGTTCGCGGAAAGAATAAATTCTTAAATCGTCCTAGCATCTATTTCTCTTATTTTGCGCTCATTGTCGGATCGTCCAAGGTAGCAGGGGGGTCTCATAATATCTACTATATCTTCCGCAAATGTACTTTCCCTAAATTTATCGAGCAATCGCAATCTAGCTTCTAGTCTCCTATCTTTTAAGGATTCCCAACCTGCATCTGACAGCATTTTGGTAACGCTTGCTTTTTTATCGTAGCACTTCTTAACAAAACGTATCGCTTTCCGTTGCACTTTCTCGAGTTCACGGATGCATGTTTCGTCTGCCATATACTTGATGCATATTCAAGATGAGGCCTAACCAACGCAAAATAACATCGTTCTCTAACTTTTTCGTCACATTTACCGACAATACGCCTAATGAAACCGAGTTTTCTAGTTGCTTTAGCACAAATGTCACGGATGTGCGTGCTCCAGTTCATGTTATTCGTAAGAGTGATTCCGAGATATTTTACCGAGTCCACTACTTTAATTACTGTTCCGCTAATACTGTACGATTTATTCTGCCGCAACTGTTTTCTTTCGAAAAAATTTACTACGGAGCATTTGCTTGTGTTTAGGTCGAGTTGCCATTTTTCGCACCACCCTTGAGTACGAACTAAGTCGTTTGCTAGGGATTCCTGGTCTTCCTCGCTTGATATTTTTCTATATACATATAACCGTGTGAAGCTATTTTAACACTGATGGTACTGATAGGGAAAAGATTGAGATTAAGTAAAGAAACAATTAATGAAGGATTCGATCAAGTGGATTGAAATTCAATATAAGAAAATAATTAAAAAACCCTTTCAAATTTAATATTTCAAATGGTGGATTACTTGAAGAAGTGGCCTATCACTTAGAAGTCATTATAAGGTACCTGAAACGAGCAAAACCGCCCTCTGTATCCGAATTTATGAACCACTTAAGGAGAGACAGAAGTTAAAAGTGTCTGGGGGTTATTTCCATTACTAAATTGGAAGTTAACATTTTTTAAGTGAAGCACAAAAACACTTTCTCTATCTATCAGAAGCGATTTCGCCAAAAATTGAGTACATTGAGTAGACGTACCAAAAGAATCAGATACATCTATATAAATACCCTGAAAGCCATCTTTCGGCGTATGGCAGGGGGTGTAAACACCGAGCGTTCGAGTTACTTCTTTAGCTTATTGTTGTCGCGTATCGTTCGCAGAATGAGTTCCTAAAACGACTTGCCCTCGCATCTATTGCTTTTATTTTACGCTCTGATCGGCCGAAGTAGTATTGGAAGGACTGCCGATGTGAGCAGCCATATCAGATATTATTTCCTTCAGAGCGCACAAAAGAATCACGTGACAGTTGAGGGGCATCGTCGGTGAGAACATTTCACGGGATGCAAACAATATCTACAGCGTGATCTAAATTATACGGTTTCGAGGATTTGAATCATATGAAAACACTTTAATATGTTATCATTCAGTTTCCACATAAAGGAGGAATTTAAATTTTTCGTACCCAGTCTCTGTGGCACAGGGGATAGAGCGATAGCAATACCGAGTTCCTGGGTTCGAATTCTGGTTTAAACATGGTCTTTTGATCGCGTGACTTGAATATGTTAAAGATGAGAATTGCTTCTTAACGCTAAACTCGCCAAATAAAGTCATTCATAACATTATTAATAAAAATGTATATATATATANAGACAGCTGAAGAAACACGCAGCAGGATATTTTTAGAGCGAGTTCTTTTCAAAAGTAACGCTAAACGTAATGCAAACTGGTCCAGTATATGTATGTATGTATGTATGTATATATTAATTAAATACGTTTTAACAGGACCAATGAATCTTTGCAATCGATATTTGACGCTCAAACAGAAAAGACGCATTTTTAAATGTCCGGAAGAGACTGTAAGGGCATTGCAACGACCCGCTCGTCTTCTACCAGCGCCCTCTCCTTTCAGCTCTGCCCAAGAAAAGCTAATGGACGTCGATTCCCAGAAGCCGGCCATCTTACTTATAACACCACCAAAAGTTTATCGCCCTCAGTTCCCGTGTATTTAATTATGCAGACACTCGACCGTTTCCGCGAAAACAGCTGCCCAACTGAGGACGAAATGTTCGCGAGGTATTTTAAACTCAGGCGAAATTATGTTACACGTTCACTTCTTCCGCAGCAGGAATTTTTAGATAAAACGAACGGACAGGAAGCACGAGGTTTGAATGGTGCCTAAGTTAAGACAGGAAAACATCGCTATGGTATCAAGTTTAATTGCGTAATACGCTATTTTTCCAATTCTTATAATCGTATCAATCGAAGAAAGTTTCTTTCTTTTTTTTTCAACATAAAAATCCAAAGCAGCCGTTTGGATTCCGCATCAAAATTAGAAATCGATATATTCTACGATTCTAATTTTGTTGCGGATATTATATACAAAATTAGAATCGATTCCATTGTCGATAAAATTCTCTTCCCAATACCTTTAGGAGCCATTGCATTAGCACTTTTGGTACATGGGTCTAACTATTTTCGTTGCCTCATTTAGCTAAATTTTCGTTATTTGGTAATTAAAAATGTTCAAATTAATTGAGAATAACGAACTATAGTTATTGTTCAGACAGAATTTCGTTATTTGGCTTTCGCTACACGTGGATTGAGTGATGGAGATTTATATCCTCAGTGTTTTGGAGCGGTCGTCGCTGGATTATGACATTTGGATTCAGAATGAATTGTCGACGAAACTTCGACATGACTTCAGCAACAAAATGATCCGTAAAAACTTCTCCGCATCTTTCAATATTAAACAGTTGATTCAATATTCTTTTTAATACATCACTTTTTAAACTCATCGGAGGTGCGATTCCAAAATAAAAATTCAAAGACTCCTCAGAAATAGACCAAAGGATCTTTCTGAGAAATGTTTTGTCAAGGTCCTCATAAAATGCTTTTGCAGAGGACCTCCATAACTGTAAGTCCGGCCTTGGACATAAAAGAATGCCCTTTCAAATATAAATAAAAGAAATTAATCAACAAATTACCTAGATTCCATTTTTTTGCAAAACAGTATATTTCATGCTCTCAATGTTAAAAAATATAAATAGGGAAAATAAAATTCACTACGTAAAATTCCACAGGAATTCCTGTGGAATTTTACGTAGTGAATTTTATTTTCCCAGTGATGGAGTTCCACATAGTTAAGGCTTCTACCATAGATTATAAAATATAAATAGATAAGAATATTTAATTTCTGTTCATCAAAGCAACAAATTGTAATTCCAATTCTCTTGAGGAACATCTCTGAAAATATTCCAGCAAATTCCTTCGCTTAATTTGCTTCCGGTGCAAACCATTTCTCAGAGAGTTTGATATTTAGCCCTTCTTGGAAGTAAAATCACGTGACACGCATTCTTAAGTGATGGTTATGCTTTCGAATCAACGAAATCACGTGACCATAGTAAATGAAAGATACTTTGCCATTCCAACAAGGGAAGTAAAAGAAAAGACTAGACGTACTTCGGCTAAAGAAAAATGTGTGCATTTCTCATTCGTTACACTCAACCCAATCTTTGAATAGACGATGGAACGACATCTAAAGGAGAGAAAGAAAGATATCGAAACATTAACATCTTGGAAATGGTCTCTTACTTGTTTGGAAGGTAAGCCCTCACTCATTCTTTTCCTATAACCACAATGCTCTTCGATGCCATTTCAATAGTTTCTCCCGTATTTGTTTCAATGATAATTATCAGTAGCATCGCTGGGCAATTATACCCTCTATCGAGGAGAAGCTCCATATTCTTGAGACTTAAAATCACAATAGTATTCAGGGCATACTTTAATTTGAAAGTTGAAGTATTCTAGAAATTTCAGTTCTTTCTGTGTGAGTTCATTGAAGTGAATATTCTTTTATGAATCATTCCTCCGAAACCTATTTTCATCAACGATGAGGTCTGCTGGACAGTCCTCTCAGATTTCATTTGGAATTGCGGAACTGAGAATATCAATTCAAGAGTATTGAACATTCCAGAAACCTACACCATAATAGATTCGAATACATCATGAAATTAGGGAAGAAGTGGAGAGGTTCACATTTAAGAGAGGAAAACTGATTGAAAGAAACAATGGAATTTTTGTTGAATCCTTTAACGATTATTCGATTGTGTCAGACGATCACTACTCGGGCAGTTTATTGAATTTTCATCGTGTCTTTCACTTTACCTTGGGAATTGGTAGACTCCCACCGGGAATCGAACCCGGGATCACTTCTACTGAAATCGAACGCGTAACCCACATAGCTATCCGGGAGCCCGGAATCATTCGACTGAAGTTATTCGGTTTCTAAACACTGTATTCGAATAGTTCGATTGAAGCGAATTAGACGATGCAACCCTCAAGAGCTCACGCTCCTCTCCTCTTGACCGCGCGGAGAGTAAACAAACAAAAAAGAATGAGTTCATTCGGATAGCTATGTGGCTCCTTGTTCAAGAGAAGCGAAACAAAAATCGAAAAGAACTATCGAATGAATTTATTCGGATAGAATCATTCGATTGAAATTATTCGGATAAAATCATTAGATTGAAATTATTCGGATGGAATCATTCGATTAAAATTATTCGGATGGAATCATTCGATTGAAATTAATCGGATAAAATCAATCGATTGAAATTATTCGGATAAAATCATTAGATTGAAATTATTCGGATAGAAGACTTTCGATCACTGAGCAGGCAATTGTTATCTCAGGCGTTCGAAAGTTCACAAATAAAATTAACCGATTCTCTGAATGACCGCAATAAAATCCCTAACACATCCTTCAACCAATACCATTTCTTCTCCCCTTAGCTAACGATTTTCCCCAAACCTCTCTCCAACTTGCCACCTGTTCCGCAATCGCCCACTCAAGGGCCACGTTCCATTCCCCTTCCCTATTACCCTTATCCCTTTTTCCTATCCCTTACTTTCTCTCCAAAAACGACCTGCTTCCCGACTCTTCTTTGAAAATATGTTGCGTTCTTTTGTGATTTTTTTGCCTAATTATTAGCGTAGCTTTGAAACCGACCATAAATTACATAGGTGTTGTTGATCAACATATAAATAATGATTCCTTACAAGTTCAGTTTTCTCAGTGTTTCTAATTCACGATTAGGATTTTCATTCGAATGCCTTTTTCGAAGGAAATATTTTCAAATATGACAAAAGGTATATATTTTAAGATTAGAAGAATTTTCTTAGTGTAAAAAAACTTCCACAAAATGAGTAGTAGTAGTATTGTTAAAAGTGCTTCGACAGCTTAGGTCATTTCGCACGTCGGCCCCCACTGGGAATCGAACCGCTTTCATCGAGGTCGAACGCGTTGCCCACTTGGCTATTCGGGAGCCCTTCCTCAAAATCAATCAGTTAATGTAAAGTGACTTAGAGTTCGGCTGTGTATTGTGAGAAGTTCATCGTATTTCAGACAGCTGAAGAAACACGCAGCAGGATATTTTTAGAGCGAGTTCTTTTCAAAAGTAACGCTAAACGTAATGCAAACTGGTCCAGTTCAAGATAGCAAATAAGAAAAACACACCTTCGAGGATATGTTAGAGAAAGGGTCCCGAACTTTTTAAGAAGCGGACCACATAAGTGCAATGAAAGTATGTACAAGGATTAAAGAAATGTAAGTGACAGGAAATGCAGTGCGGCTGAATCCCAAGGAATAACAGGTGTCGGATATAGCGACATGTCTGTGACTCAAACTCAGGTAAGGAAAAGGGTAAGATGACTTGGCACGATAAGTCGTGCATCTCGGAAAATTCCCAAGGAGAAACGGACACATTACCTACAAAGTCTCCCAAACGGCATGGAGAAATGTTCTGGCGGGATAGCTCAATGGATAGAGCAACCGACCGGCAATTGGGAGACCCGGGTTCGAGTCCCGGTTCTGTCAGACTTTTTTATGTCCGTTTCTCCTTGGGAATCAAACTCAGGTCTCTCACTTTCCGGGCAGGTATTCTAACTACTGAACTGTATACGCGGCATGGTAGTTCAGTGGTTAGAATAGCTGCCCGGAAAGAGGGGGACCTGGGTTCGAGTCCAAGTCATGTCGCTATTTTCACACTTTATATTCCTTTGCATTGGTTGACGGAATCTATATGTTTAATTTTTCATTTGTTTATATTTCCTTATAAATTTATTCTATGCATTGAAAGGAAGGGTGGTTAGAGCACAGGTTTTCTCTTACTAGTTTTCATTAGATAAAATTCGTGAGCGAGTCTGCGGTGTCAAAAGAAAAAATGATGCCAACAGTGTGAAAGAACAACGTGAAATCATCAATATGGAACTCCAAACCGCAAACAGAGGAACGGAACCTCTTAAATAGTATTGAGGACAGAACCTCAAAGACGTAACCTTATACGTATTTTGGATGGCACGCCTCAGAGGCGACTCCTAAGTCGTCTGAAAAGTGGTGAATGAAAGGACTATATGTATGGATCTAAGAATCTGGAAGTTTGAGTTGGAAGGTGAGTTGGAATAGTGAGTAACTCATGGAGAGGGGAACCGGTCCGAGGTATGCTTTCATAAGAGTCCAGATTCTTTGGGTCATTGACTAGTGTCAAGTTATGCAAGCCAATATGATGGTTGCTAGTGATGTGATGGTTTTGTTTTCATTAATTTTGTAAAATATATTAAATCTAAATATGAGGTTAAACGGATGAGCGGGTCTACCCGCAGAAGATTCCCCTGCGATGATGAAGACTCGAAAGGCATTTATGTGGACTAGCTGATCCCGCGCAAATATTTTCGCGCATAGTATTTAATTTTTACTGTCATTTCATCAAAATTCTCGCAATCACGAATCGAATAGTTTTGCCAGGGCTTACAAATTGGCGGAGACATAATGCAATTTGTTTAATATATCTACATCATTTTAGAGTATGCAACTAATGTCTGGGATCCGCACGACAAATTAAATACAAGTAAAATTGAAAAAGTTCAAAGAAAGGCATCCAGATATGTATTGGGTAGGCACAAGAAGATGGACAGCGTAAGCGGAATGCTCGAAATCTTCGACTGGGAGACATTAGAGAAGAGGAGGAAAGTCAACAGATTGGTGGGCTTATTTCAGTTTAGAACAGGCGGTGATGCTTGAGAGAAATTAAAAAGAAGAATAGAAAAACCAAGTTACAAAGCGAAAGGTGATCACGATCAAAAATTGAAATTGAGAAAGCAAAAAACAGACATTGCTAAGTACTCCTTCATCGATTAGGAGTATTTGTCTTGTCTTTTGCCTGATAGAGGAATGAAGGAATGGAATATGTTGCCATAAGAAGCACTTACCGAAAACTGTAAAGGAATTCAGAAACAGGTGTAAAATATTGGAACTAATATAATTATTTTTTTATTTAGACTACAATTTGTTTTAATGTTTGGATAATTTGGATGGGAAATAACATATGTAAACTTATAGTATTTGTATTTTGTCTGAGTGTATTTTTGTATTGAGAGGAACTCAACTTGTTCAGACTAGTAATCCAACTGTAACATATGTGTGAATAATAATAATAAATTACCCATCTTTTGCCTCCATCTTACTTGATCAAACAGTTGCCTGCTATATACAACCACCTCCAGCACTTATTTTCTTGATTTCCTATCAACTCAACTTTTTCCACTCTACGCATTACCCATAATTCGAAGGCCACCAGTCTTTAAAGTCCTACTTTCATAGGGTCCATGCATCACACCAACTTGGAAGAAACTCCATATTGTAATAAGTTTTACAAGTTTTCTAATATCTTATCTGGATGCATTCTTTTACACCTTTCTTTATGAAGACTTCCTTAGCTATTTCTACTCTCCCAAGTTTGGCACCAAAGAGAGAACACAAGCGTGGAATCACTCGAAAAGGTAAGCNATTAGACTAAATATTCTTTTAATGTTTGGACAATCATCTATTGGATGGGAAATAACAGATGTAAAGATATGGCGTTTGTATTTTATCTGAGGTGTATTTTTGTATTGAGAGGAATGGGCATTTGTATTTCTTATGTCTGTACTTTCGACTTAGGTCGAAAACTAAATGTTCACTCCCCTAAGATCTTTTATTTATTAGTTGTAAAACAGGTACCTGTGTTATATAACTGTATTGTTTTAGCTAAGGGATATTTGTAATGTAAATTTAATATTTTGGCAAGATGATATATTTTCTTTGATATCAATAACATTGAAATAACGTTTCAGTCTGTAATATCCAATCAATAAAATTATAATAATTATATTAATAACATTGTAATAGTTCAACATTGTTTTCAATTAGTAACGTAAAAATTTCAAGAAGTGTTGCATATAGTGTAGGTTAGTTACATATAGGGCATTGTATCGTATTGTGATGTATCAATATATAAAATATTGCTATGATGATGTTACCACCGGGCTTGTAGCCCGTATGTACTAATAATAATAATCAAGCCGTTTCTGAGATAGAGAGGGGGACAGACAGACGGAAGGACGGACAATTACGACTCAATCAACCCTCGTATACATAATACGAGGGTTGATAAAAAAAGCGGAATTTTATAGTTTCCTGGGCTGTATAATTCCAATTGTGAAAACCTCTTTTTCTGTGTATTGGTGCACATGTCCTTAACGTGCATTGTTAAGGGCAGCCATTTTGAAAGCTTAGTCTATTGTTGGCAGTCAAAAAGGTCACACGCGTTTGGCTCCTTCAGCGATTCTGTCTTGATCTCCTCAATGTTGCCAAAACGTTGTCCTTTCAAGGTTTTCTCCAGTTTTGGGAATAGGAAGAAATCACAGGGGGCCATTTAGGGCGAATACGGTGGTTGATGCATCATAAAATCTCCAGAATTCTCGGAAAATATAATATACAAACCATCCATAAACCAACGGGTAAATTGTGAGATCTGTGAGAGATGTGAAGGTGAAGGATCCGGTTGGACTACTGGGGTTTACCAAATCCTATGTGAGTGTGGAAAGGTCTATTGGAGAAACTGGCAGAACCATTGAAGACAGAATTAAGGAGCACAAACCCTACCTTAGACTAAACCACCCAGAGAAGTTGGCGGTCGCGGAGTGCAGCGTCAATTCTCGACCACACCATTCTCTTCGAGAAAGCTGCAAAATTTTGCAATTCAAACGGTTTTTGGGATAGGCTAACAAAAGAGGCGATTGAAATAGAACTGGAAGAGTATAATTTCAACCGGGATGCTTTTCGACGTCATACCCGTACACCAGTTTCATCACCAGTTATGACCCGTTGAATAAGTTATGGGTCGTAATTTACTTCAATCAGCAACTCTTGAGCAATGTTCATTCGGCGCTACTTTTGGTCAACATTCAACAATTTTGGGACAAATTTTGCTGCCACCCGTTTCATGTCCAAAACATCCGTAAACATTACTCGGCATTAGGCAAATGATATGCCAACCTCATCATCAACCTCTCTGATAGTGATTTGGCGATCGTCCATGATCATTTTCTCCACCTTTTCATCGGTTGTCAATGTACTATGACGTCCATGGCGCTCGTCATCTTCGGTGTCTTCACGACCCTCTTGAAAACGTTTGTACCGCTTGTAAACGGTCGTTTTATTCATTGAACATTCGCCCAAAAGCAACATTTAACAGTTACAATGTGGTGCAGCACTTTATTCCATTTATAACGCAGAATTTCATGCAAATACTTAGTTCCATTTCCAAGTCAAAATTGGCGATCACAGTGAAACACATGTAACCTTTTTGACTGCCAACAATAGACTAAGCTTTTAAAATGGCTGCCCTTAACAATGTACGTTAGGGACATGTGTACCAATACACAGAAAAAAAATTTTGACAACTGAAATTATACAGCCCGGGACATTTAAAAATTCCGCTTTTTTATCATACCATGTATGTTATGATATGATAATATAATATGAATGTGATAATGATTCCGGTTGTGTACACTCATATTGCGCGACTTACTAGCATGTATGTTGGAACTTGAGCAGGTTGATGCCTTTTGTTTTCATTCGTTTTGATTTTTATTTTTTTAATGCTTGGCCTAATTTACAATAAATCGTCCAATAGTTTCCCTGCTATTCATCAATAAACTAAGCATTCGAAATATAGTCAATTACATTAATCAATAAAACGAACTCTTTGCATATTGGTGGTATTTGATTGTCTTGACATAAGTGGGACTTCAGACTAAAATGGCTTAAAATATAAGATCCACATTATCCGCGGACCGCACTTACACTCTTTCGCAGGCCGTATCTGGCCCGCGGGACATTGTCTGTGGACACTTGCGCTGGAGGTTTACCAGAGGGGGAGACTAAGCCACGGATGGCTTTTCCCGGAGTTCAATGCGACCTTTTCTTACCTCTTTGAAGCTAACTCACGCACAGAAATGATATTTTCAATTCTCATAAGAATAGATTGGATACACCTATATTTCACGATGGTTTAGCCCGCTCTTCCATCCAACCTCGTAATTATATTTAATTTATTTTAACAAATTGATGAAAAAAGTAACTAAGTTCGTGAAATTTTTTTTCAAAACTGATCGTTGATAAAGAATAACCCACATTGCGGAATAAGCAATCAGACTGGGGAGATGAAAGAAAAACAGCGAAAATCATTGAAATTAAATAAATAGAAAAGACAGTTTAATGACTCAAAACGCAATCTAAGGTACAAATATGCGAAAAATGGGTGGAAAAAACAATGACATAGCAGCTGACATGGAGTAAAGAATGTATTAAAAATAACTAAATACTGCGTCAATGGAAGATTAGCAAAATGTGCCAAAAGAAGGAGACACCTGACGGCATTATTACGAACTTAGAGGCGCTCCGATCGCCCACTGATCGGAGCGGCCGATACGGAAACTATTTTTAACGAAAAATAGCATCGCCTTTCTAAGCGTCACAACAAATCAACCACCTGGTCGCTCTTCCGATTCTGCATAATTTTCGCTCAACTTTTTCCAAGTTTATGATTTAAAGAATTTAAGCAATTCTGCGCGCAAATAAACTTTAAATTTCCTTACAATTTGGAATTTATATACTTTTAATTATTTTGTGGACTTCGCGACCCTTTTCGGCAAGTTAGTCCAACTCTCGGCGAAATGTGTGTAACCACGGAGTTCGAATTCACATTCCGAGATGTCCAAATTCATCAGAACTCCTTCACGAAAGGCTCAAGTGAACATAAAGTTGAGTATTTTCCCGTCTATTCGAGATAAACTTCCGATTCTCGTTGAGTAAATCCTGGGAGTTGTCAAGAGATGCCATCTACTTTCATGTTTTATCTGATACCTCTAGAAAATTTCGACAAGAATCTAGTATTTCGTTACCCAAAATTATGATGATTATGCTCACTCAAATTGCTCACTCACTATCCTTCTAAATATTATATATTTAGTCCTTCCCTTCAGACATACGATACTTAACCAACTATTACTCAGTCTATCAAACACAGCATTGCTTTATAAAATCTAGCGTTCCTAATTTTCATTTATGAGCACAGGACATAAAGAACAGAGATAAATGAGGACGCTGATATTATTATATTATTATTATATCTTTCAATTTCCTTTCTCAAAAGTATGTACTCTTCCTCACACTCTACGAAATGTAGAGCATAAATCTCTCCCGAAGAATGGAGGTACGCTTCAAGAAAATATTTTTCTATTTGGCGTTAACGATTCTTAACACAAAACAATACACTATAAGAAATAAAATGAGAAAAATCCGCGTTGTTTTGCGAGGATAGAATCAAAAATAAAGAATGCAACGGAAAACATTTCAAACGAGAAAAAATATGAAGCAAAAGGTTACAAAATAATTGCATATGGTAACACTCTGCTCGTGAATAGATAGACGACCCTATTAAAGAAATGCTCTTGAACAATTGTAATTGATCTTACATCCTAATGAACCTTAATATTTCAATTGGTTCTGAATAAAATATGTTCGGGCCCAAATACATGATGAAAAGTCCGTGAGAGATGTTACGTTGCGTTGGTCAGGCCTCACTTGGAATATGCGTGTAGTGTATGGGACCCTGCAGAGAAGTGTTGTATTCGGGAATTAGAAAAAGTGCAACGGAAGGCGATACGTTTTGTAAAGAATTGTTACGACAAGACAGTGAGTGTAACGCAAATGCTTCAGGACGCAGGATGGGAATCTTTAGAAAATCGAAGGCTTAGACAAAGACTAAATCTCCTTGATAAATTTAGAGAAAGCACGTTCGTAGATGATGTAGCTGACATAATGCGCCCCCCATGTTACATAGGCCGTTCAGACACTGCGAGAAAGATCAGAGAAATAGATGCTAAAACGAATCGATACAAGAATTCATTTTTTCCGCGAACGATACGCGAAAGTAATAGATTAGCGAAGTAAATTCAGTAAATTCATGGTGCTTGCACCCCCTGCCACACGCCGAAAGGCGGCTTGCAGGGTACTAATGTAGATGTAGATGTAGATACAGGTAATGCTGTCGAACTAATTCATCTCTTGAATCTGACTTAACTGTTATATCATTCACTCTAAATAAAAGAAAGCGTTTCCTATTCCATCGCCACCACCATTTAAGTAAAATCATAGAACCACAAATACAGTTAAATGTCTCAGAAGAGGAATTTAAAATAAAGAAAAATGACGAGCAAGGCTAGATTCCCTTGAGATAACCCGTGAACATTTTTCTTTCATTTCATCACAAATTTACAAAGGGTCTTTAAGAGTTATTGGTGTATTTTTCATAAGATTCAGAAAAAGAGCTTCGCTTAGAAATTAAAAAAAAAAATTCAAAGCATAAAATAAGACAACAAGAACTGAGGCTACAAAAGAAGTTGTTTAATTTTCGTATAACATGAAATTGAGAGATTCTATCAAATGATTTCCAGGCAATTTTGGAATCTCTTTAAAACTCTAATTTTAGTCATTTCAACTTCACATTCGAAATGTTCAGAACGAAAATCTACTACTCGATAAGGAAATGAATGAACAATTGCATTATTTTGATTTATAAGGCAGTAGTTGTTCTGCTTCTCCGGGAGGACACGAAAAACTCACAGAAAAAGCGTGAAAACGATTTAGAAATAAGTTTAAAAATTAAAAAGTACGCAATAGCCACTGAGGTTCGAAAAACTTCACTTTAGTCATTTCAATCCAATCAACCCCACCAACTTGTGGTCAAGAATTGCATCTTTCATCTTAACTCATTCCAACGATTCGAAACGCAGCCTATAGATAAAAAAATAGATCTTTTCAACCTCATTCGCTAGGTGACATAGAAAGAACCCATTTCCTTCGAAATTTATAACGAAGATCGAAACCGCAAATGCAGTGACAGACTATAACAGATATGATGGTACATAGTTACTGGGTGGAACGCCATAGATAAGAAATGAACAACTTTGTAGTTTCCGCACAGATTTTATTAACGACCAGTTTTGACTCATCCGAGTGTGTGGAAACCACAAGGTTTTGATTTCTTAGCCAGTGATAGACACTTTAATTTGGATTAGACAACCACGCAACGATCCTATCAAAGGATTTTCCAAAACGATCAGCACCAAACAATGCTCTTCCCACGGGAACCAACTGCTCCTCAAAGGTGCAAAATCGTTATGCACGGGTCGAAGAATCCTCACCGAGCGATGGTGACAGTGGATGGGATAAGAGTTCCCTCTTTACCGTAATGCAGAAGGGAGGCGCAGTCCGTTATATGGTCATTCGGTTGCCTTCCTTCGGACGGCAGTGGTCATCGCATTTAGGATTCCGCTCTTACTGGAGTCAGAAACATCACTGTGGGCCAACCATCACGGGAGGCAATTTTCATTTCCTCTCTCAAGTAGAGAGCCTAGAGAAAGGTTTGCCAAATACCAAGGCACTCTTCTTGGCTTATTTATACACATAATAACGAATTTAAGATACGTAAATTGTTCACTTCCGAGGCAACTAACAAAAAATTCAGACAAAGGAAAGAAATCATTCAAAATTTAGCGTAGATGAATTAAGTTTCAGCTATTTTATCAATACATAATCGCTTCTTTTGTCGATTACTAAACAGTACTTAAGACATTTGTATAACGTTTTCGTAAACTTCTAAACATTAAGTATAATTATATTTAAAAATAACTACAAATATTAAAATGTAATAACTGATATTATTATTAATATGCAATTACGTTACATTTTGGCCATCTGGAAACACTTATCTTTTAAAGGTGAATGTGTTCTGACATACGATTACGTGATTGCGATTTGGATCAAGATGTCCAATTTGGTCAAATTATCGTACAAATTATATGGGATTGGAGCTTAGTTCTTTTCAGAAGAATTGTTGATTCAAGTCCACGAACACATTTTCACCTCAAATTTATTAGCTAAGGGCGAGTGTGTAAGAAATTTTGTAGTAGGTTTTCACCAGTGGTGGGCTGCGGGAACTGTACATATGATGTTAATAATTACGTTTCTCAATTTTCACAGTTTCTTAAATATATATTTAACTATCAAATTTATCAAAAAGTTTGAAAATGGGATCACTTTATTTTGTTCCAGTAATGAGAAACTATAATAAAGATAAAGAAAAATATACAACTAATAAATGATCCAAAAGAAATACACAGAGGTAGTAATGGACATACATATAAATATTTGAGCTCTCGGATAGCCAAGAGGAGGAGGACTTGGTGAAAGCGGTCACGGTGGGGTTCGAATCCCGGTGGAGGCCATCGCGCGAAGCTGTCGAAGCACTAACAGCACTGCCCATGTAATTTGAGGGATTCGCTGATTGTTTGACAAAAATATATGAGATGTGTGATACTTGTAACTAAATTTTAAATATTACTGGTATTTTATATTCCATCGACGATTCAAATTCGCGGGAGAATCAACTGTTGAACTTGGCGATTCGCATACGATAATATGATTCTAAGAACCTTTGTTTTGGTGCTTTTGAAAATGGAAAGGAAATTCTGCAGTGGAATTACGCTTCGATGGACACAAGAGGAAGTCAAAGGAGGAGCCATTCAAAACGAAAGCCGGACGCAGGAAATTTTCATCGGCAGCCTTTCTGCGGGAAATCATTGTCTCAAGATATCCACCAAAGATTCCTATTTGTATTGTGGATAATTTTCATCAACGAAAAAGAAACTGATACGTACACGACATTTGAGATTTTAATGAAACTTTTCAGTATATATGTAGTTTATCAAGCAAACAAACGTCTAAATCTTAACACTTCGTTAACACTCAAGTGAACTCTACAAACAGACAACCGAGTTTTTCAATGATTATCGGAATGCTAATGATTGTCAATGATTATCGGAAGCTGCTCTCTTCACAGGCTAAGTGAGATTCGCATATGAACACCGAAGTGATTTTGCGTTAACAAGCGCACTAGTCCAAAGCAACTGAAGTAGATACAATACTGGTTTGATAAAGTGCTCAATACAAATATGCCTCACAAAAATTTCGAGTCAATGACGCTATTGGTTTGGACTGATTACCTAAAAAGTTACTTCACAAATTTTCTGTCAGCTAATCCTATAATTATTTCATGATACATGTTGAGCTTAAAGAATCTCTATGAGTAGTTTGTGAAATGGCGTGAGTTTCAGCCTAACACGGACTGCTCAATGACGATCTCTTCAGGTTGCTCCAGTATGGTGGTAGTAATTCAAACATGAGAGCAGTGCCTTTACAGGTGAATTCATCTACAAACTATTTAAATTGATAGAAAAACCAATAGCTACCAATGAAAAATTTCAACGCAAATAATACTGATATTGTCAAATTTCGACAGAATCAATTAATTGTCAAATAATTTTACGAGAAAGTGTAAGGCAAATATAACGGCATGCAATCGACAGTTTCAGGGAAACGCAATGATATATAGAAATTCCGAAATCAGATCATATGGCAGTGGCATAGCCAAGGGGGGATTTTGAGTGTTAACCCCCTTCCTAGAGCAAAAATAGGTTTAAAAACGGAGTTTACGGGAGGTAAATAGCAATTGTTTTAATATTTACAGTTACACAAGCCACCGGTGACTTTCAGTGAATATATGTAAATATAAATATGATTCGCTCTTTATTACATTTAGGAGAGAATGCCACAGGAATGTGGGCAATTTTGCATTTATTCCATGGCTCGGAGACAAATCCTGGCTACGCCCCTGCATATGGTAAAACATCAAGCAAATAAAATTTGAACGAACTATTGGGTATATTTTAGGGTTATTACATGAAGTACAACTTTTCGCCTTGTTATACTTTTCCCACATAGAACATGGCCTTTGGTGCGATGGCTGAGAAGGTATTTCACCGCAAAATACTGTTCAGTTCCGCTAAATATAGCTAAGCTATTCAAATCACCGCACTGATATTTGAAGAAAATTTGGTATAGAGTGTACACTACAATTCGACCGCAAGGGAATACAATCCTTGATTAAAAAACGCTGAAAGTGCAGCCCATCTGGTTTCCTCTTGCGGTTCGTACACCAACATAACAGTATCAGTTGTGTACGTGTGTGAACTACGTATTGATCTTGGCCCATATGAAAGCCACGCTTTCCTTTCCTCACGTGTGGGATATTACTTCGTCCACGCAGGCGATAAAATGTCTAAAACACTTATCATAAAACTTATCCCTCAGTCTTTTCCCCATGTCTGCTCAGAAAAGCTATACGTGGGCCAAACGCTTTTATCAGGGGAGAGCAGCAGAGTTTACGGAACAATGAAACTTGGCTGGAGAGACTTCTACGGCGGTCATTCTTAAGTATTGTACAGTTGTTTAAACAAAATTATTGTGAATAAACACAAGAGATCAGTATAATTTTAAATAGCACCGATTTCATTCAAACAAAGACCATCAAATAGAAGTCTTGAGTTATGAAACGGCAATTTTAAACTTAGTTTTATTGAATAACCTCACATAACAGAAATTTCTCGAGAATATATAAATATTTATGCTTTGATATCTACATCTACAAAAATACCCTGCAAGCCGCCTTTCCGCAGTGGGTGTAAACACCAAGCGTTCAAGTTTCCTCTTTAGCTTATTGTTATCGCGTATCGATCGCGGAAAGAATGAGTTCCTAAAACGACTTGTGCTCGCGTCTATTTCTCTTATTTTACGTTCAATGTCGGATCGGCCGAAGTAGCAGAAAGGGGTCGCATAATAACATTTACGTCTTTAGCAAATGTACTTTCTCTGATTATCAAGCAATTGCAGCCTAGCTTCTAATCTCCTTTCTTTCAAAAATTCCCAGCCTGCGTCTGAGTGCATTTGCGTTTCGCTTGCTTTCCCCTCGTACAAATCGCCTTTCTCGAGTTCGCGAGCATTCGTTTCATCCGCTGTGTCCCATATACTCGCCGCATACTCTAGATGGGGTCTAACTAAGGCGAAATAACATCGCTCTCTAACCTTTTCATCGCATCTACCTACAAAAATTATAAAACAGAGCATTTTAGTTGCTTTACCGCAGATTTTTCGATTAGGTGTGCTCCAGTTTAAGTTATTTGAAAGGGTGTTTCGTGGTATTCAACTGAGTAGACTACATTTATACCAGGAAGCTGTTTATAAAAACCTATAAACATTGGAGAAACATTTCGTATGGGTGTGAAACATTGACAGTGCGAATTGGTCATTTAGAATAGATACAACTCTGGCACTCAGAGTTATGAATTAAAAAAAGAGATAATCTAAAATGGGATATTCATACTGAATACATAAGCATGCTCATCTCAAAGCGGAAAGGCGTTAATTTTGGTGATAAGATTGAAATGAATAATTCGCGAAAACTAGCAAAACTTGAAAACCACGGAGTACTACACATTCGAAATGTTCAGAACGAAAATCTACTACTCGATAAGGAAATGAATGAACAATTGCATTATTTTGATTTATAAGGCAGTAGTTGTTCTGCTTCTCCGGGAGGACACGAAAAACTCACAGAAAAAGCGTGAAAACGATATAGAAATAAGTTTAAAAATTAAAAAGTACGCAATAGCCACTGAGGTTCGAAAAAATTGTTCAGAGAGTATGGCGAATAGTGGTTAAATAATTACGAATTTATTATTTTAATTAAGTATTCCGAAAGTCACAATTCCAAACTATTCTAATTTGACACTCCTAAGTAATATTTCCCACGCTATTCCAAGCAGGTATTGCGACTAAATTTTAAAATGTATTTCTTATTAATGCAAATAGGGAATACGCGAAAATTCTCTTAAAAGCCGATGTATGGGAACAAAAAGTCTGGGGTCCCTTGTTTTGCAGCGTAAGCTTAAAGCAAGGGGCTTCAAGCGTGCTCAATCACGTGTGCTGCGTGTTTTTCTCCTGTCTTTCAATCGCAACCGAACGTTTTCACAAACTTCATTCTCATTTCCTCACACCCTCCGCGCCTCCATTACCATGACCCCCAAAAACTTTCCGGGAATATCCCGGGATTCCCTAAAAACAATTCCGAAGGCATCTCCCGTGCCAATCATGGTTTCAAAATTCGAAATTATTTTCGCTCTGTTCAATGAAAACTTTCCGTTGTTTCTGATCGCAGTTACCACCGAACGGGTATTTTTCGTCCCGATTAGAAGATAGGTTGTATTACTGTTAAAAGTGCTTCGATAGCGTAAGTCATTTCGCACGGTGGCCCTCGCCGGGAATCAAACCCGGGACCGCTTTCAAATCGAACTCTTTGCCACTTGGCTATCCAGGAGCCCAATTGGTTTGTAATATACGGGCCCCCATATTTTCTTTTGATTGCATTTTAGAATAGACCATTTATATAACAGAAATACTTCAAGAATATGCAAAAGTATTTTTTAAGACAGAGGTGTGGAATCTGCATCTTTTTCGACCGTTAAATGCGTTATTCACAACTACTGAACAAATCCTAATTTTTTGTAATTGTGTAACCCAATGTCGTTACATATTTCAAGTTAGAATAAAGTATAAAATGTCGATTAGTGTAAATGTCCCCACTCAACTGCTTTTGAGCGAACCGACTGCATTCCATGGATACATCAGTGGGAATCTAAAGATAATGGCATTTCATCCAATACATCCGATAAATCAACGCTTCAGTCGTTACACTCTCTATTTAAAAATCTTTTAACAAATTATTCATTTTCTTTATGATAGCTAATATTGCAACTACCACACCATCAACGTCAAAATTTTCACTCTTTCACAGGAAAAACTCCTTCTTTGCACACTAACACTTTGAGTTGTGCGCCTTAAAACCAAAGTAAAACAAGAGATGTGAACAATAGCGACATGACTGGGAAACGAACCCAGGTCTCTCACTTTTCGTGAATGTATTCTAACCAATAAACTATTAGATGATGACGAAGGAAATTTTCCTTTTAGAAAAAGTTTTCTTTTTTCATTTTCCCACAATGGAAAAAATTATTCCATTTCATTCCACCAATGCGCTCGTGAAAGTTGAGGTAAATTCAGAGGAATAGTATTTTATCAAATATATCAAAATGTTGGATGGCAATGAAGCGACTGCCTTAATTTTTTCAAAAGTACAATTTGTTCAAAATTAATTTTATGAGTACATGTAAAGAAGCAATAATCAATAAGAAAAATGTATCCATTTCAATTAATGCTTATGTTGTTATACATGGTTACTATGACTACTACGACAATTCAAAATAAATTTATGGCGAAAAATGTGCGATTAAAAATGCACTCACCAGAGTGTCATTAAAAAAAGTGATTGCCGATTGTGATACAGGGACTTTTGCCCTTTTCAAATATGTAGATATATTTATTGGCGAGGTTACGCCCTATTCGACCTCTCATCCATTTTACAACCCAAAGAAAGAGGAGAGTTGTAAGTTCAGATCCTGTTTACTACCACGTTCGATTTCGATCTGGACCTAAGTCGGATATTCAGCATTTTCGGTAGTTTAAATTTCAAAAAATACAATTCAAAAACTAAAATAGAGGCAAGCACTGCTGATAACTGACTGAGGTCTGTATTCCGCAAATACGAACAACGACTTCGACCGAAGAATCGACATGCGTAGATCGTCTCCTTTTTAGCGATGGCGTTGTAAACTAAACGCCGCTTGTAATTTTCTTTCCGCCCAAAGTTAGAAGAAATTTGATCCTTTATTAGCAAGATTAAGCCCAGATGGGCCTCACTTCCACCTAACCTCGTATTTCATCATAATACGTAATAAATATAATTATAAACTGAAATAAAGAGGGAAAAATCTTTGAAACTGAACTTTAACAAAGAATCAACCCGCGTTGCGGAAAAACACCCACTGAGAGGGGAGTGAAAAAACCGCGGAAACGCAGTAAATACAGATAAAGACAATATATAAAACAATGAATTTCAATAGCAGGTAATCGAAAACGTGAAAAAAATGAAGATCGAATTAAAAAGGTATAAAACACAGAGAATATTGGTTTAAATGATACGTAGAGTGACAACATGAAATTGCACATTTAAAGATAAAAATGGGACGTTAGATTAATTGAAAGAACATGATTCATTAGAAAATGTAATGATCGTTATTTCAATCAGAAATACTCGTTAAATTAGAGGGAAGTATGCTCCTGAAAACCCCTTATGGCCTTTACTTACGAATTCTATATTCCCATTAAGATAGACGATGCATAATAGAAAAGGTGTACATCGAACTGCATTAATTAAGAGCAGAGAATTTTGAACTCCGCTCTAAAAAGAGAAATCGAGACGACCGCAGAAGACCAAAAACTTGGGAATGAAAGAAAGACGCAATGCGGAGGGGTGTACACTAAATGTCAGCTCATTTGAATCGCTGGAGCGAAAAGCTGTTCCGAAGGTCGTTGGAAAACAAAATGAGAGCTCAGTTAAAAAAATTCGTAGACTGCACTCATTGAGGACTTCTCTCACGCAATTTCGTCCCGTGTTTTCACTGGACACCAGCGAGCAATAAGTGCTCCACTTATGGAGAGAAGACTTGCTTTGTCTCTCGAGAAGAGGATCAAAGACCCATTTCCATAACCATTGTGCTTCGGTGGGAATGAAACAATCCGGTCAGGACATCGCACGACTTTCTCCAAAAGTCTCCACATCATCCATCCCCATGGTGACCACAGCCACGATTCTACAATTCCGTGAATCTTCAGGAAGGAACGGAGTGACTACACCAGAAAGTTTTTTAAAATATAAAGAGATTAGGCTTATATCGTTTCGTATTTCTGCAATACTATTATAATGCATAGCATTCGCACCGCTCTCATACGGTTACGTCAACACTTGTTTAAACTCATAGACACATAAGGAGGCTGTAAGCAGCAAAAGATAATTTTAGTCAAAAAAGACCAGTTCAGTGGGTTTTGTTCAAGGTTTCCTGTAAGCATAACTTTTTCTGCTCTAGAGACAAGAATTAAGATAACTAAATTGGTTCACAAAACAAGGAAGACTGGCAAGGCTGAGAGTGCTTGTCTGCATATAAATATGTACCCTGCAAGCCGCCTTTCGGCGTGTGGCAGGGGGGAGGTGAATTAGCAGCTTGTGAAGTACTTAAGAAAATGTAAGAAGTACTTGTGATGAGGATTAAGAGTTTAGTTGGGGTAGAAGAAAGTACTTGTGTTGAACCCATACATCGAGTGTTATCATCTGAATACGCTACAGAACTTTAATTGTTATATTTAATATACAAATTATTTAACCGATAAATTCTCAGTTTAAATCTAGTGAATTGTGTGATAAATAATAATTCTTATGGTATTGTACTAATGACTTGTAGGGTATTGAGAATGTCAAAATGGTTTACTAGGAGGCGTAATTAGAGTGGTCATTGACCATAAGTATACTCTTTCTTATTAAAACTAGATCAAACGACGGTAGATTTTCGGGGAATTTCAATCAAAACTTACTTTATAGTCAAACCCACACTTCCAAGATTGAAAGTGTAGACTTATAGTAACGTCGTCCTTTCACAAAAGAAGCAGTCCAAAAGGACAGGTAGAGGGAAATTTCTCTGAAAAACGACCTTAATACGAAAAGAACAGCAATAATCAATTGTCGGATGCATATTTCATGGATAAGGAATGTGAAAACTAGGAATATTGTTAAAACGGATATTCTGATAACTGAGAAATAAAAAATAACTGATTATTTCTGATAACTGAGAAAAAATTCAAGAGAGGAAAACGTATTTCCATAGTAACAGTATTTAGGTGAAATTTAACCAATTCTTTTGAGCACCATCCGAGACCGAAAGCGGCGTTTATTATAAAATCGTAATTTGCAATATTGACGCGAGCTACCATATATCATTCAGTTACAAAAAATATGCTTATGTTCTAATTATTTAGATTATGATCGACAATTTCTTATTCGGCCAGTTTGAGAAGAAAGAAGCAATCGAAGGGATTTATGAATTCCAATCACTGTCTATCACTGAAATTGTTTGACCGAATAATTTACGAGCTTCCACGATCGCAAAAATTCTTGCTGTCACTGACTTGTTGTATTCAAAACGTGTTTCTTAGGATTAAAACAACCCATAATGTCTGTTTTTTCCCATTAAATATAATAAAAATTTCTTTGAACCAAAACGCTAATTTTTCAAGATATTTTAATTGGTGATGGTTAAAAGTTTCCACAAGTTAATGAAACTTTACTTATCTGATTTCCTTTCTCCAGGTTTCCGCCAATTTTTTTCTGCTTTCTTTGATAACATCCATATAAATCTACGAGTATTTAAGATCTCCGAAAACTTTAGCAAACTTGAAAAATGTTGATGATCTATTTTACATTACCATATTAATATATCGATAATTGATTCGGACATTCTATAATTGCGCTCTGAATCAAATTTGATGGAGATGGAGTTTATTTAACCTAATTTATAATTCCCGAAGGCGTTGATACGCTATAAACGGCAGACTGTTATTAACTTTGAAGAGTAAACGATCCCCGAAGAGAGAAGATATAATTCAATCCTATTTCTACTCGTGTTTAACGCACAGGACACGAAATACATACAAAGATAAGAGAAACGGTGAGAGCAATAAGTGAGGGTATCTTTCTAGAAGAAGACTATTTCTCGGATGGCTTGAGAGTCGATGTTCAGTTGTACCAACAGAAATAAACTGAACGAATGCAAGAGAAGATTAGACTCACCAGTGGCTGCGGTTGCACCAAGCCGTGTTCTCTTCCAGTTGGGGTGTGTGCTTTGGAAGGTGCTGTGCTCCCACCCTGAGGTTTGCTCCCTTGGACTGCTCCATGGTGCTGCTGATTGGTAGACGCCTGCTGCTGCTGCTGGTAAGAGCCTCCTCCAGGGTACTGGCCAACCTGAGTCACTTCACTGCTGTTGCTCCGGATACCCACCGTACTGCTTCCAACCAACCTGGTGCCCGTTACACCGGATCCATTGCCGCAAGGCTGGTTGAAATCGCCCGGCCTGAAATATATAGATAACATGTTACCATGCCAGGATTGTCTGCAATATTCATACACTCTAATTTAATTTAGTTTTAGGAATCACGAAACCACGTTTCAGGAATCACTAAAAGTAAAGATGACGTAACGAAAAAGTAAGGATGACGTTTTAAGTAGGAAATTCATAATTTATTCACATTCACGTCTTCAGGTAACATTCTAGATTTTATTAGGAAATTTATTACACGTGATGATGGAGAAAAAGCAGTCTAAACATATTAATATCATCGCGAATCAGCGAACACTTAACCTATAAGAGAAAGTGGAATGGAAAAGGAAGAGCAAATCGCCATTTAATTTACTACTTGGTAGATTATCTCCAACATAGGAAGAATATCTGCAAAAGACATTTATAAAAAACAATTTTCCAAAGAATATCACGGTGGTTTTAATGCGAACTGTTAATAGTGAAGGTGTGAATGTTCGTCATTCACCTTTCAACGAAAAATGCGAAAATTCTGGTCTGGAAATGCACAGAAACGATTTTAATACATAAAAAGGTTTGAGAGAGGTCATATGAACAACATCGAAAAAGATACCAGAATAGCGCAAAGTATTTACGATAATTATTATAAAATCGCTCGAACTACGAAGAGTACGTCTGATGGATCTTGATATTAAAGTTTTGGAGACTATAAAATGAGTGACATTAAATTAAACTAGTAACAGCGTCTTAAGCAGGAAGATGAGGAACAAGATGGCTGCGAGTGAACGCTATTTCACCCAGTGGTCAAAGAGGTGAATCAAGACAAAAGGGTAGTCTAACTCTTGGTTCGTGTACTGACATGTTACAGTTTGATTTGGATAATATTTGATGGGAACTGCAGAGAATGGCAGAAGGCAAGATGCAGAAACATTACTCGGCATTTAAAGGTTTTCCACCTAAAGGTTTCTTTTCCTTCCGTCGCACTATCCTCTTTCCTTTTTCTTCCTCTCACTTTCTTATTAAACGAAATGGGCGATGCCAGTTAACAGAATCAAAGTTGGGCTTAAATCTCTCATGAGACATAAGATGATAATGCCTCTATATGTTAGAACCATTTAACATAAGAAAGTGTAACTATCATTGCTGAAAACAAATAACTAGGCAGTAATTAGGTGAATGCTCATGTTTATGGTCCTTATGCATCTACTTATTGTAAGCAGTAGTTATATAGTGGACATGTGTAATATTTCGAGGAATGCCCTTTTTAGAAAATACCAAGAATTATAAAAGAGCGGAGGTCAATCCATTATCAACGATTGTCACCGAAACATCGGTGTAGGATGAGAGTGAAATGAGTGAATTCTCTGTATAAATGTATGAATTCCTTCTATAAACAAATTTCGTGATTATATAAGTAATAAACTTCTCCTCCGTACTCCTATTACATTTGCAAGGTTCCGCATTGATTCTGCGATTCTTTCCTTTCTCGCATACCGTTTCTAACGGAAACTTACTTCATTGGGACACTTAATTTACAAAGGGAAAAAAGGAATATATTAAGAGAAATACACAGCGATAAATAAAATTTCTGCCTTAGACCTTAGCTGTTCCATGTGAGGACCCAATTTATTCTGAATATCGAGAAAATGGCCGATAATTGTTTGCTTACACATTTTCCTCTTCTTCTTCATAATCGTCTCCCATTCCTCTCTCGTATGCATCTTCCAATTTGTATCCAAAGGCATCCCTCACTCGCTTCGTTATGCTCTTTCCAGATTCGAGCGAGGCGGGCCCAAGGGGATCCCCTGCGGGACTCGCAGAAACATCGCCGAAAGTTTCCAGAAATGCTCCCCAGTGTCGCCACGGTCTTCTCATTAAGAAGAAGTTTTGCGAATGACTGGGTTTGATCTCGGATTCGTCAGAAGATGTCCGCGATTCCTCGTCCTCGTCATACTCCAACCCTGCTTCCGTCATCTTCTTCTTCCTCGTGCTTTGGAAGGCGGAAATTGTGCCCAATTCGCGACAAAAATGACAGCGACAAGAATTGTCGACGTGGGAGCATGGCATCATGGGACGTATCCGCGCGACTTCTTACGCCTCAACCTCTCTTTCGTTCAAGAATGTCTTCCGATTCGTCATCTAGCGAAGTTGGCAAATTTAACGAGTAACTACTTAAGATTCTCTCTCGGAAAACCCATTCAAGTGATGACGTATCTACTTCTTACTCAAGCAGTTGTTTTCAATACAAACATTTGTTAACTGTCGAAAAATCGATTCAACAAACTTATGAAGATACAAGACATGCACAAACTTCTCTATTAGTCTTAAAAATAAATACTAAAGTCAGAAACATATTAATTTTACTGACAGAAATATTTCATTTAACAAACAATTTCCTACAAATAAATAGATGAGCAAGTTGGTAGGTCACGTCTTAGAATTGTATAGCTAAAAACTATTCGCTCGTACACCTTTAAAAATCCTCCAAACTAATAGCAACTTTGTCTGAGATAGATACTGCTAGATTCAAAGAACAATTACGACTGCTTCTAAATAGTCCCCCTAATAGCATTCAAATAAAACATAATTTAGCCAATAAAAGATTACGAAATCTTAAAGGATAACAGTATAGGAATCCCTAAAGTGTTCATTTAACACCTGAAGTGGGAGACTGAGAAATTACATTTTCGCACAACAGACTCGATGAAAGTTATTTTCTCCTCCACAAAAAAGGCAGAGATTCCTTTAATTTATTCTCTCGCACTCATTCGGCGGTTAAACCACACGTCCGTAAATACAAAAAATGAAAAAAGCCACTTTGGACGATCGATGAAATCCTTTATGTCCGTCAGCCAATCAAACACTCAGCCGCTGGCGTAAAAAAACATAACACAAGCACGTGGAGAAAGGAAATTTCACGGAAATAAGGAAAAGACGATCGCGGTGCACTGAATTCACAACGCCGTTCACGGGAGAGTATTTGAACGCTCGGCATCACGTCTTCAAGTTCGGGGGAAGAAAGCGGTGGTGTTGGCGGTACGCGAATCAGTCGGGAACTGCGTTGTGTTCGAGAAAAATAATCTCCTACTGCAATGGGAAGGGAAAGGATAGGTCCCATTTTCCCACCCACCCCACGGTGGGCGCCCCCCTCTGTAAGTAGGGCAGCTGCGGATACTCCCAATTACGCCGGTGGCGGGTGTAAGATGCATCCTTGAATTGATTCGGACGGAAACCGCGTGTGATGCGTATTTACATTGGCCGCTAGAGAGTAATTGACGCTTTCCTACGTTTGTCTTTTGTTTCTTTATTATAAATAAAAGAGAAAAGGATGAAGACTGTTGAGGAGATCGAAGAAATTCTAATGAGTGTTTGAATGAGTGAAAAGTTGCGTTTCGCTCTCTGGTTTTCCACTGCAGAAACTGATACGATTTATCTGACATTTTCCAACAACCGAACGCGTTTGAAACATGTTGGCTTAGGGTCACTGAACTCTAGCTGTTATGCGTTATACGTATACTGGTATCGGTTGGTATGGAAAGAGGCAGAATGGTGATAAAAACTACAAACGGACTTATAAGTCATAATTCATAACCTCAGGAAATGAAAACGGAACCTCAAAAATTGATACATCCCATGAAAATTGACCAATCTGAGTTCTGAAAAACTAAGTAACCAACGAAATGAACAAAAAATATCCACGAAAATTTCAGAAAATACAATCGTAGGGTTAAATAACGAACGAGGTAATACAACCCATTTATCAATAAATTGACAATGAATTACAATGACTACTTTCTCCCGTAAGATTGGTTAAAACTATTCAGAAAATATAAAATATTAATCAAATATAAAAAATAAGCACAAAAAAATTCGGTGGATTTTACCGGGACGCTATGTCAATGGTGTCATAGTAACGATTTTCTTTTTTTTCTCTTTTGATGATTAGTAGGTAGATGTTTCTACAAGGTATAGGAAGAGAATGCAAAACATCACATGGACTAATTAGAATGGACGTATTAGAATATTATTTATTGAAACTCTGACCGTAGAAAAAGAAAAGAAAAAACTAATTATAAAAATCGATAGAAAATACCTAATGAAGGAGAGAATAAAAAGTAACTGTTCACATTACCATATGTTATCATTTGCCATATTCAGAAATGAAATGGAAAAGGGAGCAAATATTTAATAGAAGTCTTGAAGTTCTGCCTTAGATAAAGAAAACGCGAAGGAAACGAATCCACACGGAATTATAAGGGAGAAATGACTATCAATATAATGATACTCAATATATGAGTACAAACTAGGGCAAAGCAACGATAAATTACTGCGATAATTAACTACGACTTCTCCGACAGATTAGACGTCGAAATAAACGCAACCACGGACGAAAACTTACAGAAAAAAAGAGGTTGGTTAATGTCATTATGATTCGTCCGTGAGGAATGATTTCCGAAATTTGAAGGCTCTTCCCTGTCATAATGCCACGTCCAGTAAGCATGTCGACTTTCGTTCTCATACAAAGAGCTGATTTTCACGAACAAGAAAGTAATTGTGGATTTTGAAATTCCATTATGTCGATGAAGTGCTCGGTTGGAATGTTTGAAGAGTACATATTCGGCGAATTTAAAGGCTCCGATAACTCAGCTTCGCTCCGACAGGAAAATAGAGCGCGTGATAAATGCATATTTCGATTGGAAAGAGATTTGAAAG
Source organism: Ladona fulva (assembly GCA_000376725.2). Lineage (NCBI taxonomy): Eukaryota > Metazoa > Arthropoda > Insecta > Odonata > Libellulidae > Ladona > Ladona fulva. Next base: position 675,025 of record KZ308726.1, read on the forward strand.
GAGGCACTGATGCGCAGTATTTAAACAGTATAAATGTTTCATAACTGAAGAACTTAAGGTATACAAATAATGTAACTCAAAATGTTTATAAAGGACTGCCAGTGCAGTCTGCTATTATTACTGCGTTATTCTTTGAAAATGAGTATTAATTACTTCGTGGAACGCAATTTAAAATACTTTTTCGAAGAAAAAGTACTTGGAAGTTTTTAATCTTGCTAATTGAGGTAACAAAGTGTTGGAACTGCCAAGTACTTTTTCCTTCCAGCCCTTTGAATTCTTCTTTAAATCTCTGGTTTCTCCATTACTTCATTTGAGATTTCGGACTTTTAAAAATTGTTGAGCTTCGGAAAAACTCATTTGGTAAAAGAGGCTAATGTACAGAGTGGAAACTGAATCATTAAGTTGCACGCAATTCATTCTAATTTGTTAGTCTACTCTAATTTCGAATCTGTTTTTCATACTTTCCTGCAAATATTTAATAGAAGTACTTCTAGGCCAGAATACCGTGATAGAACACGGAAGGTCGGTAACAAATTTCTTCTCCTAAAAGAACCGTTTGAAAACTCAAAGGGAATTCCTAAAAATGATTCCCTTTCGATTTCGCGACCCAGCACGGCGAAATAATATCATTCGATTTCGAGTGAAACATATTTTAACTTTCCTAAACGGTGCATTTTCAATATTTTTCCTCAAACATTTTTATCGACTTTTTTCGTGAAAGAGACTCTTGCGGTTAAAGAATCATTTTGTATGTATATAAACATTCATTCATAAATGTCACACAAACTATTCAATGACCTAGCTTAGGAAAATTAAAAAAAATCTATTACTTTACCAATATTATAGTTATTTTAAAAGAAACTTATTCTCTTTCCCCCAAAGCCGACAAATAAGAATCGACCCCATTACTATATATTGCTATAGATCAGTTAGGCCGAAAGTGGCCACAAGCAAAGAAGCGCTACTCAGCCGCCAAAATGCTGTCAGCGCCAGCCAAAAGCCCCCGCGTGAGAAATCCCTATTCGAAAGCAACGACAAAGAGACGCGTCCGCGGTGGCCTAGCGTAAAAGTGGCCTGTGGCCAGGGTAATGCAGCACAATGACCCAATTAATGGCACTTTTCATAACAGGAAAGGGCCACGTAGCTTTCAGAATATCAGAGTCGTCGACTAGAATGAAGCAATATAAAATTGTGGATAAATTTACTTTTTCGTCTATCCTGACCAGCCATCGACAGTCTTAAGTTAAGCAAATCAACGATTATGCAAAAAAAGTTCTATAAGAAGCAAATTATAATGTCTTCGTTTAGAATGTTTAATCCTTCTAAAATCAGACAGACGGTCAATTGCGAATCGAAAATAAATATTTTACTGAAGGTCGCGAATATTTTATCCAAACATTGAGATTTCATTAAAATACAAATACATATACTGGATTCTAAATAAACATGGAACATGTCTCGATGGAACGGCGATGTGAAGAACTTAATATTCCATTTTTTTCTGAATCTCAATTTCACAATTCAGTGCAATCTGCAGAACATTTTTACGTCGCTCCTTTTTCTCGCAATCAAGAATATTTAAACTTGAACATGTTCGTGAAATTGAAGATAATTCGAAAGATATCAAGTGTTAAGTTTTATTCGATAAAATAACGATATTTTGCTACCCATTGCATCTGAAACGTAGATGAAGGAAATTCTCTCTCGCGAGAATCTAATTTATAGGCCTTATTCGGAAATGATCGTTGACGGTTGACAAAAACACTCCATTAAAACATCAACAGAGAAGGGGTGAAACAAACCGGCGAAAAGACAGTAGAAAAAAATCAAAGAAATACACAAAAAATGTTTACACCTCAAAAACAGGAAAAAAAAATTAAATGAATCCAAAAGTAAATCAAAATAAATACACTAAAAATATGTTTAAAGAAATCAAAGTGAAACTAAGGTCACAATTACATTAAATGCCTTATAATATCTGTAACAATATTAAACCATTACATTTAGTTAGCACGCTAAAATAACAAAAGTATATCTACATTAACTAATAACTCAAGATGATAGTTCCAGAAAGAGGCCGACGTACATTTGAAAATCAACGGAACAGCGGACAGAACCGAAAGACTGATCGCTCTCACACGGAGAAGTCTTAAAATGTCTCAGAAGTGCTCAGTTTCCTCCATTTCGCTCGCTTCTGCGAAATCTGCAGAAATGTCGTCGATTAGATTTTGCCCAAAATATTAGCGCACGAGACATTGACTTATTAGTGGAAAAAGAGGCGTTCGGTAAAGAGAGAGGTGTCGTGGGGAACAATCATGCGAAGAAAACGAGAAGTAAACATCGGAATGCAAAAGGAAAAAGAGCAGCAAGTTATGTGTAACCGCAGGAGGAGTCAGGAAAACACTGCGCTCGGGTCGTTTCCCTCAAACTTTCCGGTTTCTATGCACGCCTCCGCTCCACACTTCGCCCCGAATTATGCGCGCATTTAAAAATCTCATTGCGAGGGAATCTGATAAAAGGCGAAGACACCTTCTTGGGCTTGATTTATTGACGAATCTGCGGTATCGATGGCGGAAGCATCTGCATCTACATATGCGCTCTGCAAGCCGACGTGCGGCGTGTGGCAGGAGGTGCTATGCACTATAACTCTAGTCGATGATTGGAAAAATGAATGCTTGAAACAACTACATTTACATTTAAACCCCGCAAGCCGCCAGTGGCGCGTGGCAGGGGGTGTAAAAACACCGATGCTCCTATCAAACCCTTACTGCTATTATATTCTCTAATACAACTAGGTAAAACGACCAGGAGCAACTATCCGTCCTGGTAACCACTTCCCTAAATCGCTTCTTAGTTTTCTCTCGGAACTCGCGCACATTGCTAACTGGAATAACAATATCAGCTATCTCGTCTACGAGATCTGTAGTGATAAACATTTCGAAAAGCTTACGTCGATAATCAAGTCTTCAATCCCTAAGCGAAGTCCACCCGAGGGATTCTATCGTAGCCGAAACACAACTGTCGAATCTAAAATCTCTCTTTTGCAAATGTTCCAATAAAAGTAATTCTAATCTCTCTTGACAAACCGCTCAACGCTGAACCGTCTCAAGATCGGAGACTAATACTACTTCGTGAGGATCCCAAATCGCACATCAGTACTTGAGGATTAGGGAAAATTACGCTATTTCTTTTATTCGCGATGAACGTCCACTCAGAATCCTACTGTGGCTAGCCTTTGCATCCCGTTTGCCTTTCCCGCTAAGCTTCGAATGTGCTATTTGAGGGAAAAACTACTACCGAGTGTAACTCCTACGTATTTACTATGTCCCACGAACTCTAAAGGATGTCCTGAAATATTATGCGGCGGAACGCCTAAAAGACATAGCTACGCACTTTTTCACATTCAGGTACCTATCACTACACTAGCCTGAAATAACGTTTAAATCGTTCCATATACAACCAGACTAGTTTCAGCTTCTATTCCTCTGATTTCTCTTTCAGTATCAGAACGGCCTGTGTAACAGGGAGGACACACAACATCGGCTACATTTCTAAAACCGAACTTATTCGTTGAGTGAAACCTTTATTTGAATCTTCTATCTTCTAAAGATTCCCATCCTGCGTCCTGAAGCATTTGAGTAACGCTCACTGATTTGTCGTAACAATTTATACGAAAAGTAATGCCTTTTGCTGTACCCTATCCAATTCTCTAATACAAAACTGTATCCTGTCTAATTTTCGGATACATCACTTTTTAAAACGTGCTTTGACAGCTGAGGTCATTTTGCACAAATGGATCACCACCGGGAATCAAACAAGAGACCGCTTTCACCACATACAAACGCACTACCCAGTAGGCTATCCGGGAACCTGGTTACGTGTGTTTTATAGTTGTTTCTTTCTTCACTTCCAGCGATAGTTATGTCTGCAGGTGCAGGTCTTACCGTAAACAATTTTCTTTAACGAGCTGAATATTATCCAAACTAAATCATACCTCCGAATGAGGATTGTATACAGGAATCCCCGTTTAAAACGATCCTTCTTAAGACGCTTTCCCGCATAATATGCGTTTTCTCCTAATCTCTGTCCCAATCACTCAAATATCGTTAGCCTTCTCCCAAGTAATTATTTTCAAGTAGCAATTCTTTTTATATGAAATCTCATTCTTTCCCGCTATTTCCTAACATGAATCATTGAAAATTTTGTGGTGTTAAATGCTACAAATATATATTTTTGGTAGAAACACCCTGATATCAAGTTTTAGTTTCTCGCCATATCCTAAACAAAGTGTAAGCCACCTCTCCCTTGATATTTTTGATTTATATCAGGCAGCTGCTACTTTCAGGTAAGTATGAGTTTGGTTCTATCGACCCCATCTATCAGTGATAATGATTAGAACGGAATTTTGATACGTTAGGAAGTTTGATCCTACTTGCAATGTTGGGTGAAAGAGGATATACTAATTAAATTGGATTTTGTGGATAAAATATAAAAATATCACAATTTTAAATTCGATTTTCTTTTTAATTCAAACTCGATCTGAAATTAAACATAAGTCGTGGAGATAAGGTATGAAAAAATAGGAGAAAGGCTGAATTAATTTAAATGGAATTGGAATTCCAAAGAAACATAAATTTGCAATTCGAAGAGAACGACAGGTTACTATGCCGTTTATTATCTGCCTGTTCTTGAAAGCAGAAGTTTTCTTTGGGAATACTTCTTTTTGGGTTAGAGCTGTGTATGCAATAAAATTTTCGTAAAAGTTAATAAACTTGGCCTCAGAAAAGCTGAAAAGGTGATTTGTGATGTTGAAGCAGACGTGATTTGCAGTGAAAAATTGAATTGTTTTGGAGTAGTATTTCTAACACAATCAATACAGTTGTGTACGAAAGCGAAGCAAAGCTAGGAAGGACATTCAGGTACTAATAGGAAGCAACGGGGAAGAATACTTTAACGACGGCGATAAAGCTTAAGAATTTGTGAAACACTTCGCAAGCAATTACGTACCCAAGGAAACGGTGAGCATAGGGGATCGAAGACAACCAGAAGAAGAAGAAATGCATTACTCGCGGTTCAAAGATATACTTAAAAGAGTTAATGCACTTACAAAAAAAAATCAGTAGGACCAGACAACATACAGGTAGAAGCTCTAAAAATTGGTGGACGTGCAATAGTATATTATCTTCATAGAATATTTACGATTGCGTTGAACAACGGTGAAATTCCGCAGGAGTGGAAATCCGCTACAGTTATACCAATACATAAGGGGGTAAACAAAAAATTGGCAGATAACTATAGACCTATAAGTCTTACGAGCGTTGTATGTAAGATTTTCGAAAAAATGGTAGCTGATTACATACGAAACTTTTGGGACAATGAGAACTAGATAACCGATCGACAACATGGATTTACGAAGGGATATTCTTGCGAATCCAAACTCTTATGTTTTAATCGAGACCTAGTCGAAGCATACGACACATAAGAGAAAGTAGATGCAGTAGTAATTGATTTATCTAAAGCATTTGACGTAGTAGATCATAACATCCTTCTAGATGAAATGATTAAGGAACTTGGTTGGAAAAAGTTAGAAGCAAGACGTAAAACCAAAAGGTTAGGGAATATATATAAAACTGTGATAGGGAAACCTTAATCGAAAGAATTAAACAGTAGAATCCGGAATCCGGATTATTTAGGAAGGAATAATCACAATCATAAAGTTGGTACTCTAAAACAAAAAACGGATGTCTGTAAATATTCTTCTCTAAATAGGGGAATAGTAGAATGGAACAATTTACCTAGGGAAGTGTTCGAACCTTTTCATCAGACTGGCAATGTATTTGTAAATAGAATTAAAGGAGTTATGTGATTTTAAATAAATTTTATCAATAATTAGTTTGGTACTCTAAAACAAAAAACGGATGTCTGTAAATATTCTTTTCTAAATAGGGGAATAGTAGAATGGAACAATTTACCTGGGGAAGTGTTCGAACCTTTTCCTCAGACTGGGAATGTATTTGTAAATAGAATTAAAAGAGTTGTGTGATGTTAAATAAATTTTATCAATAAT